>CM028382.1:72144880-72209589 GCA_013146195.2 Codonopsis lanceolata | reverse complement strand
GATGTCGGAGTGCGTGCAGATGATCGTATATTGTTTCCAGTTGGTGGTGAATCAAGTCAAGAGGCGATTATGCGATACATCATCCGATCTTGGTCATTATTATGTGATGGTAAAAGAAATTTTAAAGGATTTTGATTATTGGGAATTAGTGAGAATTGCTCGGGAGGATAATGCGGCGAATTACATGTCGAAGATGGTGAGGATGAAATTCAATATTTATATCCACGGAGTCATGATCGAGCATTTGGAGGTTCTGTCATTGAGAGGAAGTGGTTATGGACATGAAGTCTTTTTAAATGTTGGATAGATGATCTTCGGGCTTACATCGAGCACGGTCTTTGAAAACAAAACTAAACCATCAGAAAGCGTTAAGTATGTCGTTATCTTGTTTTGGATAACATTTTGTATCGAAGATCTTACACCCGACCTGTTAAGGTGTGTGCGACCGAGATAGCGGAGGAATCTTGGGCGAAGTGCACGAGGTAAATGTGGAGGTCACCACAGTCGGCGGTCATTAAGCCAGAAAGTGTTAGGCTGGCTGGATTTTATTGGATAACATTGTGACGGGATGCCAAGATGTATGTTCGTCGGTGTGACAAGTGTCAGCATTACGTGGACATTCCACGTTTGCCATCTACCGAGCAGACCCCTGTTATAGCCTCATGGCCGTTTGATATGTGGGGGATAGACTTGATTGGTCCTTTTCGTTGCTGCTCTCTAAATTCAAGTACTACGGTAATGGCTGTTGATTATTTCTGAAATGCGTAGGCGAAACCCTTGGCACCATCGGTGAGGTAAATGTTATCGATTTTGTTCATGAGCACATATGGTGCCGTTTTGGAGTTCCGCGAGCAATTGTGTCTGATCATGGGACTCAGTTTTCGGAAAAGTTTACCAAGGCATGCGGGCAGATGAGGGTAAAGCATTGGCAATCATCTGTGGCATATCCACAAGGTAATGGGCAGGCTGAAGCTGCGAATAAACAAATCATGCATGTTTTGAAGAGGAATTTGGAAGAAAAAGCGGGAAGATGGGTAGACGAGTTGCCTTCAGCCTTGTGGGCAGTTAGAACAACAGTAAGGGGTCCAACAGAAGAGACCGCCTTTTCTTTGGCTTATGGGTCTGATGCTATGGCCCCGGTGGAGATGTATCTACCCACTCATAGGGTTTTAAATTACAATGTCGGGTCTAATAACACAGCTCGAGCAACCGATTTGGATTTATTGGAGGAAAAACGATTGGAGGCTAAGATGAGAATGGCAAATTACAAGCAGCGAGCAAAAGTTCACCACGATAAAAGGGTTCGTGGTCGATCGTTTGCTGCGGGGGATTGGGTCCTTCGTAAAATTGAGGCAACTTGGTCATCGGTGAATGGGGAAAACTGTCACTGGGAAGGTCCTTTTCAGATTTCGAGGGTTATTAAGGAAGGCACTTATATGTTGCGAACAGAGGATGGCGACGAGTTAAAGCATCCATGGCATGCAGATCATTTGAAGAAATACTATTGGTAATTGATTTGCAATATATATTTCTTTGATCCTTTTTCTTATGACAAGTTAATAATGGTGAAACTCGATTGTCTTTTCAACTCTATGTTTGGAAAGTTGGTCTGCGAGTTGGTCTTTGTTGTTTTCTCGATTATTCTCTTTATCGGACATGAACTTTTTCTTGCCCGGTTAAAGAGTTGGTGTTCGAGTTGAGTCTCCTTAAGTCTTTGTTCGAGTATAAAGGGCTTTATGCTCGAGAAGATTTGAGGAGAGGTGTCTCGGTTCTCGAATTAGTTTCTTTCTCTGCATAGGGCTTTATGCTCGTAAAAGGAGTTGATGTTTGAGTGGGACTTGACTAAATGGTGATCGCTTTAGAGCGAGTAAGGATGATAGTTGCTTGAGAAAAATTTATATAATGCAATCATCCAAGGATAAAAGAAAGCAAGTTAAGATATTACAGGCATAAAAATTAAATTGTTTTTGAGACAAGGCACGGAGGCCAGTAAGGCACGCATGCCATGGTTGCGATTTCCGCAGCGGGCAAAGGCGCATTGTTGTCGATTATTACGAGGCGGGTTCCTCGGTTCCTTCGATTGATTCTAAAATAGTAACCGTCATCGGCTTGGTTTTGAGCATTCTCGGTTGTGGCTGAGGGAGCTTGAGATGCCCAGAGTTGGGTCATGAGTTCGGTAACGGTGGGATTGGTGACAGGAGGTGGATTCCAAGGAGATAAACCTTTCTCGGTGTCGGCCTCGGCCAATGATTCCAGTTCGTCTTCATTAAAAGGCACGAGGGAATGGCGGGGCGAGCGAGCAGCAAAATAATGGGTTGGCCCCCCATTCGGTGAAGTTGCTTCTGGCGAATTTCGACCAAGCAATGTCTTAAGACGTGGTTCATGCCCTGTACGAAGAACGGGTAAGCTTCATTCTCAACACTGTTGGCGAAGTCGTTCGAGCTCTTATAATCTTCAATTATTTGTTGTCTCTGTTCCTCACTGGACAAAGAGCCGGTTCCCGCTAGTTTTTGCTCGAGGCTGGTGATGGTGGCATTAGCAGCTTCCAGTTCACCTTGGCAGGCACGAAGTTCCCTGCGCACCCCAGCTATGTTGTTGAGAGCGGCTTCTTCCGATTTCTTGGAAAGGCTCAGCTGGGATTCCAAGGCTTTTTTCTCATCTTCTACTTGGGAAAGTTCGATCACTTTGCTCAGAGATTCTCTTGAGGTCGGCTTCGGATACTGATTGATCTTTTCTTCCAAATCATTCTTTTCAGTGGTTAGAGTTTCCTTCTCGGCAGTGAGAGTGTTGTTTTTGTTAAGGTTGGTGATCAAGAGTTCATACATCAGAATAGACTTGTTGGCAATCTGTAAGAAAAATTGCGGCTTAAAAAGGAGACAAAAGGAAAGGAAACGAGTGTTAAGAATAAAGTGTTACCTCGGTCATACACATGCCCATTTCGCCGATCAAGACGGAACTCGCTTGGTCGGCGTACTTCTTCTGGATGCCACTATGGTGTAGTCGCTTCATCAGGCCAAGTCCAGTAGTTGCTTGGAAACCGCTTCTCTTGTGTACGGCGATATTGTGGAGGTCTGGTACATTGGCGAGCTCCCTAATGAGGGCAGCTGCTTTGGGTTGGTCGTCAGGCATAACAAAATCTTCTTTTTGCCAGGAGAGGAGTTGGGGAGAACTTTCTTCCATCACAGCTTTGTCCACCCGGCGTCTATTCCTCCTCGGGCTTTCAGCTGGTTCTACATTGATGATTGGCGGGGAGATGTTCACTGTTTCTCAAACAGGAGGTGCGGGAATAAAGGTCGCTGCAGATTGGCTGGGCTTGGGCTGTTGGCGTTTTGTTCCTCGGCTTGAAGTGTTGGCCGGGATCGTGGGAAGATTGATGGCTGGCTGAGTTGACAAGTGCTTAGCTCGCTTGTTGGAGCTCTTCTTCGCGGCCTGCATGAATTTTCTCACGTCTGTCAATTGCCTCATATCTGCATAAAAACAAGAGAATGTTACCAAGGGAAAAACATAGATTTGTAAAGTTATTTGAAAAGGGTGATGAAGTAAGAAACAGTTGAAATGTAACCAGAGAGCGAGAAAGAAGGTCGGAGAGCTCGCCACGGCACAATCCTCGCACTCACTAGGGAACTTATTCCCATGGCAAGATCCCCAGTATGGATGGGGAGTTTCTGGATCGAGATCGACTCGAGGTTCAACTCCTTCAATGGGTAAGTAGGAGATTCCAGCAGATCGTAGAAGACCAAGGTCGGAGGTAAGATCTCGCCAGTCGAGCACAAAATCCTGTCCGGTTTGCCTCTCGCTCAGCCAGTCAAGGCTTTAACTATTCGGGGCTCGCCAGCTTTGTAAGCGCTTTTGTCACGCTCGGGAAGTCCGTAATCGCTGATGTAGGGTGCAAACGGCCAACCAATGTTTGATTCTACAAGTAGCGCCTTCGAATTCCAACCATCGACTTTGTTGGGACCATCAGTAAGAAGTTTGAAAAATCCATGGTTGGAACGACTATTGATACGACCAGTTTTCTTGTCAAGGGAAAGGAGGAAAAATGTGCGGAATAAAGTCATATCGGGCTCAAACCCGAGTGATCGGCAAGCTACAATAAATGATACTAAGAACCTAACAGTGGTTAAAGCCAGGTCGCAAGGGAGAGTGTTGGATGCATTCATTAATTCTACAATGAAGGGGTCGAGAGGGAGACGAAGCCTGACTTGAAAGAAGTCGAAATAGAATACCATTTTTTTCTCCTTGAAAGTTGTGGCCTTCATCGTCTATGTTCAAGTCAAAAGCGCGAACTCGATAAAACTTGGGGTCCATTCCTAGGGAGTAGAACCAAGTACTGACCTCTTCTTCAGAATTCAAGTCTTCCCACCTGATTGAGGGGGAAGAATATGAAGTGGCGGGAACGAACAAGGTTTGGCTCGGCCTGGGTAGTTGGTCGTTTAAACGAGGAAGACCATCTGCTCACACATTTCCACAAGGGATTTGGGGACCGTTGTTTACTTGTTGCCGCTCGCGGGTTTCGGCGAGTGACTAGTGGAGGCACGTCTTGCTCGTTTTCTTCGGAGGATGAGGCGAGACGAGGCATTTCTTCCGAGCTCCATGGTCGTAGCTCCGGCCTTCAATTTCTGACACTGTATCTTCGCTAGACATCCTACAGGAGAGGGAATCGAGAAATGCGGGTTAAACATCGACCAATTGGGATACAATGGCAAAAGTGAAATTGAGACTGGTGAGTAGGTTGGAAGAACAGTGAGCGGGGCACTGATCATAGATTTCTCGATTCCTCGGTCTGGATGGAAAGGGCTGATAGTTCGTGAAAAGCAAAGGGGATTGGATTTTGAGCGTAACACACCAATGCGATGAATAATTTGCAAAAAAGACAGAAAGGGGGTTTATGCAACATAAACCCTAATTCAGAAATTAAGAAAAGACAATGCAGTAGAATAATGAGGAGGAGATGTGAAATACCTGGTGGTTTCTGAGGATCTTGATATCGATTTCGAAGGCCTTGCAAGAGGTTGGATCTGGACGCTGATTCTTGGTGGGAATCTGCAGAATTCTTCGACGGGTATTTCTCTCTCAATGTTTTTCTTCAGGAATTCGTAGGGCGTAAAGTTTGGAAAGGGGATAAATGTTGCCTTTTATACTCACCAAAAACCGCCGGATTGAGGGAAGGAATCATTAGGCTCGGAAGGCGAGGCGATGTGAACGAGGCAGCAGTTAATGTAGCGTGGAAGGTTGAGCCTGTCTTTTCACAAACTGGCGGCTGACGGCTCAGTCTCTTGGACACACTTCCCTAACGTGCCTTTTGGGGAACCGTCCATTCAGATTTTTGGCTCCAATATTGTTTGGATCAAGTATTTGAAAGATTTAATTATTTTGGGAAGTGTTCTTTGAATTTTCTGATTCCTCCTCGTCACCAGCATGAATGCTTGATGAAACAAGGAGTGGGGGCTACTGAACTGCTCGGCCCAATAGGCTCAAGCCATGAGTCACGTGCCAAGCATGTAGGTTTCGTTCGAATGAGTGAGCAAAGGTTTCATGCGAGCAAGCGAGCAAAGCCTTCATCCGAGCAAGCGAGCAAAGCTTTTGGCTTTTATCAGGTGAGTTGCCTGTGAGCTGGGGGCTTGACTAGCGAGCAAGATTGATATGCGAGCATGATTACTTATGCTCGTTATCACGAGCCGCCACGAATGAGGACATTAGTGTCCGGAAAGATCAATGTAACAGGATTGAGGCGACCCACACCCGAGAGTTCGATTAGCGGCAAAGAATGCCCGGGGAATTCCCTAGTTAAACCTTCGCTATTAGTGGGCTCGTTAATGTGCCTGCCATTAAAGGCCATGACCGTTTGTGGGGGAGTTAATGCCAATCATGAGCAGTTAATGGAGATCCTGGGCAGTTAATGCTAATCATGGGCGGTTATTCATGGTTATGGGCAGCTATGCCTCCCAGGCGTATAAAAGCTTGACAAAATATGAAAGAGGTATGCGCAATCTAATTCTCTAGCCGAAACTCACAAATTGCTTACTTTCTTATACTAATTCACGCCAGGAGGCCTTTGCGAGTGCCCTGCCCAGTTTATGTTTGTTTATTGGCATCGCAGAGTTGGGCTTTGAGGATTCAAGAACACGTTGAAAGCCAGGTGTTCGGATTGGACTTGTCTAGTGCATCCAGATTTCTTGGGCGCATCCGTTATATTAATATTAATTAATATAGATTACACGAGTTTTGTTATGTGATAGTGATAGTAGTAATAATTGTACATATTTAATCATAGCGATAGTAGTAGTAATCGCACATATTAAATGACAAATGTATTTAAAAAATATTCTAAAATTTATAAAAGATTTCATTTATTTATTGTATTATCTATTAATAATTTTATTTTTTCTTAATCGCTGCATTATAATAATGTGTTCAGTTTATGTACATATCGAACTCACAATCTTTACGATACAATTATTTGTTTATTTTATTTATTATCATTAAAATTTTTAATAATGATATTAGTTTTACAATAATTTATTCTTTTAATTTTATTTATTACTTCATGTTATTTATGTATAATTTAATTGAAAAAGATAAATAACGTGCGTTTAACGCACAGATGTAAAGCTAGTTTGTCCTAATAATTAAGATTTGTGATTTTCTTCAATAGTTCTCCGTTATAGGAAGAACGAGAAGTAATTTTGGTTGAGTGAGGTATAGTGTTAATTGTGGATAATGCCCAACAAATCTAGGCCCTAGGCCCTAGCTGAGCCAGTGAGCCCATAAGGTAAGCGAGGCCGAATAATTGCTAGATCTCCATCCAAGCTGATGAAATGCTGACATCACCCAGAACCGCACCGCACGTGATCAGGCTCACAACAAAATTTATAAAACTGAATTCAATCCTAAAATTTTACATCCGCCCCTTTTAATTTATCTCTCTCTACAATAATCTCTCTCTACAATAATCTCTCTCTCTCTCTCTCCAATCCATTCGCTTCCGAAAGAACCCTAATAAGCAAACCCTTCCATCTTCACACACACACACACACACACACACACACACACACACACACTTAGTTAAGCTTTCACGTACTCTCTTCAATCATTGTTTTCGATTTCTTTCTCTCTCTCTACCTAGAATCCGTGAACTCGTTCCCTCTCTAGTTATATTCCAAGTTTGGGGTGAATTGAATTGAAATGGAGTTCGGAGCTGCTAGAAAGAGAGGGAGGGCAGATGGAGCTTTGAATGGCAATGGCGGTTTCAAGAAATCCAAGCAAGGTTCGCTCTTCTTCACATTATCTCATCTCCTTTCGAACCTAGGGTTTTCTAATTTCTGTGTATGTTTATATATTTTCAATTGTATGCCTTTGAATTCTTTCTACTGTTTGGAGAACATAATACTAAGTGATAAAGTGATGCGTTCAGTGAAAGTACTAACTGTTTTTTTTTAGCTATCTTTAATTCGTGTTATTCATTTCAGGCTTGTCTGGAATGATTTTAATTAAACTAAGGTTCCTGCTGACAAGTGACCTAAAAGTGCTCTTTTAAGAAACCAAGATTGCAAAGCTTTTGTAGCACTGAATCTTTTTAAATTTGGATCAGTCCCTAGTTAGGGTATGCTTTTACCAATTTCCTTGCATCAAAGGAGTAATGCTACATTCATCAAATGGGTACCAATTTTAGGATTGGGTCAAAATAAACAAATATACTGAATGTAGCCACCTAAAAGTGCTAACTTTCTCACCCTCTTAAAAGGTCAAATACTTACTTGCCCTTTTGTAAAAAAAAAACAAGTTAATTTTTTTTAATATGACTAAAATTTCACTCTAACTCTCTCTCTAGTCTCTACCTAGTGATCTCCCTCTACTTTTTCTTTCTCTCAACTTCTTCCTTGGTATATAATTTATGCAATGGATCCTAATCATGATGACAACATTTATGTAGAATCTTAAGGAAGGCCGCCAACCCTAGGCAGCTATATTGAGAAAGGGCTGCCAGCCCTAGGAAACTTTATTGAGGGAGGGCTGCCAGTCCTAGGTGACTTTATTGGCATAGGGCCGCTGGCCAGCCTAGGAGGCTTAATGCTAATAAAGTCCAAAATTCATTTTTATAAAAAATTAAAATTAAAAGTAAGAGAAAATTATAGAGATACGGTAAAAAATATGAATTATTTTAATAGAGGAAGGGTAGTTTAGAAATCAGTGTTTTTAAGTGGGGGTAACGTTTAGCATCACTCAAAATAGTAGCTGCCTCAAGGTTGTTGGGCGTTTGTGTGCTTTGTGGAGTTACTGCTGGATTTTTTGTGATCTGCTTATAGCTATTGAATAAATATTTATGCTTTATTGGTAATCTTGGTTTTGTATACTGCTCTGAGTTTGTGAGGTTAAACTTGTTTTTGTTTTTGTTTTTTTTTTTGAGATTTCTCTGTTCTAAACTGTTGATATCATGATCCTGATGAGTTTGTTATACATGAATACATTTAAGTTTCTGTAGCTCCTCTATGTACGAGTGTAATGAAGTTATTTTTTCTGCAAATAGGCTCTTTTAATTGGGTTTCTTTTTAATATCACCATTTACCACTCTTGGACATTTTTCTGAGAATATAGTGCTGTTGAAATATAAAGAACAAGGAAAGTTCTCAGCTTTGTGTTGTTTTCCTTCATTTTTGGCGACTAAGAGGATTACTTTATTCTATGGTTGTAATTTTTTAGGAGTACCGTTTGCAGTCATTCTCTTCTCCCTCCATCCCTCTCCCTTGCTCTCTCTGTTCACTGTTCTTTACATCAATCCAACTTGTCTCATCACCAATGAAATATTAAGAGTATCCTTCTAGAAACATTCTATGGAAAGTATTTTTCCAGGAATTTTCATTGAAAGGGAGGAGCCCCTATGATGTTGGGTGATTCACAAAGTCTCCTATATTAACTATACCTACTTTAGTTATATTTTTTTAAACATCAGTTGTCTACAGTGATAAGAGATGATAAAGTAGCTTTAAATATATTGCAAGTTTCTAATAACTTACTGAAATTTTAACTGAGATAAAGTATATAATGTGATGCAACAGAAATGGAGTTTTCATCTGGTATAGGAAGCAAATCGAAGCCATGCACAAAGTTTTTCAGGTTCTAATTCTAACCCAGCTAAAATGAATATTGGAAATGCAATTTTTTTTTAAATGCTTACATGTTTGAAGAAGAAATCTATGATATGATAACTGCAAGTAAACTCTTTATGATCCAGATTAATGTTCTAAGAAAAAATCTATTATATGATTTGTAAAATCTTAATGATCCAGATACGAATGGATTGGGCAGTTCAAGTTGTGATACAGGTCATTCTTCTTAATCAAGATAACAAGGACTAGTGAAACAGAATTGGTTGTTTTGTGAAAGTACTGTTGTGTTGGCCAGACTATTTTTTACAGAGCTGTCCTAGCAAATGATTTAGAGAACGTTGTTGACTCTTCACATCTATGATGTGATAATTGCAAGTAAAATGTTTATGATCCAGATTAGTGGGTTGGGAAATTAAAAGTTGTGATACAGGTAATTCTTCGTAAATCAAGATAACAAGGACTACTTCAACAGAATTGATTGATTTGTTGAAGTGCTGCTGTGTTAACTAGTGCTGGGCCAAATTAATTCAAAAGCAGACACTCAGATGCAAAATCCCACTCTCAATTAATGAATTTATGCTACTCTGGCAATATTTTCAAGGCAGTGACATTAGTTAACATCTTTAGTCTTGATACATGCAGTTCATGGTGTTTTTTTAACAGAGCTGTGCTAGAAAATTATTTAGTGAACATTGTTGATTTGAATCACAATTTACTAATATTCTGGGTGGAGAACTGTTTTTACTTTGGGAATGAGCTGATAATGCCTACCTTCAAATTATCATTATTTGGTTAGTTTTAAACTTTGTTCTCAAGTAAGTCTATATGTTATTTGCTTTAATCAATGCGCAATTATATGCTGTAATTTCATATTTTGTAGGTTTTAATTCATCTCTGAGGTATTTATGTTAGTTTTAGCATCTTATATCCTAGCATTAACTTATCGTATTACCATTCTACTCATCATAAAGTGCTGATGCGTCAATTTAATGTATTTTGACGAGCATCTTATTTTGAACAGTCTATTTTATTAATATATTTTGAGGTCTAAGAAAGTGTGATCTATGTCCCAGGAAATGTGCTTTATATCTAACAGTACACTGTTTGGGTTGTATGGCCTTCTTTTTTGAGATATATCTAGTAAACCATATTTAAAACCCCTCTTCTGTTGAATAATAAGCATTGAAGTAGATGTATATTGGCATTGTGCTCTCTCCGTTTTAAGTTTATTATGAAAGTTGGTATTCCTCTAAAATTATGCGTATGGTGCTAAATTGTGGGAAGTGGTGTGGAGCTATGTTTGATGTTATTGGAGCTATGTTGGAGGGGTGTGGAGTAGCAGAGCTGGAAACCTGGAAGTAAGTTGGTTATACTGAAGTTTAAGAAACAATTGGTACTGGAAATTTGAAATGGCAGTTATTGGTTCTTTGTTTATGGTCAAGAAAATGAAGAAAGGGTTAAGAGATAAATATGTAGTTTTTGGATACGAACTTGAATTTTGTAAACCAATGCTGATTATATGAAGAAGTCATGGAAGTGTAAAAAAGAGCCACATCTTTCTGGAATCAATTGGAAACCTGGAAGTAATTTGGTTGTACTGAAGTTTAAGAAACAAATTGGTACTGGAAATTTGAAATGGCAATTATTGGTTCTTTGTTTATGGTCAAGAAAATGAAGAAAGGGTTAAGAGATAAATTTGTAGTTTTTGGATACGAACTTGAACTTTGTAAACCAATGATGATTATATGAAGAAGTCATGAAGTGTAAAAAAGAGCCACGTCTTTCAGGAATCTTATTGCTTAGGCCTTACTACTCGAGATAACGTTTGCATAGATGGCTATGATAGCTTCATTGTTCTTCAATTCTTCCGAACTTAACTTTATTGGATGCAACAAATCCATGGATTATTTAACTAGATATTTCCCTCTGAAGGACTTGTAATCTATGAAAGGATGCATATATAAACTCTAGCTACGATGTTGTGGGCCTAGGAAGATCAAATAGAGGGTAATTATCATTTTCAAATATTGTGGAATCATTGTAAAGAATATGCGCCAATCTTTAAATTTCTAATCAAGTTTACTCAGAAGTTGCCACTAAAACTGCTGTCTGTGCTGTTGATGAACAGTGGTGTAACTTGTTAATGAGACAGCTCATGAAACTTTGTCAGGGATAGTATGTAAATTTTTGATGAAGAACAGAATCATACAAATGAATTTGGGAAAGAGCGGTTGAGAATGATCTGTAAGATGAAATGATGTGTCTGAGTATTAGTTGGTTTATACTTTGGTGGTTAATGATGGAAGCCTTGATATGTACTGACTAATGAGATTACTGGAAGATCTAAAATGAAAAAGAGGATATGCATATGATGTCTAATTACTTAGAGAGATTAATGATGGCATGTTTTGATAGATAAGTTGATGCAGAGTTAAGAGAAGAATTATAATCGGATATGCTGGCATGATCAAGACATCTTTATGCTTTGATTTGAGTTTATATTAACTTTGATAAGCACCATGGAAAAAGGTGAATAATCCAATTGGCCTCTAGATATCAGTGGATGGCGTTGAGACTTTCTGATCGGAGTTTCAGCCTCAATAAGATTGATACTTTATCATAGAAATGTAATTTATGTGCTCTAGTTTTTGGCTGGTGTTCCTATTGCATTAGGCATCCAGTTTTTTTTCCTTTTCCTTATCCTTTCCCTCTTTCTTTAGTTCTGCATGTATCCAGCAACTGAATCTTGTAAAGGACAGCTGTTTCTTATATGGTGCTCAAGCTTTGCAACCTTAAAGGGCACAGATGGCTGAAACTACTTCTCATGGTACTTCTCTCTCTCATTACCCTTTCATTGCCTGGTAGTTCACAACTTCACACCTGACTAATTTCCCAAACCTTCTTAATACGAGATCCAGAAATCTTACTTTTCAAAAGCAAGTACATTGATTGTATTTTCTCGAATTCTGCGACATAGTCACTACTCATTTTTTGTCAAGTCTATGATTTGATGTCTGATAAAGCTTATGTCATACCTTCTAGAAAGTTAGAATGTAGTGCAGTACTTTGACTGAGTCATCTTTTTTTAAAAGAACAATATTCGCAGTAATATTCCCTTCTGAAACTGCTAGTTTGAAAGTATCAGCTCAAGTTTCTTTAGTTGCCTTGCTTAATAGAGTCCTTTCAGGTTCTAATTCCCTGAATGTGTTACTAACATTAGAAAACTTGGACATTCTGCCATTATTTTGTGTGGAAGATTTGGGAGTGTTCTGTTTATCATTATAAGCTGAAATTAGCAAGGGTTATCCTCTGCTATCCTTGTGATTTTGCGAGTTAAGCAGGTCCCATGATATGAACTATCGCAACGCCATCAGAGCATCAATCTTTTGATAATCCTTTTTGTGTTTGTTAGATACATGTTTCGGATATCTTGTTGAGACGAGGGGGAGGAAATGGCAGATTTCACTGTTATTGAGTTTTTTGAAAAAGGAATGTGGTTCTATATATATCTGACCTAATAGTGCAACTGTTAGGGACTTGACTTTTTGTACAACAATAAAGAGGCTTCTACCTTAAGAAAAGTATGTTTTACCAAATGAGTTCATATACACACTTGAGAGTGTGTTTTTGTGTGATGTCTGATAATGGCCGTAGAAAACAGTGTAGAGCATTTGTCCAACTAGCTTTCATGTTTAGGTTTCCTTAATGTTCTGTTTTCCCTTGATTATTATTCCGGGTAGAGGTTCAGGTTCTGTGAGGGTAGAACCCTCGGCTTTTTGTTTGATTCTCTTAAAACTGGCTTGAAATCGTGCTAGAAGGCAATTCAATCATGTCTTTTGCTTAACGGCATTGCATTTGGTGCTTATTGCCATCTCTATATACATAATATGAGATTTTTTATTAACTTCATTGATGGACCTGCTGTGCTGGACATCATTCTTTAGATATCTTCCCCCTGCCTTACAATCATGTTATTAGTTGCTTAAACTCATTGCTTTGTGATGAGGATTTTGAGGAAGATATAGGTATTTCACACGCTTGCGCATGAAACTAAAAAACACTCATATTTTAGCTGCGTAGGGTGATATTTCTTTTACTTCACCAATGTGAATTTGTATCTTTCCGCTTGTCTTTTAGTGGACTTAGAAATATTTGTCTTGGATATGCTAGGTGTGGTCAGTGGAGACATTAGATATTCTGAATTACATGATGATTTTGGACAATGAGCTACCAGCTTTCAACAGGATGTATTTTAGGGTTGTGCAATAGTGTGTATATGCATGGTGGAAAGGGACTTTGTTGCTAGAACACTAATACTAGGTTTTGGTCCCTTCTATCTCTCTCTCTCTCTCTCTCTCTCTCTCTCTCTTCTTGGTAGCGAAAATGATTGTGATTCTTAACTTGGGTCTTTTATATGAAGAGAATGTGACAGAAGTACAATTCAGACTGCTTGTACTACATTTTTGGAAAATGTCAATGGTATCCTTTCCATGGCTGCTGGAAAAGCTCCTGTTCTCACTAATGTGGAATGTAGTATAACATCATATCTCCAGTTCTCTGGTGATTGTTAATCGCAATGAAAGCAAACACTTAATATTCCTTTGGGCCTTGATTATGGAAAATATAGTTGAAGCACACTTGAGTTATGTCTAGGCCATATTGAGAAAGTTCAATGTCCAAGTGTATCTGCATAAAGCTTACTGGCTTAGTTTACAAACTGCAACTCATATCCGCTACTTTTTCATTTGTTCTGATTCTTGTTTTTGGCCCCATAACTGAAAATGTAGTTGAAGCACATTTCTGACTGATCACGTACTTGTTCCCAAAAATTGATTGCACAATATTGGACTTAGGATGAACTATATTTATGATAAATTGCACATGATCTAATCTTAGCTGGTGTTGCACCACTTGAAGAAGGCGATTTCCGCTCCCTAAGAAAGAGGAAACTATTAAAACAAGGAGAGTTCTGTGAATTATTGGTTCGAGGAGTTTATGTCCCTTTGTGTATAGGAGTAGGAAGAGAAATTTAATTTGTAATGCGTAAGGTTTAGTATGATTGTTGGGTCAACTTTTGCAATTTAGTTTGTTCGTCTGATAGTCAGCTATGCAATTCATAAGGTAGGCACAAGAGAAATGTAGTATATGAAGTCTTTGAAGCACTCCCGCTGTGAAGGTTTTCTTGTGGATGAAATACTACGAAACTGATTTAAGGTCTCAGATTCCAGAGAGGCTGTTGTGCCATGCAGCAGTTCAGAAGGTGCCTTTCTCAGCTTCGTAATATAGTGCATTTATTGTACCAATGTGGGATGGGTTTGTTAGCATTTGGACTGAGGTACTCTTTGCATGTTTTGGCATGTAATGCTCAAGCAGGAAGGAACTATGCTCTCTAGCATCAAGGCCACTAGATTTATTTAAATAGGCTCACTTGAATTTATTCACATGTAATATTACTGAATCATATGGTCGAACCTTGGGTGAGAGTGATTGAATTGAAGATATACTATACTGTGAAATTATAATATCTGAGAGCTGTCTTGGGGTTGTGCTTGGGGGTTGACTGTTCAACTTTTCTACTTGAAGATATTAAGTGAAGGATAAGAGTAGGGTGACAAGTTACTGTAGATTTCAGGAGTTAATATGGGTGTGTTCTTAGAATGAGTGGTAGTTGCTTTCAGATATGATGAGTTAACTAAAAGTTGCTTAACTATGTTTGAACTGATACAAGCTGGGGCACTATGGTGTTTGATGATATTGTCTGTGTTGATGAAACAAAGGTGTACTAGTTCTAAAGTAGCATGAAGAGATGTTGGATTGTTGTCAATTGAGGGCCTTTTAAAATAGGCATTGTAAAACCGAATATGCGAAGTGGGAGAGAGACGGCAAATGGATTAGTTTAGCTTGAACTAATTAGCTTCTTCAGGCTTAAACCAACATCGTATTAACATATCTTACAAACTTAGACAGGCAGTTTCTTGCTTCAGCTATTCGATTCGACTCTTGTTCTCGAATTCGATTCACTTGTCAATTTTAGAAACAAATGTTCTTGTCGTCGGTCAAGAGAGTGAAAAGATAGAAGTGATTTTTTGCACTTAGTTCAAAATCCTTAGAACCTTCTGCAGTTATGGATCAATGGAAAAAATGCTTTACATATCTTTTGAGTTCATAGAATCCAGAGTAGTTGAAGGTGACATAATAAGAGTATGGCTCTTAGTATTATATCATGTTAAAGACAGTAAATGTTGATGAGATGCCACGTGTTTTTTATTTATTGGGTTTGACCCTCAACTGAGTTTGAGAAGTAAGAAAGCAGATCTTGAACAAATGACTTTTTAAATCGTTAAATTGAGCCAAGTTATCTTGTCCAGTTTGTAGATAATAAAAACACCAGACTGATGCATGGTTAGGTGTTGTTAGAAGAGCTATCATGCAGGAATTAATTTGTGGGAATGTCCACTATTGAACTTTGAACTGTGAATATTTGTTGCTAGTAGTAGTAGCATTCCTCGTGTGAAGAAGTATTTAGCCGTATTTTAGTGGTTCATTATATTTTTTTTCCAGGCTCTCTGATTTAATTTTAATTTTGGTGTGCAGCACATCTGGGTGCCCATTTGGTGAGGGCTGCCACTTTTTGCATTATGTACCTGGGGGTTACAAAGCCGTGTCTCAATTGACTGGCAGCATCCCATCTCTTCCACCGGCCACCAGAAATCCTGTGGTTCAGCCTTCCTTTCCGGATGGCTCATCACCTCCAGTTGTCAAGACTCGCCTTTGCAACAAATTTAACACAGCTGAAGGGTGCAGGTTTGGTGACAAATGTCATTTTGCTCATGGAGAATGGGAGCTTGGTAAGCCAACAGTTCAGACCCACCATGAAGATCCTCGTGCAATGGGATCCCTGCCCGGCAGGTTTGATGGTGGTGGACGGATGGAGCCACCGCCACAAAACCATGGAGCTGCGGCTAGCTTTGGGGCCTCAGCCACAGCAAAGATCAGTGTGGATGCTTCCCTTGCTGGAGCCATTATTGGTAAAAGTGGTGTCAACTCAAAGCAAATCTGCCGCCTGACAGGTGCGAAGCTTTCCATAAGAGATCACGAGTCAGATCCAAACTTGAGGAACATTGAGCTTGAGGGTACATTTGATCAGATCAAACAAGCCAGTCAAATGGTTCGTGAACTCATTGTGAACATCGGTTCGACTGGTGGGCCTCCTCCACAGAAAAGCCACAGAATGTCAGGAGGCGGCGGCTCTGGTCCAGCAGGTAACTTCAAGACTAAGCTTTGTGATAATTTTACTAAAGGATCCTGTACCTTTGGGGAAAGGTGCCACTTTGCACATGGAGCTGAAGAACTCCGCAGTTCAGGGGTGTAGACGCATTTCTCAGCCTGCTCTCTACGGTTGTTAGAATTAGTCTTTGTTTTCCCCCTAGTTGGCTTTCCTGTTTTTGGTTTTCAGATGTGAGGTTAGACTTGTTGCTGTATTGGGTATAATCTAGGGTTTTTGACATCTTCAGATTGCGATGAACTTTACCCTTGTTCACTGTGCTCGCTCTTTTACAAGTGTTATTGTTCTTTTTTAAATGTTATATTTATCTCCTGTTACTTGTGGTGAGTTGGGCAAGGTAGCGTTTTCTTGAGTTTTGCTCTTTCTGTGGATGCATGGTTTGTGGTCAACGTGGTACCTGATGCTTTCATTTTCCCTCCTTTTTTTCTTCTGTCTTCTCCTTCTTCTTACTCCCTCCCAGGCCCTTCTCTTTTCATCCCCTCTTGTTTTTTTTCTTTTTCCTTCTCTCTGCTTCCTCCCTCCCATTGCCACCAACTTCTTCCTCTTTTTTACTTCTTCCCCCCTCCCCGGCTTTCTCCCTCCCAGCCCTCAATTTTTTCTCCCTCTCCCAACATCGAAAATACCTTCAGTGTTCAATCATGATTGATTGAACAACTTAGGGTTGTTCGGCTAGCCTTAACCGATCACGGTTGTTTGGTTAACCATGATTGAACACCATTTTTTAAAAAATTGGTTAACCATGACTGAACGCCATTTTTTAAAAAATCAGACAAGTTTGAGAACAGGGCAACTTTAGTTAACCATTACTGAAAACCATTAAAAAAAGATCAGACAAGTTCGAGAACAGGGCAACAGACGAAGGCTGGGAATATGTTAAAACAGGGAGAATTTGTTATAAAACGGGGAGAGGCATTGACGAGGGAAACATTAAAAAGGAGAAATTACGGTTGGTTCACTTTTTAAATTATTTAATTTAATTGTTGTGGTACATTTTTTTTATTTTCAATTGGAAAAAAAAAATTTGGTAGAAAAATGAAAATTACGATACCCCTTTATGAACTGTAGGCGTGTTACGGAGAGGTTATTATTTTTGCACCCTGGTAATATCACACAATGAATTGTGGTATAAAAAGTGACTAGCAAATTAAGCTTTGAACCGCGGTGTAAAAATTAATACAATAAAATTTATGAATCGCAGTGCAAAAATAGATTATGAAATTAAACTTTGAATCGCAGTTAAAAAATAATGCAATAAAATTTATGAATCGCGATGAAAAAATAGATTAGGAAATTAAACTTTGAACTGCTGTGCAAAAATAATGCAATGAAATTTATGAATCGTGATACAAAAATAAACGAGGAAATTAAATTTTTGAACCGCGGTGTAAAAATAATGCAATGAAATCTATGAATCACTACACAAGCATAAAGAACTAGTTTACGCTCTTCCACATTCTTTCTTCAATCTCCGTCAGTAAGCCTTCTTCTTCTTCCTCCTTCTCCGTTGCCTCAACCGAAAAAATCTTTCAATCAAATACGTATCTATTATAGTTTCGTATTTTATGAATAAAAAACTTTTGGGCGTGCCCCGAATCCCCACGAAGAGGTGCCGGCGTATTGCCCTCTTGACCCGACCGGACAGTGGATCCTCGTTTTGCTATACACAATCATGATTTTCGAATCCAAAGTGTTTTGTCGAGTTGTTGAAGAAGATAATGATACTTTTGGAACAATATTACGAAAATTGGTCTTTTACGATTGAAAAAAAAAACGATAGACTTTTAGGGTTAGAAACTTTTAAAAAGGGTCTGATCATAATTTTCCCCTATTAAAAATGAAGATAATTGTGAGCCGACATCTAGAGCTTCAAATTAAGGTCCAATTCAAATAATCAAATTGAAGACAAGGCTTAGGACAATACTGAGGATGTTCAAGACCATGAAATAAGACACATTTGCTTGTTAGAGTATCAACAAAAGGCATGAAGTACAAACAAATTCGCAAGAAATAAATAAACAGTTTCAAGTCAGAATTTTCAGTCAACTTCAATGGGCTGCCACGATGTTTAGAGTTGGAAAATTGGTGTATAATATATGGTTGGAAAACCCTGAAACTCTATTTTTCAACCTATCAAACGGATCTCAATTTCGAGTTTCCTAGAAGAGATAAACCCAAAATACTATAGGTGATCGACTTATTTAATAGACGAGAATTCCTCGTGTTGACTTATTTAATTATAGATTCCTCGTGTTAGTATCTACATATTCTAGATTAGCCCCCCACACCTTTCCTTATCACATTTTCCATACATCGTATAATAGTTGTGAACTCATTCTTGAGTCTTATCCCACCCCCACCCCCAAATTTAAGATGCTATTATCTCTTTTGTATTGAGCATTTCAAGTGCTCCTTCATTTGTAGGAGAAAAGTATTAAATCACATTGAAGAACTCTTTTGAGTGTTTGTGAGATTTCTTGGATTAGAATCTCAACATTTGAACTTATCAAGCTTGTAGGGTCGCGGGTTTGTAGAGTTCCGTTATTGTGGCTTGCCGACAATTCCTGTGTTCCTATTCAATTGCGAATAGCAGGTCGAGGGAGACTCACTCTATTCCTTTCCCTTGTTGCTGATTCTTCCTTCTTCATTATGCGTGTTGGAACTTTTTCGAATCGATCCTTGGTAGAATTCACATCAATTGATATCAAAGCCACATAGATTATCCAACGTATGTTTGTTTTTCTCCGTTATTCAATTATTTGTCTTTCCTTGTCTTATTCGTATTCTTTCTTCGTGTTATCTCCATCTTCATTCTTAGAAAATCTCAGTTGTCAAAAAAAAAAAAAAAAAAACCAAAATTGAAAAACAAATGCTTGTCGTTTATTTTTAGTTGTTTTCTACACTTGAGTCATCAACCCTAGTTTATTTGTCAATCTTCATATTTGTCAAAAAAAAAAAAAAAGTCATTCATACCTTATGGGGCATTGTGACCATATCTTTCATTCCCGCTGTTACATCCAAGGGAAGGTATGTAAATTCAATATAGACGTATATAGTGATTTTAATATGATGGGTATGGAAGTTATTGAAAAATTGGGAATTCCTGTTGAGTGGGTTTAAGATGAAGAAGAGAATATAGTGACTAAGCACGCACTTATTTCATTCTCTATGGGAGGGTATAAGGATGAAGCTTGGTGTGATGTGCTGCAACATTAGATGGGCATTTGGTGCTTGGCCTACCATGGCTAGTTGATCGTCGAGTTAAGCATGATACTTTCAATAGTTTTTCTTTCGTATTCAATCAAAAAAAATTACCCTTATACCTTTAACACCAACGGAGCTCTATGAAAAAGAAATCATTGAGATGAGGGAGGATCTAAACGCAATCAAGGCATTGGTGAATGAAGAAATAATGAGGAAAGAAAAGATTGAAAAATAGAGACTTGAAAAAGAGAAAAAGAGAATTGCAAAAGAGAGAGAAGAGATGGAAAGAGTTGAAAAGGATAGGATTGAAGAGGAGAAGCTTGAAAAAGAAAGAATTGAAACGAAGAGTATTGACAAAGAAATGATTCAAATGAAGTAGAGCTTAAAATCCATGAGGGTGTTAATGAAAAGAATTGAAAAAGTATGAATTGAAAAAGAGAGGATTGGAAGACATGAAAGAGAAAGAATTATGAGAGAGAAGGAGAAAAGGGAGCAAGAAAGGTTGGAGAGTGAGGAGAATGAAAGAGAGTTATTGATGGTTCGAGAAAATTTGAAGATGTTGCATGTTTATGAGGATCCGTTCAATTTCAAACTTCCAACTCAATCAACTTCTTGGTCCATCAAGTGTATAATAGATGATCAAAAGCTTGAGAAAGAAACACTTGAACCAAAAAGGCATGAGAGAGAGAGAGAGAGAGAGAGAGAGGCGTGAGAAGAGAAAATTGAGTGGGTGAAAAGTGAGAGGGAGAAAAGATGAGGGACTAAAAGAAAGTGAGAGTTTAATTTTATATATTAACAATGTTAGCATTATTTCCTCTAGCTTTGTTTTATCTATCTTACAGGAATATACAAATAAGAGACATGTTTGTTCGATCAAATTCATAACGACGTTCCCTTACCTCATTCAATCCAAGCCAATGACAATTCGAGAACGAATTGCTTTCAAGAAGAGGGGAATAATGAAAATTGTGACCTGACATCTAAAGCTTCAAATCAAGGTCCAATCCAAATAATCAATTGAAGACAAGGCTTAGGAAAATAATCAAGGATGTTACCATGAAAAAAAGCCCACTTTATTGTTATATCAACAAATGGCTTGAAGTACAAACATATTTGCCAGAAATAAATAAAATGCTTCAAGTCATAATTTTCAGTCAACTTCAAAGGGCTACCCATGATGTTCTAGAGCTCGAAAATTGATCTATAATACCACTCCCTGTTCGTTGTTTCAAACACTAAAATTCAGTTTCGTGAAATCTTTCCTAAAATGCCTGTAGAAACAAATTTACGACTGGAATTCACACGGATGGAGAGGAAAAGAGTGGGTAGGCCGGTGGTGAAGAACACTTTTTTTAATCTTGGATTCGATTAATCCACCACTCTAACTTCTCACTCTCTTTCCTCTTTATCTATCAATCTTCTTTTCAACATTGTTTTTTGTTGTTGTTGATCGTGTACATAAAAGAATGTAAATGAAGGTCTAATTCGTTATGATTTTGAAGCGCGATGCATCATCAATTCTTGCATTTGTGGTGCAAAACTAAATTAAGTAATTAAATTTTCAATGCATCGCAATACAATATTGAGTTAGGTAATTATAATTGATGTATTGGGGGTGCAAAAATTGACTTAGCGCAATGCAAAATTGAATTAGGTAATTAAACTAAACTAATGCATCGTATGATAAAAATTGATGCATTGTGATACAAAATTTGATGCAGCGCAACGCATTTGAATATATGATCCGTAGCATGCCATAGCAATTAAAACTTATCAAAGTGGACCGGCTCAAATTTACCTCGTTGAATTTTAAAAAAAAATTGTAGGCATAATTTCCTAGAATCAACTCTTTTGAGTAATATCCTAAAATCGAATAATGAACTTAAACGAAACCAAGGGAGTATGGTCTCAACCTCTTCATGCTAAGAATAGGGTTTATGATGGGATCATAAAAGAAAAGACTTGCTTTAACAATAGTTTAACCTCTGCTTTGGCATTACTATGGAGTCAAATGTGAAATCCGTTGCGATGTACATGAAACCGGCCAAAATTGATTACAATCACTCTTATATTTGATTATTGAGAAACCCTATAACATGAATGATAATACAAGAAAAACTAACTATGGAAATGAAGATCACATGCCTCATCAGTTTGCTCTCTTCCTCTTCTTGGATTTTTTGGCATTAAACTTTCCCTTCTTTGAAAACTTTCCAGATGGTTTCTGCTTTTGGGTTCGCTGTTTTTGAGGCAAGGGCGTCGTTCCATCTTCTGTGTCTGATGGAGCATCGTTCAAAAGAGCATCTTCATCTTCATCCTCATCCGAACTAAGGACTAAATCCTCTACAATATCTTCATCATCAGCTACATCTTCCCTGAGCGTCTTTTGTTTCTTCTTCTTCTTCTTCTTCTCCTCCTTTTTCTCCTCTTCGGAATGCTTAGTTCTACAAGGAAAGGTTCTTCATTTAGAAGGTTAACAACAAAAAAAAGGAAGATAAGCAACACAGACATGATATTTCATAACCATACTTGGGATTGCCTTTAGGTAACCACGAAGAACTAAAAACAGCAGCGCCGGCTTCATTCCCGGTGTCATCATCGTCATCATCTTCGTCTTCATCACTCTCTACTCTCTTCCTTCCAAAGATGGACGAGTTTTCACCCACAAGTACACTGGAAATCACATAAACTATTAGAATGACCAAACTGAAACATGATAATCCCGTAGACGAAAGACCATAATGTGTAGGTTAAGAACCTGGACTCCATCAATGAGTCATTTCTTTGTTGAGCTCTCTGGCGTAACATGGAAGCAAATTGAGACAGAGGACTTGCACCTGACTTTTTCTCATCCTAATTCATGAAAAAGGTGAGTCAATGCCCTCAAGAGAGTTTCAAGAAGCGTATTAAGCAGACAGACTACGCGGAATTATGCTGATTTTACCAACTCTGTGTTTGTGGAGAAGATAAAATAAAATAAATAAAATAAAATAAAATAATCTAGAGCCTCATTTACTTGGGAAATCCTGTATATTACTCAACATTTTAGACTACACAAATATGGCAGCTAGGCAGAAACTTCATCCCAGACAGACCAGAACCATAGTCATAAGAACTCTAACTAGCTGCATCAAGAAACTAATGAAATTTAGTTCAGCACTTAATATAATTCAATATTAAAGAAATTGGTGTCAGATTTGTAAAGTTACAAGAGACACCTGATTTCATTCACCTTGTAAACCTTACTCGGAACTTCTTAAACTCCTTGAACAAGCCGGCAGTAAGCTAATGATATTATTAAAGGCAAAAGAATCTAAAATAAAAAATTGATCAGACCTACTAAAAATATGACCAATGGCATTCTACTTAAAATAGGACCAATATTTTCGTTTCAAGTACTTTGTTATGCTGCCTTGAAATTCCTCAAATACGCCCGATAGCTCTTGTATGCAAAAGGAAGGCTGAAGCAAAAATCAATTAAGCAATGACTGCAATAAATAGAGAGAAACCAGAAATGCAAACCTCAAGAAAAGATGCTGCAGTAGGATCATTCGGGAGATACGAAATTGACATCCGCTTTTTATTCGTAAATTCAGAGTTGGCCTCAATCTATAACAATAAACAGCTGAAAAGTCAGTAGCCCAATTTCACAAGTATTGCTGGGAGTCAGAATGGATAAGTTCCGGATGAATTAGTCAAACGAACAGAGAGAATAAATAGGTCAGAGTTTTTCAGTTTTCCTCTTCTTTTCACGAGACAAATCCAGTTTTAGGCTTTAGAAGTGAAATTTGTAAGTGTAGCTACGTGTCAAAATGGATAAGTTCCGGATGAAATAACAAACAAACGGACAGAAGATAATAGGTCATAGTTTATTCAACTTTCCACTGCTTTCCCCAAGACAAATCCAGTTTTAGGCTTTGGCAATAATTTTCTGAGCAAGTACTGGAGACAAGCGCTGAGTTGAGTTCAAATAAATCTTAAGCTATAGCAATAACTGGTTACCATTCTTAAGGATGTACCTGACGAATGAGCTGCCTCATTTCTCGCCGAAACCTATCCACTTTCGTGGATTTGCAAAAATTGCGCAGGCGAACAGAAGGAATGAAAGACAGCTCGGTGAAAGCAACAGAATAGCTCCATTGAGCTAAATGTTCAGCAAGCTCTTCAACAACAGAATAGACACATGCCTCCTGAAAGGATCTCGTTTTTAAGGTTGCCTTGCTTACCTGCCAAATGTAACTCCAGATTCAAAAGATAATAATATATCACAAATTTTCCTGGTTCAATCAACGATAAAAAAAGAATCAACCAAGTAAATACCCTTAGTGTGGCACGCAAATCAACGGCGTTGCCAACCCCTCCTGTAGGTGGCCTATTCAGTTCTTTCATCTCCAGCATGTCTAATAGGAGGACAGCGACTGGAATAAAGGTATTGGTAGAAGCCGCAATTCGGTTAAGCATTCTAACGCAGCGTAATCTGAGGGGAAAATATCGAGCAGTTGGGACCAAACGAGCCACCCAGAAATTATTTGAGTCAGTGGGTATGCAAGGGGCCTAAAATCAGCTTCTGCACCGTAGGCACAAATGGCTCCAGTCCAAAGCTCAAGGCAATTCATGAACTTCCATTCATAAACTTTTGCATAAGAGTTCTACAATAAACGGAAGGTAAAATAACCAATATGCTAATAAATTCCAAGAACAATGTGATTCTTTATAACCAAATTCCCAAGAATATATACTTAATACCAAAGTGCTCAAGCCTATGCTGAGGTTATTGTAAATACTTTAAAGTCCACCTCATGGCACTGAGCCATCTTGACACATGAATGTGAACTGTGCTTAACTGCCAAAATTATCACTTTAATACAAGGAACTAGATGGCACCAAGACAAGATTCACTACGAAATCATCGGGACAAAACTGTTGATAATATTAAAGCTTTAATGATTTAACACAGAAAGAAATGATACCTTCTTTCTTGTATCAAGTGCCTCACGCAAAATCATTGCTAATTGCCGTATGAAAACAAAGGCATGCTGATATGCAGCCGGAAGGTCCACCCCAAGAAGTTCATTTACACAGTTAGAAAGAAACTGTATGTGCTGTAGCTTAGTTGCATTCACAAATTGGCAGCTCAAGACATAAGATTTGTATATTCCTTTGAAGCACTCATCTACACATTCAGAACCAAGCCGAATGCATATATCTCTCAGAAACAAGAAGGAGACAACTGGTAGTGCACCTCCCCCAGTACCCCAGAAATGAAGAACAGCCTGGAAAAGGAGATAAAAGTAATAAGTTGATTAACACTCAATGCAGGTAGCTTGGGAAAGTATATCAGCACCAGAATGTAATCCAAACTGTATAAGGACTGGCATGCGAGGCAAAATTAATTTACCTATCATATATCTCAGATCCATGAGTTCTTCGATTTGTTTGAAATATATGAAAACTTCCCTCTTTAAAAAAAAAAAAACATGTGATGTAAAATACTGCACTTACAAATCGTCAATGGAGGATTCAAGAGGTCTGAATAAAATTGCATTTGCTCATAAATCTGGACTTTGTGTTGCATTGGAGAAGGGTATATCATTGGTCAAAAGGTGAAGAGGAAGAAACATATGGAAAATGTACTAGCTCTAGTTTTTTTTGTTTTCTTTTTTTGTTTGTAATGGAATAATTTTTGACATGGATCATTCGTTCGTAAATAAATTGCAACATATACCAATTTTTTTTTGGCATGTATCAGTTTAATGTATTGCAAATTACTCTCCCAGACACCCATCTTCAAATATTTGAAACATGAAAACACGATTGAAAGGAAGCAAATATTTGTAGATACCTTAATATACTTCCTTAAGAGGCTTGGGAATGCCGCCAAAAAGAGAGATGAATATTTTAAGCGTCGTAGGGTGAATGCTATCATTTCCGTGTCAGTCATTTGGGTCAAAACATGGAGAGCATTTCCAAGATATGACTTCACCAGGTGATTGTAGTTCTTCCATGCTCTTGTGTGCACTAAATCCAATATGGTCTCCTTCTTTCCTCCGGAAGGAGGAAGCTTCAATAATCTTCGAAGGATTCCGTCCATTTCACTTAACACAAATAACATAATTTTGTTGAAGACACTGCTGGACATGATACTCAACTTCATTGAGGGATCGCCCTCACCATCATCACCGTAATGGCAAGCAGTGCGGAAAGCTCGCATCATAGAACGAACGGCACCTACTCTAGAATTTTCTTGAATCACACTACACCAAGAATCAACCATTGCACTAGTTATGACCTTTTTAGAAGATTCATCTTCCTTCTCTGCAGTGCTACTAGCTATGTGATGCACATCCATGTCATCATCTTCTTGGATGTTCTCATCATCCATGTCTGTTTCAGCGTCTTCCTGCACAACAGATGGAGAGTGATACAAAGTTACAAACAATTATCCCAATTGGTAAGAAGCACTAAGAAGAATGACCACCACTCACATCAATGCCATCATCATCGAATTCTAGAAGCTTCTTATCATGTGCTTTTAAGTATTCGTAAAACTCTGGGTCCTGCAGAAACATATATTAGAAGACGTCAGATTAAAACTACAGCAGTGACAAGATTCTAAGTAAAAATGTGAAAGCTTCACAATGTAATTCAAAAAGAAAAAGAAACAACTGCACTGTTCCAGTTCAATTTTCAAGTATCAAAGCCAAATCAATTATGAATATCATATTCATCAGATGCCAACATCCTCTTAAGTTAAACATTTAATTCATTATTTCATCATAAGAACAGTACGTGCTCACAAACAACAATTCCTGAATGTCAAATGACATCTATTAATGTACATCTAAATCAAGCAACAGATATCATGGTGGATAAACTATGGCAAGTAATTTCATGAACTTCCAATAGTTATTTACAAAGAAGTAGAATATATGTTTTCAATTCCAGAATCAATTAGGCTTATAGCATCAAGTCAAAGATTCCAAAGTCCTTCATTTTGGTTGAACATAATCAACTTCATTCTGTCATTGTACCATTTACTTGGACACAAAAGAGTGACGAACAGACTCAAGTGAATGGAAACTGGACAAAAAGAAAGGGTACCCCTAAAAATGGTTTCTGCGATTTCTGATAAAGGAAAACAAAACCAGGATAAGGAATGGCATACAATCTATTACTAATTATGGTACTCATCTGGCTTTGTGTGATGTTTTTGTAGCTGAAACAACTCATTATGCTCTAATAGCTGAAAAATTGGCAGATCAGCTAGTAGGTTACAATACATCAATACTAAGCAAAGATAACTAGAGGATTACATCACACATAAAACCATGCTAAATAAAACTTTTGCAAACATACATACATGTTAATGCAGAAGGCTGTTCTGTAAGAGCAAGATGGGCGAGGGCACTATCCAAGGGCACACAAAAGAAGAACGTGAAGTACGTTTGCATTTATGAGACCCAAGTATTCATCTCCCGATATGAACGACTAGCGTTTTAATTAACAGAACCTTCAATATGTTTTGAAAACGGAAAGTAACAAACAATTAAGAAGAATGAGGAACTATTTTTACACACAAAAATACACATCATGACTGCAATAATTCCTCTGAGTAATTCCATTACATATAAATATAATCAATGAATTCGGTCACTCAATAATTCACACATTACATATAATCAACGAATTTGGTCAGTCAATAATTCACACATTCTTAAAATGAGAAACACACTTCAAGCATCCAATGAACAAGGAATTCACAATCATCTAATTCCAAAAAGTAATGGTCAAAATTTCTTATCTTCGAGCAATCTATAAGCAATTATGTTCCCATGATAAGAAATATAATGTGTTAATTAATGTATAAGGTCCTAACCTTTTCCTGAAGCCTTTGTAATTGGTCCTTGTGCTCTCTAGCATTTCCCCAAGACTTTGTGGTTGTCTCAGTTGTGTCGTCTTCCATCTCTTCGTCATTGTTCGAATCGTTCTTCACTTTCTTCTCTGAAATTACCATCAATAGAAAAAAAAAATCATAAGTAACACAAATAGAGAATAGGAACACATAGAACCTAAAAGCATAGCTCTCATTAAACACAAATTGGACAATTTACAGATGAGAGCCAAACCTTTCTTCTTCAAACCCATGAGCAAATTCAGAAGCTGGCTTGTGAAAAGCTGAAATTGATAATAAAAAACAGTATTAAATTGCAATTAGAGTTAAATACAAATAAGATAAAATGTTTGTTTTCAGCTAGTAACAACCAGGAAAATAGAGCCCATCAGCAAAGTGAAGACATGGACCTTGACATTGCCAGAAATAGTACTTCATTTATAAGTTATCGATATGCATATAAAAAAATTAATTGATAAAAAAAAGTACTTTGCTCAGACTGCGACGAATGTATTTCATAGACCCCGCAAAGCCTCATTGATCATGAAACTAGATTTCTTATTTGTTGCACAGCTTAACCCATTTCCTACAACCCTTTCTACAGAACACAAACCATATAACAACACGAATTTAGTACTCCTGCAGTCCTCAGTCCTTCTCAACTGAGTGCCCTTTCTAAAGAGAATTTGTCCCAAAAAGAGTGTCTATTTTCGATGACTTTACTAAAATTTAGCTTCACCAAGACACCAACTAACATATCAGTGCTGCACATGCAATGCTATAATGTGGTCAATAACGGACTTCATGTATATCTGATATCAGCTGGCAAAATTGTTTTAAAACCAAAAATGAACACTTAACCTAATTGAGCATAAAAAGACAGGAACTTTGACATTGACTTACATCAATTGCTAAAATAAATTATACTTTTCGCATACAAACACAGATGATTTCTTATGAGAATATAGCAATTTCTATAAAGGTGAAAAAATGAAAGAAGGGGTTTTATTGGGGTTTAAGCTCACATTGCCGACGCCGGAACGAAGGAGAAGAAGAATACTGATATTGATAATAAAACGAAAGCTACCTTTAATGTGAGTCGCCGCCGGTGGTCTGGTGAGGGGCGGCCGCTACCTTCTGTGCTTATTCGTGCGAGTGTGTGAGTGCGCGAGAGAGAAAGAGAGGTTGCTGCGAGAAGAGACTATGCTTTTGCGCTCCGCGCGCGTGCTTTGGGATCGGATTAGGACGAATTCACGAACTTGAAATTAGGTCTGTTAAAGAATTTAAGAGCGCCTCTCATCTTATCGGCCAGCGAGAAGCACAGCCAAAAACATCGGCAGCTACAAGGATTGACCGAGAAAGCGGTTCTCTTTCGGCCACAATAGACATGTAGTAGCGTGAAAGAGTAGTGGTCATTTCAATTAGATCAAGGCAAAACACACAAGTGGGCCACCCAACTTTATTTTTTTTTGCAATTCGGTTATCGAAACTTTGAATCATTTATTTTGGTCACCCTACTTTAGTCTAGTTGCAAGCGAGCTCATTTTTTGGATGACCGTTAGATTTAGTCGTTAAGTCATGTTAAATATCTATTTTACCCCTGTAAATATCAATAGAGAAACAATTATATTTAAAAAGGGGTCAAACTGTAAATAATATAATTTGTGTGTTTTGGATCTGTTCATCTTCATCTCTCTCTTTCTCTCTCACACAAACACAGATCTGTTTTGGATCTGGCATCCATTCCTCTGCTCCGCCTCTCTCTCCTTCCTTCCCACAAAACCCTAACCCTCAAATTCCACCACCACACTAATCTCACACCTACCTTACCTCACCGCCTCCGGCCAACCCTCTCGATCACCAACCTCCGCCGCAGCAGCACCAGTTCCCCCACTCGAACCACCTTCGTCGTCTCCACTTCACACAACTCAACGCCCCGGTCGATTCCGACGCCGCCTACTTACCATTCTTCACGGCTCCAAGACGGACGCTTCCTCTTCGCACAGCACCCGAGGACACTAGGTACCGTGCTAAATCCAATCCTCCCACTCCTCGCCGTTTACCGGTCGGTTCCGTTTGCAGGCTACGTCACCTTCTTAGTCCTATACGCCGACGTGGTATGGAACAACAATTTCAGCAGTTACGTCAGGTTTAACTCGATGCAGGCGGTGGTTCTGGACGTGCTGATGGCGGTGCCGTTGTTGATATAACAGATTTTGCCACCGAATCCACGCGGTTTTGGATTGAAAGTTCTGGCGATTAGCCACAGCGCGTTGTTCGTAATCATCGTGATGTGTTTTGTTTATGGTTTGGTGTATTCAGTTTTGGGACGGACTCCTTATTTACCATTTGTGGCTGACGCCGCTGGCCGGCAAATATAAAACATCAAACAAATCAGACGGAAAATCAATCAAATATGGATCGACTTTTTTCATCTCAAATGAACGAAATGTCTGAAATTGATTCCGGAATAGCAAGGAAAATCCGTCGGCAGCCCAACAACAGCCCCACCATCACCGAGGATTCAACCCAATACCCAATTGGCGGGATCAGCGGCGGCGAATGATCGGAGGTTATGGGTGGGATTTGAGAGAGAGAAAGCGAGAGGCAGAGATGAGAAACAGATATGTGTTTGTGTGAGAGAGAAAGAGAGAGATGAAGATGAACAGATCTTTAACCCCCCAAATTATATTATTTACAGTTTGACCCTGTTTTAAATATAATTGTTTCTCTATTGATATTTACAGGGGTAAAATAGATATTTAACATGACTTAACGGTTAAATCTAACGGCCATCTAAAAAATGGGCTCGCTTGCAACTAGACTAAAGTAGGGTGATCAAAATAGATTATTCAAAGTTTCGGTGCCCGAATTGCAAAAAACGATAAAATTGGGTGGCCCATTTGTGTGTTTTGTCATTAGTTAAACAAAAGTACCGGTGGGAATTGTCTCTTGACACAAGACCCAATTATTTTAGGTCATCTTTCAATAATTTTAAAAAATGTTTAATTTTTTTTATTCTTGTTGAATTTATCTAGGGGTGTTTAATACAATATGCGCTAAATGTTTAATACAACATATACAAGGGATAAAAGTACTATTTTACCCTTATAGATTTAAAAGAGAAAAATGAATAAACAATACAAAAAATGAAAAGAAGTCTTGTTAGGATTACACCAAAAAATGAGAGAAAAGTCTTGTTGGGATTCTCAGTAGCTTTACTATCACACCTACCCACACCTACCCAGCTTTAATAACATTTACAACTCTCCAAAATTTTCTTGCAATTTTTTGAAGTATTAACATTTGTTGGGTTGTTGTATGTCCAATCAAAACATAATATTGTCCAAAAAAAAAAATCAATGTTATAACATTTGCAGAGAATCTTGAGATTTTGGGAAAAGCAATGTTGAGAATTTATCCAAAATATTCTCAGCAAATCTCCCCAACAATCCTATTAAACCCACCCAAATGTCTCCAATAATCTCACTCTTCTCTTCTTTACTCCTCAATACTCTAAAAACATTTCTCCAAAATAAACAACGTAGATATGGATTCTAACAACAATGATATGCACACTGATACATATTCTAAAAATAATGATACGCACACGGAAGACACGCATGCTACGGTAAATTTTTCTTCCAATTTGTCAAATTTTACTTGTATTGTGTATATAATATTTCTTAAAACAAAACAAAAAAGTCCAAAAAAAATGAGAGTCATCTTTATAGGTTGGTAATGAATGAAGGAGAGTCATCTTTCTGGGATGACTTTCAAGGATGAACATCACTTTTCTGGACCGGTTCTATGATTTTTTTTTTTAAAGAGAGGCTAAAACCATATTTCTAGGAAGGATATGAATGAAGAAGGGTCATCTTTCTCGGATGACTTTCAAGGATGAACATGGTGTTGGACCGGTTCTATAATTTTCAAAAAATAAAAATAAAAAGAAAAAAAAGAAAGGCTAAAGTTATCTTTATGAGATGCATATGATTGAATGAAAGTCATCTTTCTAAGATGACTTCCAAGTATGAACATCACCAACTAGGCCGGTTCTATAATTAAAAAAAAAAAAAACCAGAGGCCAAAGCCATCTTTCTGGGATGACTATGATTGAATGAGAGCCATCTTTTTAGGATGACTTTCAAGGATGAACATTACCTTTCTGAGCCGTTTCTATGATTTTCAAAAAAAAAAAAAAAAAAAAAAAAAAGAGACTAAAGCCATCTTTCTGGGATAGCTATGATTGAATGAGAGTCATCTTTCTAGGATGCCTTTCAAGGATGAACATTACCTTTCTAGCCGATTCTATGATTTAAAAAAGAAGAAGACTAAAGCCATCTTTTTGGGATGGCTATGAGTGAATGAGAGCCATATTTCTAGGATGGCTTTCAAGGATGAACATTACCTTTCTGGGCCGGTTCTATCAGTGATATTATGTTTTCCCACCCAAAGACCGTTGATTTATTGTTGCGGTTTCCTTTTGTTCTAATCATGGATGTCACTTACAAAACGAATCAGTATGACATGTCTTTACTCCAAGTGATTGAAGTTTCACTAATGGGACATAATTTTCACGTTGCATTTGCCTTTTTAAAGAACGAGAACACTGAGACGTTCAAGTGGACATTAAAAAAACTGAGAAATTTGATAGGAGATTGTGCACCACCACAAGTAATCATCACGGATAGGGAAATTTGGCCATAATGCATGCCATTGAAGAGTTCTTTCCAAAGTCAACGCATACGCAAGATGAGATCGTTCAAGGATTCTGCAGAAGATGGAGGAAGGTAGTAGAATCAGTTACAAAGGAACAATTTATGGGTGAGGTACATGAAATACATGAAAAATGGAAAAAAATATCCAAAGCTTCTAAATTATGTCATGAAGGAATGGTTAAGGTCATATATGCACAAGATTGTCACTGCATGGACAAAAAATTACTTGCATTTTGGGGCCGAAACAACAAATAGTTATCTGAAATTGTGAATTTGAAAATTATCAATTGTTATGTATATATATATATTAATAACTAATTTTGTGTACTTATTAATGTTTGATAGAGTTGAGGGTGCACATGCCCAATTGAAGCACTGGCTTGGAAACTCAACATCAAATTTTGATCACATCTTCATCCAAATCAATAGTCTCGTTAACTGTTTGGCAAGATTGTTCACATAATTGAATCAACCTTGTATGGTGAATATAATGTTTAGCAAGATTGTTCATAACAATCCACTTATCTAACCGTTCGACATGTGGTTTATGTTTCAACACTCCCTTTTCTTGATAAAAAAATGATTATCATACTTATATAAAATTAACAACATAAATAAATTAAAAATTAGTAAAATATACCTCTCCATTCTATTTTGCATGTGCGACATGGCCACGAAAACCAATTAGTACATCTGGTGTGACAACCCGACCCGGACTCCAATGCGGAATCCCAAGGTCGTGCCGTCAAGACAAGCTAAAAGACGGACAAGCACCCGCTAAGCGTAGTGGTGCGAGTCCAGAGTTGAACCAACAAACTCTAAACAGGAATGATAAGTCATAATGGCAAAACCGAATAATCAAAAACTAACATCTGCGGAAGCAAATCATAAGTGGGACCAAAGCCTATAATTATAAACTAAGGAATACAAGGCTGAGAGACGACTATCTCTCGACAAATCTACGACTCGCGTGACGCAACATTGCGCACGGACAACAAACCATCGGCAACCTAAGGCCGGCGAAGCATCAAGAACCCAACCTGATAAATGACAATTCTACGGCTATAATATGCCGGAGGAATAAATCAACTAAAAGAGTAAGGTATAAAATACTAACCACTAACCCATGTCTCTCGACTAAAGTTGTCGGGGACAGAAATAACAATAACATAATACTAGAATAAGCGAGCTAAAACCTTGCTCGGAAAGACAACGGAATAACTTCTAATAAATAACATTAGAACGATTCGGCTCCCAAAATAAAATAATAATAAGATGCTAACTTAACTACCCAAGTAAAGTTTACATAACTTCACATCCGTATCTCACAAGATAACAAATACAATAATACTAATAACCCCAAGCTAACGCCCGGAAGACCACCTGTTATCGATCAAGCGCCCGAAGCTTCAATGCGTACTAACGAGCTTACTGCAAAGACTAAGGAAAACAAACACACGAAATGAGTCATAATGACCCAGTAAGTTACTAAATGCAACTGTATGGCATAGCATGACGTGGCATGGCATAATGCACAAGCATATAAACTCATGGCATCTAAATCGTATACCAACAATAAGCATGTATTAAGTCATCGAGTAACATGAACTTCATAAATCACATAGCACATTAACTTTCATATAAGCGCTCATAGTAAGCCATATAAGGGATAAAGAAGTTACCCACATAGTGTCGTTGTGCTGCTCCTGCAATACACATAAATACCGGGTTGTACCATCGATGCTCGTGATTACATCGACATACTGAGCGACTACACCGCAAGGGCAGCCCTTTCTCAGTCTAGCTTAGCATGATCCATTCGCTCTACAGATTACGAGATGGGCTAACTTCCCCACTGGGGCCAACAGTGGAGGGTGTGTGAGGTCCCAGGTACGGCGATCCATAGCGAATACGAATCTTACGATTCGTATAGGCGATGTATCGTCCCACCCTGACATAAAAACCAAATCCATATAATTGCCAGCTGGGCTTTTATGAAGTGCACAAGTAGATAATTACTCTCATGCTCAAACAAGAACCAAGACCGATCATAGCGGACTTATCAAATCAAGTAGGACATAAAGTTCTACACACCAATTTAACAATGCACATATTGTACACACTTAACAAATCCAACCAACCTATCCTTTAGTCCAAGAACCACCTATTGAGGTATTCATAACCCTCAAGTCACAACCCAATCATACGTAGCATATAAGCTCAAGAAATCACAACGTGAGGTCTATTATAGCCCTCTACTCGGGATTAAACCAAAGACTATTATTTAGTCTAAAAACAATCATAAATCCATACTTAGCATTTATCCTCACTTAAAGGTACACCGGACTCAACCATAGTCCCAACGGTCATATATGTTCGACTTCTTCGAAGTCAAACTCACGGGTATCAAAACTAAGCCGTAGTCATAACCTCGCAAGTGCTTTCATGTGCACCCGACCCAATTCCCTAAAAGGGAACTCATTTAAATAATCATTTCTTAGAGTAATACGAGATTATAGGTTGATCTCTAATGCTCCGTACCCTAACGAGCACGCCCTAAATAAATCCCCAATAAGCCTCTAAATCTTGGGTGTCACAAATGGGACACAATTCAAGATGCTTGGGTACTCATTAACAAAACCAACCAAACCCGAACATCGTAGGGTTTTAACCTAATGCTCACCAACATGATATTGAATCCTAAAACAACTCCATTGAGTCTTAAAATCACACATCATTGAATACATATTACATACAACCCAAAATTAGTACATCATTCAAGTTTATAGAAATTATTCCAAAATATAGTCCGGGCTTATATCCCAAGCCTAAAATCCAAGAATTCATCATAGACGTAGTCAACGAAACCCAAATGACGTAGGACTTCAACCCGAGTTCGTTAACACAATATTGAACCTATTACGACTTCGTAGAGTCTACACACTAAGTTTCATTCTTAAACCCTTCATCCATGTCAACATTAATACCCACTTTAATTAACAACAATATATCCAATAATTTGGGCTTAGTTCTCAAGCCCTAAAATTCACAACAAAATCCCAACATAAATCAAAACCCATTTCATGAATCACATCATTTCAAATAAATGTTCCTACTTATAAATTCTAATGAGTTCATATATCCAAGCCCCAATCATAGGCATTCCTTCACAATAAGTCCAAGTAACATATAGTCATGGTTTCTAACATGCTCATAGGCCTAGAAACACAAAGAAGAGTAATCACATATTCAATAATCATAGAATTCATCCTACACATGCTCTTAACAAGTTCTCATGCTCAAATCACAAATTAAAATCATACAAGGCAAGTATGTGTACTCATTGACCTCAAATAGCATAGAGTTTGTTTTCCTTAGGATCAATGAGTACAAAATCAAAAGAAGAAGAAGTAACTTACAAGTGTTCAACACCAAGAAAGCAAAGGAAGAAATCAATCGGTTAGAAATGCTCCTCTTCTTGAGCTCTACACCTTTAATGAAGGATTCTTGGGCAAAGGAGGAATGGATGATGAAGACCAAGGGCAAAGCTTCATGTAGCCATGGGAGAACTCTCAAGAACTCTCTCTCACGTTTTTGGGAATGCTCTCAGCAAATGAGAAGTCAAATGGCTGAATTGTGGCTTAAAAGGGTTTAAATGTTGAGTGGGACAAGTGTCACCACATTGTGGTCACTTTCTAATCTGATTTTGTGGCTTAATTGGCCACTAATGCACTCTTAATCCATCATTAAAACTAGTTAGGGATGTTAGGACTTAAGTGGGAAGGGTTAGGGAGGTTTAGGATAGGTTTAGATATGGGTTCAAGGTGTACAAGTCGACCAATTCCGAAACAGGGGAAAAAATCCCGTAACAGACCAGCAGGTGAGGCGGGCGCCTCACCCAAGCCCATGCGGCCGCCTCAACTGCAGAGGCTACTCCCAAGTTCAGACCACTTTGCAATTACTCCCGGCAAGATCGAGGCGGGCGCCTCACAAGGTGCCATGCGGCCGCCTCGGCTCCAGAACCTCTAAAACTTGATCTAAACTTGATCTAAATGGTCCCAAACTTATGGGCAACCATTCTAAGGTCTAACCCAACTCAAAACAAGTCTAAAACACACCCGAAGAACTCCCGAAACAACTCGGAGCGAAACCGGGAAGGGGTGCAACAACGTGCAACCGGGACGACGAACGAACTCGAAATCAAACGAGCAATGAAAGGAGACTTTTAAGGCAAGTCTAAGGGCTAATGAAGAAGCTTAAATACTTCTAGGAAGTTGAATAACAACTTGGGGAATAAGAATCCCAAAGGAGAGACGATTACGCGACTCGATTCCCGAACTACGCGATAGAGACGAACGCCATCTCCAAGACTTCCAAATCATCGATAGACTTAGGAAATACCCCCAACTTGAAGTCTAAGGTATCTAAACATGTTAAAAACCCATCTTAAAGAGGTCTAGGACCCAAACCGAGGTCACGAACCCAAAACGCAAGCAACCCACAATCGTGTCGCACTCCGACTATCGTCGAGTCACGACTTGCGACTTTAGCAAGTCAACAACTATATGGAGTCTCTAAATGTTGTTTTGGTCTTAACATGGCCTCTCAAACATATCTAGACCCTCTCGCAAACCAAACATACCGTCGACAAGGGAAGAAGTGCAAGTATAGCACGCAAACCGAGATAACGAAGGAGCGGGGTGTCACACCCTCTCCACCTTAAAAAGAATTCGTCCCGAATTCTAAATCATGATACAAACCACAATACATCGAGTTTCAAACCATCAACCTAGACTCGAATCTCTGAGTCTACCGCCACAATATATACGAGGGTTAAACTATAATAATCCAAATTCGAAAGTCTACGAACTCTCAATAGACACAACAACATCAACACTTACGATTGAAAATAACATGACTCATACTTGAGTCGCGAATACACATATGAACAACGCTAGGCCAAACATGCAAGCGAAACCCCAAATTTCAACATGAAAAACTCATTTAAGGACACTTCAACGTCCAATTACCGAAACTAATTGTCTCGGGGCACATAAAGAAATTCAAGCGCAAGAGATTCTAAGTTACAAGAATTAATAATTGCCTATGGAGCAATTTACAAACAAATCAAAGATAATCAAATTGACATTTCAAACCATGTAAATCACGCTCGCGATTTCCCATCGCGGGTGAGAACACATAAGAGCACATTAATGAAATGTTTTGAAAATTCATTCCATTTCAGTCCATTCCACTTGGTAAAGGGTACAGTCAATTTCTAACTTAATTCATACCAATCCTAGTTCAACAACGAACCACTTTTGATCACCAATTTAGGGTACCGGCTAAATTGGATACTCAAAAGCTTTCGTTGCAAGGATGCGAAGGTTCATGATCAAAAAGGTTTTAAGCATCCTTTAATAGTCTCCTATGCTAAGGAAATGAATGAGTAGGAGATAATAATGATGAAATGAGAATTTAGTATACTACAATGTAATGCATCAAGTAGGTGTTTCCTACAACTAATGCACGTAACTGAATAAAAATTCAGACCAAGTAACAAGGTCTATTACCTTGACAATCAACAATCATAGCTATCACAAAACTCGTGTACCTAGTACACTCAACCAAGATAATTTCCCAGTAATCGCCACGAATCGACAAGGCTACTAATGCCCGTAACATCCATACTCGAAAACTATTCTCTTAAGCTCTAGACCAAGTCTACAACCAATGCATACACTAAGCATCCTAACACAACGTTAACGTCTCAATACCCACGGTGAAGCGTTAATCTCTCCCGTGCAGCCGTGATTATCCTCTAAATCGCAACCTTCAACCTTCTCACAAATCGAGTGTATATCCTACTCGCATAATAACCCTTAACAACAATATAGTATAATATTACTCATTACATAAAACATATCTTTATAGAATATACAAACATCATACTAAACCGATAAGTATCATCATACAATTCATGCTTCATTTATATATTCATATATATACATATACATACATATACATACTATGGCCTTTATATATAACCACACAAAACCGCAACTCTATATATAGCATAGTCTTATATATTTATAGACTAAACAAGAATCCATACACGACGCACGATTACCTACGGTAATTCACAAAACAAACCATGTAATATATCAATCTCACATTGGGGTATTATTCGATCGAGCAAATAACCAATAATACACAATACACCATATAATGTATGTATGAATGCACATGAGCTACCGATTAAAGCGCGTACTCATAATAACGGTAATAGTAGCAACGGTATAGTTTACATATACATATATATAAGAATATACCTTCCTATTTCGGATAGGTCTCCAAACTCCGCGACGGCTAACCGCCACGCGTGCACTGCTTCAAACTCTAGGCTGACCGTCACCATCTCTCTTGGAGCCACTGAATTGTTGACTAGTACTCCCAGACTGACTAACTCTCCTCTTCGGGCAATCTTTACGAACATGATCGCCACCACCACAAACAAAGCATTTTCTGTTGTACCCACACCTATCCTCGGTGTGTCACATCTCTTACAAAAGTTACATGTCAACTCGCCACCTCGTCTTCTCAGAGTAGAAGCGGTAACACACTCCGGCCACCCAGAGCACCTTTCCTTGACTAACTGTTTGAGGTGCTGACTGCCTTCTCTTATCCTCAGGGCCCCTATTAGTCTTTGATAATTTCTTTTGAGCGTACTCCTCGATGTCTAACTCTATCGCACATGCACGATCCACAGCCCCTTGGTAATCCGTCAGTAGTAACGGAATAAGCTGCCTACGATAATTCGTCTTCAGGCCTTTCACAAACCTCTCGGTCTTCTTAGCCTCATCCGCACCAAGTAACTTCAGAACGAGCCAACTCCATAAACTTTGTTGAATCTTACCGAGCCACGGTCATATCTCCTTGTTCTAACGTTAGAATTCCATCTCTCCCTTTCTCGAGTCAACGCCTTGGGACTAAACCGTAACATAAACTCCTTGACAAAGTTTTCCCACACTCGAGGCACTCCATGCTGTCTCCAATGATCTCGTATTCCAAGCCACCACTGCTCGGCCGCACCATCCAATTCAAACACTGCTAAGGTAACCATTTCTTCTGACGTACTACCCAAAACTGCAAAGATCTTCTCCATGTTTTCTAGCCAATGTTTCGCCCCAATAGTATCTGGCTCTCCATCGAAACTTTCCGGTTTAAACTTCAAGAATTTCGCAAGAACAGAAGAATCATCTTCCAGTCCACACATCCGTTGAGGGGTCACACGCGGATCGCTAACATTCTCTCCCCTCTCGTCGCCACGAGCTGTACTCGAACAAGGTATAATAGAACTAGCTCCACACCAAGTTCCCGACATAATACGCCTACAAAGAACACTCAGCGTTAATAACTCAACAATAAACCCAACCCAAACTAGGCCAAGGAACCTATCCTGGCGAAAAAGCTAACCTATAGCTCTGATACCAACTGTGACAGCCCGACCCGCACTCCAATGCGGAATCCCAAGGTCGTGCCGTCAAAACAAGCTAAAAGATGGACAAGCACCGCTAAGCGTAGTGGTGCGAGTCAAGAGTTGAACCAACAAACTCTAAACAGAATGTAAAGCCATAACGGCAAAACCGAATAACCAAAAACTAAAATCTGCGGAAGCAAATCATAAGTGGGACCAAAGCCTATAATTATAAACTAAGGACACAAGGCCGAGAGAGACGACTATCTCTCGACAAATCTACTACTCGTGACGCAACATTGCGCACGACAACAAACCATCGGCAACCTAAGGCGGCGAAGCAACAAGAACCCAACTCGATAAACAACAACTCTACGGCTATAACATGCTGGAGGAATAAATCAACTAAAAGAGTAGGTATAAAATACTAACCACTAACCCATGTCTCGACTAAAGTTGTCGGGGACGAAATAACAATAACATAATACTAGAATAAGCGAGCTAAAACCTTGCTCGGAAAGACAACGAATAACTTCTAATAAATACAACAAATCGACCAAAACAAGTCGGCTCCCAAAATGAAACAATAATAAGATACTAACATAACTACCCAAGTAAAGTTTACATAACTTCACATCCGTGTCTCACACGATACAAAATACAACAATACTAATACCCGCTATTGCCCTAAGACCACCTCTATGCGCCCGAGGCTGCAACGCCGCACTAATCAAAGCTAACTGCAAAAACTAAGGAAAACAAACACACGAAATGAGTCATAATGACCCAGTAAGTTACTAAATGCAATGTATGGCATAGCATGGCGTGGCATGGCATAATGCACAAGCATGCATAAAATCATGGCATCTTTATAGCATAGAGTTTGTTTTCCTTAGGATCAATGAGTACAAAATCAAAAGAAGAAGAAGTAACTTAAAAGTGTTCAACACCAAGAAAGCAAAGGAAGAAATCAATCGGTTAGAAATGCTCCTCTTCTTGAGCTCTACACCTTTAATGAAGGATTCTTGGGCAAAGGAGGAATGGATGATGAAGACCAAGGGCAAAGCTTCATGTAGCCATGGGAGAACTCTCAAGAACTCTCTCTCACGTTTTTAGGAATGCTCTCAGTAAATGAGAAGTCAAATGGCTGAATTGTGGCTTAAAAGGGTTTAAATGTTGAGTGGGACAAGTGTCACCACATTGTGGTCACTTTCTAATCTGATTTTGTGGCTTAATTGGCCACTAATGCACTCTTAATCCATCATTACAACTAGTTAGGGATGTTAGGACTTAAGTGGGAAGGGTTAGGGAGGTTTAGGATAGGTTTAGATATGGGTTCAAGGTGTACAAGTCGACCAATTCCGAAACAGGGGAAAAAAATCCCGTAACAGACCAGCAGGTGAGGCGGGCGCCTCACCCAAGCCCATGCGGCCGCCTCAACTACAGAGGCTACTCCCAAGTTCAGACCACTTTGCAATTACTCCCAGCATCTGAGGCGGGCGCCTCACAAGGTGCCATGCGGCCGCCTCGGCTCCAGAACCTCTAAAACTTGATCTAAATGGTCCCAAACTTATGGGCAACCATTCTAAGGTCTATCCCAACTCAAAACAAGTCTAAAACACACCCGAACAACTCCCGAAACAACTCGGAGCGAAACCGTGAAGGGGTGCAACAACGTGCAACCGGAACGACGAATGAACTCGCAATCGAACGAGCAACGAAAGGAGACTTTTAAGGCAAGTCTAAGGGCTAATGGAGAAGCTTAAATACTTCTAGAAAGTTGAATAACAACTAGGGGAATAAGAATCCCAAAGGAGAGACGATTACGCGACTCGATTCCCGAACTACGCGATAGAGACGAACGCTATCTCCAAAACTTCCAAATCATCGATAGACTTAAGGAACACCTCCAACTTGAAGTCTAATGCATCTAAACATGTTAACAAACCATCTTAAAGAGATCTAGGACCCAAACCGAGGTCACGAACACAAAACGCAAGCAAACCCTCAATCGCGTCGTATTCCGACTATCGTCGAGTCACGACTTGTGACTTTAGCAAGTCAACAACTATATGGAGTCTCTTAATAATGTTTTGGTCTTAATATGGTCTATCAAACATATCTAGACCCTCTCGCAACCCAAACATACCGTCGACAAAGGAAGAAGTGCAAGTATAGCACGCAAACCGAGATAACGAAGGAGCGGGGCGTCACAGGTTTTATCCAAGCCCACAAAAGTTAAAAATAATAACTAATAATGTGGTAGATAAGTAAAAATGTAGTGGAAATAGAATTTCACTAAAAAAAATCATTAACAACACGTGCAACGTGCGTGTACTCGACTAGTTACTATAAAAGTGTGAGTTGTCTCTTACAAATTAATGTATAAAACAAATTAACATTTCATCTAATAAATCATTCACCATTTATTTAAGGACAAACAAGTAAATTTATCAATAGAAGAGTTGGAGGAAATGAGACTAATTCGACTATGGATAGCAGAAGGTTTTGTACAAGCGAGACCAAGAATGTCAATTGAAGATGTCGCCGAGGAATACCTCAATGAGCTTATCAATAGAAGTTTGGTTCAAGTCGGTGACATAGATAGGCTTAGTGGAAGGCTTAAAACTTATCGTCTTCACGATCTTTTGCGTGAAATGATTCTTTCGATAGTCACGGAGCATAAGTTTATTATGGTTGCCAGCGGATCGATTTATGAGTGGCCTGAGATAGTTCGACACCTTGCAATTCATGAAGACGCTAAATATTTGCAAGTAAGCACTAAATATTTTAATCGTCTTCGTTCATTCCTTTCATTTGTTTACGATGATTCGCTATCCATGTCAAAATTACTACAACCCATCTTGTTAAGCTCAAAGTTCTTAACGGTGTGTCTGGTCGAAAAGAAATATAATTTAGAAATAACAAATATACTACTCAACTTAAAACAACATGTAATTAATTAATTAGCAGTTTTGTCCAAGCCCACAAAAGTTAAAAATAATAACTAACAATGTGGTAGATAAGTAAAAAATGTAGTGGAAATATCATTTCACTAAAAAAATCTTTAACAACACGTGCAACGCGCGTGCACTCGACTAGTTCCTATAAAAGTGTGAGTTGTCTCTTAGAAATTAATGTATAAAACAAATTAACATTTCATCTAATAAATCATCCACCATTTATTTAAGGACAAACAAGTAAATTTATCAATAGAAGAGTTGGAGAAAATGAGACTAATTCGACTATGGATAGCAGAAGGTTTTGTACAAGAGAGACCAAGAATGTCAATTGAAGATGTCGCCGAGGAATACCTCAATGAGCTTATCAATAGAAGTTTGGTTCAAGTCGGTGACATAGATAGGCTTAGTGGAAGGCTTAAAACTTATCGTCTTCACGATCTTTTGCGTGAAATGATTCTTTCGAAAGTCACGAAGCATAAGTTTATTATGGTTGCCAGCGGATTAAATTATGAGTGGCCTGAGATAGTTCGACGCCTTGCAATTCACGAAGACGCTAAATATTTGCAAGTAAGCACTAAATATTTTAATCGTCTTCGTTCATTCCTTTCATTTGTTTACGATGATTCGCTATCCATGTCAAAATTACTACAACCCATCTTGTTAAGCTCAAAGTTCTTAACGGTGTGTCTGGTCAAAAAGAAATATAATTTAGAAATAACAAATATACTACTCAACTTAAAACAACATGTAATTAATTAATTAGCAGTTTTGTCCAAGCCCACAAAAGTTAAAAGTAATAACTAATAATGTGGTAGATAAGTAAAAAATGTAGTGGAAATAGCATTTCACTAAAAAATCATTAACCAACCGGGGCACGACGTGCACTCTCGACTAGTTACTATAAAAGTGTGAGTTGTCTCTTACAAATTAATTTATATAAAAAAAATAACATTTCATCTAATAAATCATCCACCATTTATTTAAGGACAAACAAGTAAATTTATCAATAGAAGAGATGGAGAAAATGAGACTAATTCGACTATGGATAGCAGAAGGTTTTGTACAAGAGAGACCAAGAATGTCAATTGAAGATGTCGCCGAGGAATACCTCAATGAGCTTATCAATAGAAGTTTGGTTCAAGTCGGTGACATAGATAGGCTTACTGGAAGGCTTAAAACATATCGTCTTCATGGTCTTTTGCGTGAAATGATTCTTTCGATAGTGACATAGCATAAGTTTATTATGGTGGCCAATGGATCGAGTTATGAGTGGCCTGAGATAGTTCAACGCCTTGCAATTCACGAAGACGCTAAATATTTGCAAGTAAGCAAGAAATATTTTAATCGCTCTTCGTTCATTCCTTTCATTTGTTTACGATGATTCGCTATCCATGTCAAAATTACTACAACCCATCTTGTTAAGCTCAAAGTTCTTAACGGTTGTGTCCGGTCAAAAAGGAGTATAATTTAGAAATAACAAATATATTCTTCAACTTCAAACAACAAGTAATTAATTAATTAGTAGTTTTGTCCAAGCCCACATAAGTTAAAAGTAATAACTAATAATGTGGTAGATAAGTAAAAAATGTAGTGGAAATAGCATTTCACTAAAAAATCATTAACAACACGTGCAACATGCGTGCAACAATACGCAAGCGTGCACTTGACTAGTTACTATAAAAGTGTGAGTTGTCTCTTACAAATTAATGTATGAAACAAATTAACATTTCATCTAATAAATCATCCACCATTTATTTAAGGACAAACAAGTAAATTTATCAATAGAAGAGATGGAGAAAATGAGACTAATTTCGACTATGGATAGCGAAGGTTTTGTACAAGCGAGACCAAGAATGTCAATTGAAGATGTCGCCGAGGAATACCTCAACGAGCTTATCAATCAAAGAAGTTTTGGTTCAAGTCGGTGACATAGATAGGCTTCTTGGAAGGCTTAAAACATATCGCCTTCATGGTCTTTTGCGTGAAATGATTCTTTCGATAGTGACATAGCATAAGTTTATTATGGTGGCCATGGATCGAGTTATGAGTGGCTCGAGATAGTTCAACGCCTTGCAATTCACGAAGACGCTAAATATTTGCAAGTAAGCAACAAATATTTTAATCGTCTTCGTTCATTCCTTTCATTTGTTTACGATGATTCGCTATCCATGTCAAAATTACTACAACCCATCTTGTTAAGCTCAAAGTTCTTAACGGTGTGTTTGGTCAAAAAGAAGTATAATTTAGAAATAACAAATATATTGCTCAACTTCAAACAACAAGTAATTAATTAATTAGCAGTTTTTTCCAAGCCCACAAAAGTTAAAAGTAATAACTAATAATGTGGTAGATAAGTAAAAATGTAGTGGAAATAGCATTTCACTAAAAAATCATTAACAAACAACACGTGCAACGTGCGCGGCACTTGACTAGTTACTATAAAAGTGTGAGTTGTCTCTTACAAATTAATGTATAAAAAAAATTAACATTTCATCTAATAAATCATCCACCATTTATTTAAAGACAAACAAGTAAATTTATCAATAGAAGAGATGGAGAAAATGAGACTAATTCGACTATGGATAGCAGAAGGTTTTGTACAAGCGAGACCAAGAATGTCAATTGAAGATGTCGCCGAGGAATACCTCAACGAGCTTAGATATAGAAGTTTTGTTCAAGTCGGTGACATAGATAGGCTTACTGGAAGGCTTAAAACATATCGTCTTCACAGTCTTTTGCGTGAAATGATTCTTTCGATAGTGACAGAGCGTAAGTTTATTATGGTGGCCAGTGGATCGAGTTATGAGTGGCCTGAGATAGTTCAACGCCTTGCAATTCACGAAGACGCTAAATATTTGCAAGCAACAAATATTTTAATCGTATTCGTTCATTCCTTTCATTTGATTACGATGATTCGCTATCCATGTCAAAATTACTACAACCCATCTTGTTAAGCTCAAAGTTCTTAACGGTGTGTCTGGTCAAAAAGAAGTATAATTTAGAAATAACAAATATATTGCTCAACTTCAAACAACAAGTAATTAATTAATTAGTAGTTTTGTCCAAGCCCACATAAGTTAAAAGTAATAACTAATAATGTGGTAGATAAGTAAAAAATGTAGTGGAAATAGCATTTCACTAAAAAATCATTAACAACACGTGCAACATAAGCGTGCAACGCTTGCACTTGACTAGTTACTATAAAAGTGTGAGTTGTCTCTTACAAATTAATGTATGAAACAAATTAACATTTCATCTAATAAATCATCCACCAATTATTTAAGGACAAACAAGTAAATTTATCAATAGAAGAGATGGAGAAAATGAGACTAATTCGACTATGGATAGCAGAAGGTTTTGTACAAGCGAGACCAAGAATGTCAATTGAAGATGTCGCCGAGGAATACCTCAATGAGCTTATCAATAGAAGTTTTGTTCAAGTCGGTGACATAGATAGGCTTACTGGATGGCTTAAAACATATCGTCATCATGGTCTTTTGCGTGAAATGATTCTTTCGATAGTGACATAGCATAAGTTTATTATGGTGGCCAGTGGATCGAGTTATGAGTGGCGTGAGATAGTTCAACGCCTTGCAATTCACGAAGACGCTAAATATTTGCAAGTAAGCAGCAAATATTTTAATCGTCTTCGTTCATTCCTTTCATTTGTTTACGATGATTCGCTATCCATGTCAAAATTACTACAACCCATCTTGTTAAGCTCAAAGTTCTTAACGGTGTGTCTGGTCAAAAAGAAGTATAATTTAGAAATAACAAATATATTGCTCAACTTCAAACAACAAGTAATTAATTAATTAGTAGTTTTGTCCAAGCCCACATAAGTTAAAAGTAATAACTAATAATGTGGTAGATAAGTAAAAAATGTAGTCGAAATAGCATTTCACTAAAAAATCATTAACAACACGTGCAACATGCGTGCAACAAACGTGCAATGCGCGTGCACTTGACTAGTTACTATAAAAGTGTGAGTTGTCTCTTACAAATTAATGTATGAAACAAATTAACATTTCATCTAATAAATAATCCACCTTTTATTTAATGACAAACAAGTAAATTTATCAACAGAAGAGATGGTGTAAATGAGACTAATTCGACTATGGATAGCAGAAGGTTTTGTACAAGCGAGACCAAGAATGTCAATTGAAGATGTCGCCGAGGAATACCTCAATGAGCTTATCAATAGAAGTTTGGTTCAAATCGGTGACATAGATAGGCTTACATGAAGGCTTAAAACATATCGTTTTTACGATCTTTTGCGTGAAATGATTATTTCGATAGTGATAGGGCATAAGTTTATTATGGTGGCCAGCGGATCGAGTTATGAGTGGCCTGAGATAGTTCGATGCCTTGCAATACATGAAGACGCTAAATATCTATAACCCAAAAAAGTTTCCCATGTAGACCCATGAAGCTCAAAAATAGAATGAAAGGGGTATTTTGTAATAATGAATATATCAAGCTTCTGCCAAGCATAAGTTCATTAAACCTAATTGTGAAACCCAACCCATTATTGCTACTTGTTCTTGATAAGTCCCGCATTGTATTTGTCATTGGAAACCATCTAACATGATTAGATCCCCCATCGTCTTCTCCCCTTGCTTCCTTTAGTCCATGCCATTCGACGTATTTCGTTATTGCAAATTCCTTATCGCTTCATATTCTCTAAAATTTAGCGAGCCCCTCCTCTATATGCTACAATCCCTTTGAATACCTTCCTCTAAAATTACGCCTCTCTCCTCAGTGTGATTATTTTGCGCCTCTAACATTTGTTCGTTTTTATCTCAAAATCATTGAGGTCGACCGCGCGGAGCGACGGCACCAAAGACTTGTTAGGGTTCGATTGTCTCATAGCGACTTCCAAATTCATTATGATCATATCCAAAGCTTGTTGGACTCCAGAAGTTTAGGAAACCTTCTTGCATTGGTTGGAAGCGGTTAAGCCGGGTTGATAAGGAACAGCGATTTCACTGCATTCTCCTTTTCCCCCATAGGCGTTAATTTGTTTTGATGTGCGAATTGGTTGGAAGCCCGGACGATTGTATTCGAGGTTAGCCAGTCCATGATTTAACGCTACATCTTTTGACTATTCCATTTTGCCGTTACCTCAAAATTTGTTTGTTGCCCCAATGTTGTTGATTTTGACTTTTTTTATTTTTATCCCAGCCGGGTTGATTCGTCAACCATGTTTGTGAATCGCCGCTTGACTCGACCTCGCCCTATCTTGTTAAACATGGAACCGTTCCTTTGATGTTGGTGTATTTCGACATGTTTTGAGTTGTTGTTAGACCTACAGAATGTTGCCTATGATGTTTTCCTTGCAAGGGACCATTCAAAGGGATAGGACTTGTTTAGGTCAAGTTTTGACTCTTGCTGTTCAAAGTTGAGGCGAAATGATGTGGGGGTAGATTCAAAGTTTCGGTTTTGAGAACAAATGAAAATTCTTGCAGGGAATTCAGTCCGAAAGGCGGAAGCATCTCTTGTGGCGCCCGCCTCAGCCTTGCATGCCTCTACGGGTTTTTGTTCCTTCCCCTTTGAGAGCGTGAGTCCAAATTAACATAAACCCCTTCTTTGAGTCCTAATCCAACCTATTAAAGAATGTATCAATGGGTGGGCTGAAAGATTAGTATTACATGCTATGAATCTTATTATGAGCAATAAAGACACGACACCTTTGGAATATACATGGATTCCACATCTCCTCTTTGACAGTGTTTTGCTTGAATTCCAGGTTCAATTATAATGCATGATATAAAAAGCCTCCCTTGTTGACTTGCCTTAGGATTCTCTCATGAATATCGATTCTCGTTGTTTTAGGATTGATGAATATCCTCTCTTGAAACTTGAAACTTATGCGTGATCGATCATAATGGCAAAGCCAACTTAATGCAAACATTGTAAAAGCAAAGAAAGCAATTGGTGTGAGAACCCAAACCCATTACTTGTATTATACCATAATAACATGTTTGTCATATATCTTAACATGTTAGATACTTCATTTGTTCATGTCATACTTGCATAAGAGTTGTTATGATCATAGTAAGCTTGATTTGGAAGTTTTTAAACCTTCTTGCTTTGTTTTCCTTTTCCTTGGTGAAGGTAAGCTATCGATTTCCTTAGGCATCTAGAATTGCCATGTTTCCCGTTTTCTATTTTTGGAGTTCTTAGACTTGATCAAGTCAACCATGTTTAAACAATCCTTCTTCCATGTCCAAGTTATCCTAGTTTGATTGGTGCTTGATTGGTGTTTGATTCGTTCATTCTTGGGATTCGATGCCCATCTTGTTCGGATGTTGTTGAGTGTGTTTCGATTTGTTTTGAGTTGGGTTAGACCTTAGAATGGTTGCCCATGAGTTTGGGATCATTTAGGTCATGTTTAGACCAAGTTCAAGGAGCTTGCCGAGGCGGCCGCATCGAAATTTGTGCACCAGCCCGCCTCAACGCCGAGAGCATCTCAAAATCGCTCCAAAGAGCTCCTGCTTCTTGTGAGGCGCCCGCCCATCTTAGGAGCAACTTACGGGATTTTCCCTTTCTTGGACCAATAACTTTTGATGACTCTTGGAGATCCAAACTTCTCGGGTTTCACTAATGCTACAACCACCCATCCTATTGTCCTACGAATTGAATATGTTTCTAAGAGTGGATTAACCAACCATTAGTGACATTAAACAAAACAAATCAGATATTTTCTAACCACAAGAGAGTGACACTTGTCCCACTCGACTTTTGATAACTTATGGAAGATTATGGTTGACCTTCATTCTTCACCCTTCTCCAAGAACGAAAATTCTTCCTCTCCCAAGTTCTTCCTATGGCCTTGAAGGTATTCTCTTGGTCCTCCATCATCCTCATCCTTTGCTCAAGTCCTCCTTCTTCAAAGTGTAGAGCTTGAAGAGTGTGATCTATGTCTCAACTTTGCAATTGGTTTGTGCTCTTGGACCATCTTGTCTTTTAACCTTGGTGAAAGGTAAGCTATTGATTCTAAGGTTTCCTTGATATTGAATTATCGATAATTCTTGACTACGGTTGATTAATGGATTAATGACCCAGTCTATATATTCATCTCGAGAACTTAGAAAAGGATTTTGGATGCATCTAGCATCTTGAATGAATTGGTATGCCTAGAATTAAATAGTTCTATGCCTCCTTGTTATTGTTCTTGGACTAATGACTTTTGATAACTCTTGGAGATGATGATTTCTAGGGTTTCACATGCTATGAATTGTTCATCCTATTCATCCTTGAATCAAATGTGTTCTATGTCTTTAATAATAATGTTCTATTTAGGTGATAACTTTTGAAATAATTTTGAAATAATGCTTCTAAAGTTCCCATGAAATATTGAATTAATGATAATTCTTGACTATGGTTGTTAAGTGGATTAATGGCCTAGTCTACTCGATACGAGAACTTAGAAAAGGGTTTTGGATGCATTTAGCATTTTAACTCTCCATTGGATGAATTGTTAGAGACGACTCAACGAGTCAAATTAAGTGAGCCATTGAACAATACCGGCTCAATGATCAATCCTGACGTTCTAAACGTGTTTCTCTATGAATGATAATTCTAGACTCTTGAATTTGGATTGATTACCTTGCTTGATTCTTGATGTCATATAATAGAATGCCTATTTGACATGTTGAGTTCGCTCTTGTCGAACTCAATCCTGCTTGATTATTGATGAGAATATTTACTTGTCATGAACGAGATCGCTCTTGTCGACCTCGTTCCCTACCTGAGAATTTGTTAAGTAAACATTACTTGGCATTTGCATGAGTCCAGCTGGCATCCTGTCCTTGATTCACACACGCCTCCACTGTGGCCACAGTGGGGAAGTAGCTCCCTTGCTGTAATCAAAACGAACATCATTGGTGTCTATCCCGGGCATCTCCTCGGAAGATCGATGTACTTACACACATACGACACCATCACTCTCCGTATAACGCTTGTATGCGGGAACTACGTAGCGGCCCGGACTCTCCATATATCCTTATCCTATGTGATTTAATTACGAGCACCTATGTGAAACAATGTGCATCTTGGATATATGATCTCTATGCTTATGTGACGATATCTTGCCTTGTATGTTGCATATTGCCATGACATGCATGATTGATAGCTTACAAGTCTTTATGACTTACCCATTCCCCTTTACTGCTTTAGATCCTAGCAAGACAGGTCCTTCCCGTTGAGGCTTGCGGTGTTCGTGCCTTGTTCCTCTTTTGTCCGCCGTTGCAGTTGAAGAGGTGGTTTAGATGTCCTCTTCCTTTCTTTTGTTATTTTGCAAGGACGATGGGTTAAAGCAAGTCAATTAGACTATGCTTGGGAATTTGTATAGAACTTGAACTTGTTACTTTTATTAGCTACTTGTAGTTTAACACTTGTAGTAACACTTTGTAATCCTTTTTGCCGGCATTGTGTAAGCCGAGCTTTGGTTATCTTGTTTATAGTTCACTACGTATAAGTCTTCCGCCGAGCATCCTATTAGCTCTTATTTAATTCTTGTCCACTAAACCGTTAGCTTGGGTTCCGCATGTAGTGTCGCCGATGACTTGGTTTAATTGCTTAACTGCTTTTATCGTTTGAAAAGTTTTAAAAATACCGGCCTTTTAGGCCGAGGCGTGTTACGTCTCTAATGTTGCGTCACGTCGTTTTCTTAAATTGAGTCCTTGCATGTTGATTGTCCACTTGTTTCCCTCCTATTTGGGCGGTCCGACCCTCGATTCCACCTCGGACCCGGGTCGTGTCGCCACAGTTGGTATCAGAGCTTGTTTATAGGTTAGCTATCGGCCAGGATAGGTTCCATGGCCTAGGTGGGTTAGTTTCTTGTGTGATGTTCTAACGACGAGTGAATTCTTATAGGTGCTCGATGGTGAATCCTAGAGCAGATCGTGTAGGCCGAGGCAGAGGCAGGCCTAGGTTAGCTCCAGATGAGCCTGAGGTAGAATTGCCACCTCCTCCACAGGGTCCAGCTGGTATGAATGCTCAGATGGCGGATATGTACCGTCGCATGACGGAGTTTATGACCGAGATGGCTCAGCTTGGCCATGGTCAGAATGTACCTCCACCACCACCGAACAAGAGGCGAGAGCGTCGCCACCGCGTGTTGTTATACCACCGGGAGCTAGGGTACGGAATAATGTTGTGCTAGAGAGGTTCATGAAGATGAAGCCTCCATCTTTTGAGGGAGAGGCGGATGCTAGTCTTGCCGAATTATGGCTTGAGGATGTGAAGAAGATCTTTGCAGCGCTGGATTGCACGGATGAAGAGAAGGTGACTTTAGCTGCGTATAAACTGAGAGGAGCCGCCAATCATTGGTGGGAAGTTCTACTTGCTAGTTGGGAATTGAACCGTGGCGCAGTGTGGCCTACATTTGAGACGAGTTTAGGGCTACTTATGTGCCTAATGTGGTTAGACATCGTAGAGAGAAAGAATTCCAGGAGCTAGAGCAGGATCTATGACTATAGCTCAGTATTCTTCTAAATTCACTGAGTTGTCCCGTTATTGTGCACATCTAGTGCTGGATGAGAGACACAGAACCCAGAGGTTCGTGAAAGGGTTGAAAACCGAGTTTAGGAAGCAGTTGTTATCTCTACAGTTGGCAGATTACCGGGGTGCGGTGGATCGTGCTTATGAGATTGAGCGAGACATTGAGGAGCACAGGCAGAAGCCTCCTGTGCAAACTTCTCAACAGCCGCAGCGCGGTAGAGGTCGGTCTTCGGGAATCGGTCGCTATCGTGGCAACCGCCGCAATGGTGGTCGATATAGGCGAGGCGTAATAGGCGCCCGTATGAGAGTCGTGGTAGTAGTGCTCCTACTTCTCAGGGGCAGCAGACTCAGGGTAGTGGGCCATTGATTTGTTCTTATTGTAATAAGATTGGGCATTCTAGTGAGAAGTGCAGAACCAGACTTGGTACTTGTCTTAGTTGTGGAGATCCTAGTCATCGCCTCAAAGATCGTGCCCTAAGTCTAGAGCCTCGCCCTGGGGTCGGCCTGCAGCCTGGGTCCAAGAGGGATAGTGATGGGCGCCCTAAGACGCAGCTCGTGTTTCGCTTGATCACGAGGTGTTCCCGAGTCTACTCGTGATCTGAGGTATTCTTTCGCCTTCTTCGGTCATCATGCTCGAAGTTCTTATAGATCCGGTTCTACTCATTCTTATGTTGCATCGCATTTCCTAGAACATTTATGTGTATTACCTGCCCAGTTACCTTATGTGCTTGAGGTGTCTATACCGTTGGGTGATTGCTTGTTGGCGTCTGAGGTCTATAGAGACTGTGATGTACTTGTTCATAATCGAGTCTTGCATGCTGATTTGGTAGTATTGCCTATTAGAGACTTTGATGTGATTCTTGGTATGGATTGGCTATGTGTACATCATGCTTTAGTTGATTGCCGTCGTAAGAAAGTAACTTTTGCCATGCCCGGTATTCCGGAGTTTGTGTTTTCGGGTGATCATGCTATGAATGGGGTTCATATTATTTCGGGCTAGACAACTTTTATCACGTGGGTGTACGGGTATTTAGCTTGCGTACTTGATACTAGCATGTCTTCGCTAAGTTAGAAGATATTCCTCGGTAGTTAATGAGTTCCCTGATGTCTTTTCTACCGAGTATGCTTTACCTCCCGACCGAGAGCTAGAGTTCTCAGATTGAACTATTGCCGTGACTTCGCCTATTTCTAGGGCACCTTACCGTATGGCTCGAGTTGCGAGTTGAAGGATCAAGCAGAACTTCTAGATAGGAGTTCATTAAACCGAGTGTATCTCCTTGGGGTGCACCTGTTGTTTGTGAGGAAGAAGGATGGTAGTTTACGCCTTTGTATAGACTATCGACAGTTTGAACCAGGCTACTATCAAGAATAGGTATCCCTTGCCACACATTGATGATCTCTTTGATCAACTTCGGGTTCAGTTGTCTATTCTAAGTTTGACTTGAGGAGTGGCTATCACCAGTTGAGGGTTCGGGCGAGGATCCCGTCCGAAACGACCTTCCGCACGCTGCTATGGTCACTATGAGTTTGTTGTGATGCCGTTTGGGTTGACCAACGCACCTGCAGTTTTTATGGACTTGATGAATAGAGTTTTCCATGAGTATCTTGATTGTTTCGTGGTGGTATTTATTGATGACATTCTTGTGTACTCCAAGTCACGAGAGGAACATAAGAATCATTTGAGAGAAGTTCTTTCTATCTTTGGAAGAAGCAACTTTATGCGAAATTTAGTAAGTGTGCTTTCTGGCTAGAGCAAGTTTCTTTTCTAGGGCACGTGGTGTCTAGTGATGGTATAGCGGTGGATCCATCCAAGGTTGAGGCGATTACTAAGTGGAAGACGCCTAGTACGGTAACCGAAGTCCGTAGTTTCTTGGGCTTGGCAGGTTATTACCGTAGGTTTATTGAGGGGTTTTCGAAGATCGCTACTCCGATGACTAATTTGACTCAGAAGAAGTCTTCTTTTATATGGAGTGATAAGTGTGAGGCTAGTTTTCAGGAGTTGAAGAGGAGGTTGACTACGGCTCCTATCTTAGCATTGCCTAGTGGTTCGGAGAACTTTGTGATTTATAGCGATGCCTCGTTAGAAGGCTTGGGTTGCGTGCTTATGCAGAATGGGAGAGTTATCGCCTATGCTTCTCGGAAGTTATCACCTTATGAGCATAATTATCCGACACATGACCTGGAGTTGGCAGCTATTATTTTTGCGCTTCACAAGTGGAAGCATTATCTTTACGGGGCTAAGTTTGAAATATTCACCGATCATAAGAGTTTGAAGTATCTCTTTTCACAAAAGAGTTGAATATGCGATGAGGCGATGGATGGAGAAACTTAAGGATCATGACTGTACTATTTTATACCATCCGGGAAAGCTAATGTTGTTGCGGATGCCTTGAGTAGGAAGGCTTTTATGTCTTGCTTGATGATGAGGGAATGGAAGATGCTTGAGGATGTCCGTGAGTGGAGTCCAGTTGTGAGTGGGCATAGGGTTATCTTTGCTAGCGTGCGTGCTACGCCTGCATTATTTGAATTGATTAAGAAGGCTCAAGCTTCCGATTCTGAGTTGAGGAAGGTTATTGATGGAATTGGGTGATGGTAAGACAGGAGTTTGCCGTTAATGGTATTTTAACTTTTCGAGGTAGAGTTTGTGTTCCTTCTACCGATGGAGTTAGGCGTATGGTTCTTGATGAGGCTCACAAGGCCAAGTATACTATACATCCAGGGAGTACCAAAATGTATAGGGACTTGAAGAGATAGTTTTGGTGGAATGGGATGAAGAGAGAAATAGCAGAGTATGTATCTAGATGTTTGACATGTCGCAGTTAAGGTAAGGCCGAACACCGAGACCCGGTTTACTTCACCACTTGAGATACCGGAGTGGAAATGGGAGCATATCACCATGGATTTTCGTGACAGGTTTCCACGCACTCGCCGAGGTTTTGATGCGCTTTGGGTTGTTGTGGATAGATTGACAAAATCTTCACATTTTATTCCTATTGCGATGACTTATAGTTTAAGTCGGCTTAGCGGCGTTGTATATTCAGGATATCGTGAGGTTGCATGGTATTCCGCTTAGCATTGTTTCGATAGAGACCCTGTGTTCACTTCTAGATTTTGGAATTCCTTGCGAAGCTTTGGGTACGGTTGAATTTTAGTACGGCTTTTCACCCCACAACCGATGGTCGATCGGAGAGATTGATTCGGTATTGGAGGATTTATTGCGTGCTTGTGCCATGGATTGCAAAGGCGCTTGGGATTCTCATTTGCCATTAGCGAATTTGCTTATAATAACAGCTACCGCCTAGTATTGAGATGGCGCCATATGAGGCTTTATATGGGCGTAAGTGTCGCTTCACCGATTTTTGGGATGAAGTTGGTGAAGCTAAGCTTTGGGGTTCAGAGATGGTACAACAGTCGGCTGAGAGTGTAAAGCTTATTAGAGATAGATTGCTTACAGCTCAGAGTAGACAGAAAAGCTACGCAGACAACCGGAGACGTGATTTAGAGTTTCAGGTTGGTGACTTTGTATTCTTGAAAGTATCGCCTCGGCGCGGTACTAAGCGATTTGGGAAGAAAGGTAAGCTTTCTCCTAGATTTATTGGACCATTCGAGATCCTAGAGAGGATTGGAGCTTTGGCATATCGGCTGGCTTTGCCACCTTCTATATCGGACGTTCATGATGTCTTCCATGTCTCGATGCTACGCAAGTACTTGAAGGATGAGTCTCATGTCCTTACTTATGATGAAATTACCATTGAACCTGACCTTTCTTATGATGAGAAGCCGGTGAGGATTCTTGATACAAAGGAACAAGTCTTGAGAACAAAGAGGATTCCATTAGTAAAGGTCTTGTGGAAGAATCGTAATATTGAGGAAGCCACGTGGGAGACCGAGCTTGATATGAGAGAGAGATACCCTTTCCTATTCGATGACTTCGGTAAGAATTTAGGGACTAAATTCCTTTATGTGGGGGAGGATGTGAGAACCCAAACCCATTACTTGTATTATACATAATAACATGTTTGTCATATATCTTAACATGTTAGATACTTCATTTGTTCATGTCATACTTGCATAAGAGTTGTTATGATCATAGTAAGCTTGATTTGGAAGTTTTTAAACCTTCTTGCTTTGTTTTGACCTTAGCGATTTCCTTCGTTGCTCGTATTGCGTTTATTTCGTCGTGCGGCGTATTCGTTGAGTTCTTAGACTTGTATTCAAGTCATAACCATGTTTAAACAATCCTTTTCCATGTCCAAGTTATTCTAGTTTGAATGTTGCTTGATTGGTGTTTGATTCGTTAACCATTCGTCGCTTGATTCGAGCCTTGTTTTACCTTGTTCCGGATGTTGTTCAGGTGTGTTTCCGACTTGTTTTGAGTTGGGTTAGACCTTAGAATGGTTGCTGATGGGAACCCAAAAGTCCGATAAAATTAGCCGGTTTTATGATTTATTTTAGAGCAAAATATTACACTTTTGGGTGGTTTTTGTGTTGATTATGATGTAGGTTCGCAGGTAGCTGCAAAAGAGGAAAGTGCTGGATTCAGGCAAAGAGGAAAACTTGGGATGTCACATGGGCACGTGAATGCTCACATTTCGGAGCTGAGCTGGGGGCTAGTCACTGAAGTTTCAAGCAGACTTTTTAGACAGTTAGACCATACAGTTATTTCTGTCTAATTCAGTTTATGTATTAAATTAAAATATTGATTTGCAAGTAGTGGGCGGTTTTTAGAAGTTACCGGTAGTTTTAAAACTACCAAATAGTGGAGTTAGTGGGAGGAGATAGTGATATTTATGGAGGTATTTTCTGAACAGAAGGTATATAAATTCGGCCAGGAGGTTAGGAGATTATTCAGTCAGTAATTTGGAGGAAAACAGTGAGAATCAATTGTGGGGAAAAAGTTAGGAACTTGTAATTCTTCTTTAAGGTTCATTCCTGCTGGGAACAATTCATTTGGTTTTTCTTGGAAGTTGTTTTAATTATGTTTAGTAGTTAAATTACTTCTTCCAGTCAATGAGAGATTAAGTCTCAATCATTTTACTTTTGTGAGATCTAATAGATTTAATTCTTGTTTTATTTACAAATATTTGTTCGTTCTCCGTTTAACACGTTGGAAGATTGTTGTGTCTAATTAATGTTTGTGGCCAGAATATTAATTAACATAATAATCTAAAGCTAGTTAACGTCGTTGATCCGTAATTGTCCTCGGTCTTAACAAAGTGGCAAGTAATACACCTTTTAGGCATCACAAGCATAATCGGACCGTATTACGGGTACGGATGATCATTGTTACATGATATTGCTTCAATACACATGGCTCTGAATCGGGTCTCTCGCTTCTTAATGCAACCGAGTTATTAAATCTTACGAGCGTCTCGGAGGTTGTAACTCGGTTAGACGGTAATTAACGAGCGTCTCTTAATTATCAATACGGTAAGGAGAGATTGAGTGTTAGGCGTTCGTCGACACTTTTAACCGGTTTATTTGAAATCCAACAAGATATTTTTGCATCGATGATCAGAAATAAAATGCGAGACGAAATTGAATCATTGGCTGGAATTTTATTGAATTAAGTCAAGCATTAATCTGTTAGTTTAATTAAAAGCATTAATTTTTAGTTAATTAGTTAATTAGTTAATTAGTTTATTTTTTTAGTTAATTAAAAATATAATTTCATATGCATTATTTACTTAGTAAAATTCTAAAAAGGAATAAGTACAACGTTCCCTGTGGATACGATCCCGACTTACCTTATACTCATTATTAGGGAAGTAGGTGAATTAATTTTGACGATTTGACACTCGTCAAATTTTGGCGCCGTTTTGGGAACTTTGTTATTTATTTCCTTTTAAGAATTTTATTGTAATGTCATGGCTGAAAATGCTCAACTGTTTGGGACAAGGCAGTATGATCCAAGCAAGATTAATGAGGTAAATGTTTTTTCTATTGATCGTAGATTAAACACTTTAACTTCTGTTTTGGAGAAATTTGTCTCAGGGCAAGTTCAGCAAATCAAGGCGTGTGGAATCTGTGTGAATGTTGGTCATCCAACTGATATGTGTCCAATGTTACAAGAGGATTTGAATGAACATGTAAATGCTGTAGGAGGGTTTCAATGGCAGCAACAAATTCGGCCACCATTCCAACCATCTCCACCATCACGACCCTTTACTAGTTCGGGAACTCCGCTTGAGAGTTTAATCAAAGTTTGGGCGACACGATTCAACAAGATAGACAGGAAACCAAGGCTAGAATAAAATATCTTGAAAATCAAATTTCGCAGCTAGCCGTGTCCATGAGCAAGATAGAGGTAAATCAAGGAAGATTGCATTTTCAAGTTGAAAATAATCCTCGAGAAAATGAAGAAATTGCAGGAGAGAAAATTAGGTTGATAGCAACAACAATGAAGAAAGTGTGCAACATGATTCGTCGAAGAAAGAAGCTGAAGAATTTGGTGCACAAAATCAGAAAATTGTCATTCTTCAACCTTTTCTAGGAAAATTTTCACTACAAAAGAGGGAAAATGATGAGAAATTTGGAATTAGTGCAGGTAAAATGTTTGACAAATGTGCCTTTCCAAGACATTGAGGAGGTACAAGGAAATACTATGGCATTATATTCCACAATGGAGGTAACACTCATGTTTGATTTTGCTTCTTTTTCATTACCATTTTCAAGTGAAAAAATTCTTCCTCCATTGCCAATTATTATTGGTAATAATTTGACCGAGTTGTAGGAAGAGTAGGCGTTGGGTCTAGCTACAGACGTTAAATAGCGGCGCTAATTGGGAGGCAACCCAAAGTTTTTTTTTTTATTATTATTTTGTTATTTTAATTTCTAGTTTTCTTAGTTTTAATTAATTTCTCTGTTGTTTTAATGTTCTTTTAAGTTTGGTTTGTGACAGCAGGTTTTGAGCTTGTACAGAAGGAAGTGCAGAGTGAATTGGGTGAGATACTGAGAGTAAAAAATTTTCTTTAAGGCGTGCAGACTAACTACAGGGGGTTAAGTGTCAAGGTCACAAAGAAGGAAAAGAAGCGGCTGAATAGTGGACGTTAGGCCGCTCAAATAGAAATCCCAAATTCTATTTTGGGGATTTTTGACCTAACTCTCTTAATTCCAAAGAAATTGAGCGCCAAAGTCCATCTTTTTCCCGACATCGTGCGAATCCTTCGTCTTCTCCACGCCGTCGGCTGCCATTGTTGTGGTTGTCCATCTGTTTCAATGGCTCCCAAGCACCACGTCGCTCCACCTCATGCTCCACGACGACGGTCGAATTGGTTGCTCGCGATTATGCCGCGTCGAGTGGTCGTCGCATCATCAGAGCCGGTTGAAATTTCAACCACTTCTTCATCTTCGGTGGCCTCTTCGCATTCATCGCCGGAGTCCTATGCGCCGCCGGCCTCTTCAATTTCTTCAGTTGCGGCGAGCTCTACCCCATCAGTTCCGGTGTCCCGCGCGGCCGGTCCCTCGCATCAACGAACACCCCCGCCGCCGCATCCTCCTCCGTCCTCCTGATTAGGGAAGTTCTTCTCCCTTTTTATTTTGGTACTTATTTGTTCATTGGGGACAATGCACAGTTTTGGTGTGGGGGAGGGATTTTGGATTTTGGTGAATCTTGGAATCTTGAATGCATGTTTTTTTTTGTTGTTGGGTATTCTTGTTGGATATGAGGATATGATTTTTGATGTTGGGATGTTTGGTATTTTAATGTGCATAATCATGGTAAAATAGGAATTTTTGATATATGATGGAATTCTTTTTGAAATGTTTCTGTTCTAATTTAAATTGCATGTTTTCGAAAAAAATTTCTTCAACCTTTGGATATGTATGTGTTGACTTATAGCCATTTAAAGTGAGATTTTGGGCCATTTATGGAGCATTCCATTCATTTTGCTCTCAGTTCTTCTTGTGTGTTTACTCGCACTCGGATGCCAATTCTAGAACTTGCATGTTTGCTTACATTTCGAGATCACATAAATGGGTTTATGCACTAACATGATTAAGGCATTTAGGAAATACCAATTTTGGCTATCTTTTTCTATCAGGCCCTTTTAATATTACCCCCTAGTTAGCCCTTTTGAGCCTTACCTATTTCTTTGACTCAACCGATTTAAATGAACCTTAGCCTTTTTAACTTTCTTTTCATTACCAATGTCAAGAATTGTAGGAATTACATGTGAATCATAGTTTTAATTCGATGCGTGAGTTGAACATTAGATGAAATACATCTTGTTTTGTACCGAGAATATGAGATATTTGGTTTTGAGTTGTGCATTGAATGTGGTTCTGCTTTAAGAAGTGTGCCAAATAAGAGCTTCAGTTCATCCAGTGGCTGTAAAAAAAAAAGCAGCAGAACAAAAGTAGTGGCAGCAAGCCAAGATTTTGTAAAGAAAAAAAAAGAAGAAGAAGAAAAAAAAAAGAAAAAGAAGAAGAAGAATAAAAGTTTGAAGAAGCGAGGTATTGAAGTAAAAATCTTAATATCTATTTTCGGTTGTGCAAAAGTGTTGTGATCAAGGATTTGAGCTTCATGAGGACATGTCGGTGATAATTGAGCTGTGAGTAATGTGTTATTTCTACATTTCCTTGACATTTTAATTTCACCTTATATCCCTATATCATACCTTTTAACCCTAGCCTGTTACAACCTTTAAAAGACCTTTTGATTGGTGCTTTAAACTCATACTTAGTGATGGAGATTTGATCAACTTGCAAGCTTATGGTAATTGCATTCCGTTGTGCTGAGTCGAGTGCTTAATTACATATCCTTATCTAAACACTTGAGTGGATGAGTGTCTCCGTGAGGATGGTTGAGACATGCATATGTGAAGGTTGAAGATTCTTTTGGAAACATGTTAGTTAATTTAGATGACACATTTTAAGAATTCCATTATTTTGATTTAATTTTGATTTTTCCTATGGTCATGCACATTGAAATACGCATTCAAGAAAAATCATATCTTCATAAGTTGTCTGAGATAAAAACATGCATTCTTGTTCGGTTTGAAGATGCTTGAGGACAAGCATCGGTTTGGTGTGGGGAATTTTGATGGGAACCCAAAAGTGCGATAAAATTAGCCGGTTTTATGATTTATTTTAGAGCAAAATATTACACTTTTGGGTGGTTTTTGTGTTGATTATGATGTAGGTTCGCAGGTAGCTGCAAAAGAGGAAAGTGTTGGATTCAGGCAAAGAGGAAAACTTGGGATGTCACATGGGCACGTGAATGCTCACATTTCGGAGCTGAGCTGGGGGCTAGTCACTGAAGTTTCAAGCAGACTTTTTAGATAGTTAGACCATACAGTTATTTCTGTCTAATTCAGTTTATGTATTAAATTAAAATATTGATTTGCAAGTAGTGGGCGGTTTTTAGAAGTTACCGGTAGTTTTAAAACTACCAAATAGTGGAGTTAGTGGGAGGAGATAGTGATATTTATGGAGGTATTTTCTGAACAGAAGGTATATAAATTCGGCCAGGAGGTTAGGAGATTATTCAGTCAGTAATTTGGAGGAAAAACAACTTCAGTGAGAATCAATTGTGGGGGAAAAAGTTAGGAACTTGTAATTCTTCTTTAAGGTTCATTTCCGGGAACATTCATTTGTTTTTCTTGTAAGTTGTTTTAATTATGTTTAGGTTAAATTACTTCTTCCACAATGAGAGATTAATTCAAGCATTTTACTTTTTGATCTAATAGTTTTTCTTGTTTTATTTACAAAATTTGTTGTTCTCCGTTTAACGTTGGAAGATTGTTGTGTCTAATTAATGTTTGTGGCCAGAATATTAATTAACATAATAATCTAAAGCTAGTTAACGTCGTTGATCCGTAATTGTCCTCGGTCTTAACAAAGTGGCAAGTAATACACCTTTTAGGCATCACAAGCATAATCGGACCGTACTACGGGTACGGATGATCATTGTTACATGATATTGCTTCAATACACATGGCTCGAATCGGTCTTTCTTAATGCAACCGAGTTATTAAATCTACGAGCGTCTCGGAGGTTGTAACTCGGTTAGACGGTAATTAACGAGCGTCTCTTAATTATCAATACGGTAAGGAGAGATTGAGTGTTAGGCGTTCGTCGACACTTTTAACCGGTTTATTTGAAATCCAACAAGATATTTTTGCATCGATGATCAGAAATAAAATGCGAGACGAAATTGAATCATTGGTCGGAATTTTATTGAATTAAGTCAAGCATTAATCTGTTAGTTTAATTAAAAGCATTAATTTTAGTTAATTAGTTAATTAGTTTATTTTTTAGTTAATTAAAAATATAATTTCATATGCATTATTTACTTAGTAAAATTCTAAAAGGAATAAGTACAACGTTCCCTGTGGATACGATCCCGACTTACCTTATACTCATTATTAGGGAAGTAGGTGAATTAATTTTGACGATTTGCGCTTGATTCGAGCCTTGTTTTACCTTGTTCCGGATGTTGTTCAGGTGTGTTTCCGACTTGTTTTGAGTTGGGTTAGACCTTAGAATGGTTGCCCATGAGTTTGGGATCATTTAGGTCATGTTTAGACCAAGTTCAAGGGCTTGCCGAGGCGGCCGCATCGAAATTTGTGCACCGACCGCCTCAACTCTCGGAGCATCTCAAATCAGCCCAGCCTCGGCTCTTCCGTGCGCCCGCCTGCTCTTGTGAGGCGCCCGCCTCGTCTCTCGGGAGCAACTTACGGGATTTTACCCCTCGCTTGTCAGCTGCATCGAACTTTGGCACTCAAACCTCTTTCCAAACCTCTTTTAAACCTCACTAAAACCTTCCTAACACCCCTTGCTTATGTCCTAACATTTTTTAACATGTTTTAAGAGTGGATTAACCAACCATTAGTGAGCGTTAAACAAACCAAATCAGATATTTTCTAACCACAAAAGAGTGACACTTGTCCCACTCAGCTTTTAAGCATATTTAAGCCACAATCTGATTGGTTGACCTTCATTCTTCACCCTCACTCTCCAAGAACGAAAATTCTTCCTCTCCCAAGTTCTTCCATGGTTCCTTGAAGGTATTCTCTTGGTCCTCCATCATCCCCTCATCCTTTGCTCAAGCCTCCTTCTTCAAAAGTGTAGAGCTTGAAGAGTTGATCATTCTCAACCAATTGGTTTGTGTTCTTCCCATCTTCTTCCTTGGTGAAAGGTAAGCTATTGATTCCCCTTAGGATGTATGTTAGACTTTCCATGACCCCCTCTTCTCATGTTTCCCATGCTTCTACCTTATCCATGCCATACTTCATGATGAGTTGAGTTTGTAAGGATTTTGAATGATATATTCATCTTGTTGTTTTGGGTCCTATGCCTAGAATTAAATATGTTCTATGCCTCCTTAGGAACAACTATTGTTCTTGGACTAATGACTTTTGATAACTCTTGGAGATGATGATTTCTAGGGTTTCACATGCTATGAATTGTTCATCCTATTGATTGAGACATATGCTTAGAATCAAATGTGTTCTATGTCTTCCTAGGAATAACTAATGTTCGTGGATCATTGGCTTTTGATAACTTTTGAAATAATTCTTCTAAAGTTCCCATGAAATATTGAATTAATGATAATTCTTGACTATGGTTGTTAAGTGGATTAATGGCGTAGTCTACTAGATACGAGAACTTAGAAAAGGGTTTTGGATGCATTTAGCATTTTAACTCTATTGGATGAATTGTTAGAGACGACTCAACGGAGTCAAATTAAGTGAGCCATTGAACAATACCGGCTCAATGATCAATCCCTACGACGTTCTAAACGTGTTTCTCTATGAATGATAATTCTACACTCTTGAATTTGGATTGATTACCTTGCTTGATTCTTGATGTCATATAATAGAATGCCTATCTGACATGTTGAGTTCGCCTGTCGAACTCAATCCCGCTTGATTATTGATGAGAATATTTATTTCATGAACGAGATCGCTCTTGTCGACCTCGCCCCACCCGAGTATTTGTTAAGTAAACATTACTTGGCATTTGCATGAGTCCACCGCATCCCTGCCTTGATTCACACACGCCCACCGCGGCCACAAAGGGGGGAAGTAGCTCCCTTGTCGTAATCAAAACGAACATCATTGGTGTCTATCCCGCATCTCCTGAAGGTCGATTGTACTTACACACATACGACACCATCACTCTCCGCATAACGCTTGTGCGCGTGAACTACGTGAGCGGCCCGGCTCTCCATATATCCTTATCCTATGTGATTTAATTACGAGCACCTATGTGAAACAATGTGCATCTTGGATATATGATCTCTATACTTATGTGATGATATCTTGCCTGGTATGTTGCATATTGCCATGACATGCATGATTGATAGCTTACAAGTCTTTATGACTTACCCTTTTCCCTTTCTTGCTTTAGATCCTAGCAAGACAGGTCCTTCCGTTGAGGCTTGCGGTACTGTTCCTTTGTTCCTCTTTTGTCCGCCGTTGTCGTTGAAGAGGTGGATTAGATGTCCTCTTCCTTTCTTTTTGTTATTTTATTTTGCAGGGCGATGGGTTAAAGCAAGTCAAATAGAGCTATGCTTGGTTTGTGTAGAGCTTGAACTTGTTACTTTTATTGCC
>CM028382.1:72109804-72144780 GCA_013146195.2 Codonopsis lanceolata | reverse complement strand
GAGAAAACCTTTACATGTCCTTTGGTACTTTTGCTTTTAGGAGAATGCCTTTTGGATTATGTAATGCACCAACTACTTTTCAAAGATGCATGATTTCTATATTTTCAGATTTAGTTGAAAGATGTGTGAAGTTTTCATGGATGATTTTTTCGGTTTTGGAAATTCTTTGATCATTGCTTAGAAAATCTTACATCGATCTGAAAAGATCTTTGTGAAACAAATTTAACTTTAAGTTGGGAGAAAAGTCACTTCATGGTCAAACATGGAATTGTCTTAGGGCATGTTGTTTCAAATAAAGGCATTGAAGTTGATAAAGCTAAAATTGAAGTTATTTCACAACTACCCCTCCTTCGGTTAAAGGTGTTAGAAGTTTTCTAGGGCATCTTGGTTTTATCGAAGATTTATAAAAGATTTTTCCAAAATACGTGGCCTCTATGTAATTTGTTAGCAAAGATACATAATTTATTTTTGATAAAGAATGTTTAGAAGCTTTTAATTTATTAAAAGAAAAATTAACTACGCTATTTTATCCACTGATTGGTCACTTCCTTTTGAAATCATGTGTGATGCATCAGTTTTTGCAATTGGAGCCGTGTTAGGACAAAGGGTAGATAGAAATATCATGTGATCCACTAATGCTAGTAGAACTCTAAATGATGCTTAATTGAATTATACAACTACTGAGAAAAAAGAGTTTTTTAGCGATTAGTATATGCTTTAGAAAAATTTAGATCATATCTGTTAGGATCAAAGGTGATAATATTTTCGATCATGCATTAAAATATACGTAAAGTAAGAAAGATGCTAAACCAAGATTAATTAGATGGATGTTATTGTTACAAGAATTTGACATTACAATCAAAGATAAAAAGGGAACCGAGAATGTCGTGGCCGACCATTTGTCTAGATTAGAATTTTCACCCTTGCTTGAGCGTCAATTTCTTGATGATCTGTTCCCATAAATGATGATTTTCTGATGAGAAACTTTTAGCAATTAAAGATTCGGACCCTTGGTATGCGATTTTGTCAATATATGTGTCCGATATCATTAATCCGATTTTGATCATTATGAAAAGAAGAAATTTTTAGCGGAAAGAAAAAATTATTTTTGGGAAGCACCTCATTTATACAAAATTTGTTCAGATTCTTTAATAAGAAGATGTATTCGAGAAAAGACCAACATATTATGGAATTACGCCATGGATATTCTTGTGGAGGTCATTTTAGTGGAAACAAAAGCTGCTAGAAAAATTTTGCAATCGGGTTTATATTGGCTCTTGTTTTTAGAGATTGTGAATTGTTTTATAGAACATGTGATAAGTGTCAAAGACGGTGGAATAGGAAAGAGAAATGAAATGCCCTTGCATATTAATTTGGTTGTTGAAATCTTTGATGTTTGGGGTATTGATTTCATGGGTCCTTTTCATTGTCAAATAATTGTGAGTATATTTTAGTAGCGTTGATTATGTATCTAAATGGATTGAAGCAGTAGCAACCAAGACAAATGATGGCAAAACGTTGGTTAAATTTAGAAGATTTGTTTGCTAGATATGGAGTACCTAAGGCCATAATAAGTGACCAGGAACTCATTTTACCAATAAGTTGTTGAATAATGTCCTTAGGAAACATGGTGTAACTCATTAGCTACACCTTATCATCCTCAAACATCGGCCAAGTAGAAGTTAGCAATAGACAAATAAAAGCGATATTAGAAAAGGCATTAGCCTAATCGTAAAGATTGGGAATCTAAACTTAAGGATGCTTTATGGGCATACCGAACTGCTTTTAAAACCACAATAGGAATGAGTCCATATAGAATGGTATATGGCAAAGCCTGCCATTTACCAGTTGAAATTGAGCATAAAGCCTATTGGACTGTTAAAGAATTAAACTTAGATTTAACTCTGGCTGGAGAGGAAAGATTATTTCTCAGTTAAATGAATTAGAGGAACATAGGTTAAATTCGTATGAGAATGCTAAGACATATAAATAAAAGACCAAGAAATATCATGACATGGGGTTAGCCAACAAAATGTTTCATCCAGGGATGAAAGTGTTACTTTTTAATTATAGACTTAGGCTATTCACATGAAAGTTAAAATCTAAATGGTCTGGTCCCTTTATAATCGTACGAATCTATCCTCATGGAGCTGTTGATCAAAATCCTAAAAATAATGAAATTTTCAAAGTTAATGGACACCGACTCAAGCCATATCTAGAGCCGATGTCAGTTGAACGAACAATTGAGTTAATTCGTTTGGCCGACAATGAACCACCCCGGGATTAGGCTTGCAGTTTGGTCGAGCCAAAGACGTTAAACAAAGGCGCTAAGTGGGAGGCAACCCACTATTTTGAATGTTATTGTTTTTATAGTTAGTTTAAATATGCTATTCTCCGTTAAATGAATTTTTGGAAATTTAATTTTTAAATTAAATATGCCAAAATTCAAGTTTGGGGGAGAAAAGCATCTTAGTGTTGTATTTATATGTTACTAATATTTTTAGTTTAGAGTTTTTGTTAAGTTTTTGCAATACGGGAAAGTATGAAACATAACGGAAGTTAACGGAAGGGCTAAACTGCAAAACTGTTGAAAAGAAAGAAAGGAAATAAAGTGGGATTGCCGACACCTTGCGACGCAGGTGTGGGCGACTACTGCGACCGCAAGGTCCTCAAGAATGCGAATATCGCATCGTAACTGCTAGAACATGGGGAATCAGCGGAATATCAAACGGTTTGACTGCCCACCTTGCGGTCGCAAGGTGTGGCAGACCTTGCGACCGCAAAGTCCCCTTATTTAAGACAAGCCGGCCTCCTCAAACTTTCGAAATTCCGAAATTCTTCAAAGCGAAGCGAAGCAGCAGAACCCCTCCCTTCAAAAATCCGGCGAGAGTTCTAAACTTCCAAATTTCGGCTCAATCAAAGATCTTCTCAAAAAGATCCTCCTTCATCAAATCTTCATCTTCTACACCCTTCCACCAACCCCATTGCACTCCATTAAAGATTGAAGGCTTTGAAGCAGGAGAAGAACACCATTGTTGCCGACAAGCTCAAACTCATTGCATTCAACTCTAAAGGCCGCAAACAAGTAATCCTAACCCCTCTCTTTAATTTTTACGTCAAACTTTTGCATGTTAGGGTGTTAGATATTTTAACGTAGATAAAATTTTTCATGCTTTAGAATTTATTTGTAATTTTAAAAATTCTAAAAACTTATTTTAACTGTTAAATCTTTAGTTTTTAATTTTTATTCAAACAAAATGTTTAGAAAGCGTAGAAATACCGGTGCTTCGTCCTCCCGTCCTGTTCAGGAGGAGGAACCTAATTTTGACCACACCCGATTCATATCCTATGAGGCCTCTGAAAAATATGCGGCCAAACTCTCCAAGTCCTTGGTTCCCGAAAGGGGATTCAAGGCTGAAGAATTTGGCCTCCGTCCAAATTTTACGGCCCGTAGGTGGGGGCGTTTGATCGACTCTCCGGAAAAGGCAGCCGTGGTGCCTATTGTCCGAGAGTCTTATGCCAATGGCGGCATTGACATAGATGGGGGTGTATTAGACACCGTTAGTGTTAGGGGCGTTGTAGTAGATTTTTCGCCCCAAAGCATTAATGAATATTTCGGCACCTCCAACTTTGTGGTTGGTGCCAATAATTTTAGCACATACCTCCATCCCTCTATCCCTGTCGAGGTGGTCAATGCGACCATCGCCCTCCCTGGTGTTGTGTGGACCTACAACCGTAATCCACCCTTTGGTCCATGCACCATGGAGGAGTCCTTCCTTCTGAACACGGCCAAGCCCGTGTTCAAATTTGTTTGTGGTCGTCTCATGCCCTCCAGTCACCAACATACGGTGACTTGGGAGAGGGCTGTCTTAACCTACGCCATTATGTCCGGTGGGTCTGTTGATGTTGGCCGTCTGATCAACGGCCAAATCAAGACCCTTATCAGAGGTGCTACCAATGCGGGGTTCGCATTCCCGCATTTGATCACCGAGTTGTGTAGGAGGGCAGGCGTGAGATGGCCCAGACACGCGGAGAGGCTTAAGGCTGGTCCGGCCATTACTAGGGCCATTTTGTTTGAGCACCACCAGCAGTCGAGAATGAGGGTTCCTCACGGGGAGGAACCCGAAGAGGAGGAGGAGGACCCGCTCGTAGGGATCTCCAATAGGCTAGAAGAGGTTTCGCTAGAAGCCCAAATGGCAACTCAACAGTTGGCACAAATTCGTGCCGACCAAGAGCAGCTATTTGGGTGGTTTAACATAGTGGGACAAAATGTCTCCACTTATTATGGGTTGCCTCCTGGCACGATCCCCGAGTTTCGTCCTCATTCGTTATTTCCGCCCGACTCACCATGAGTCGAGGCCCAAGTTCCATCCTCTTTCGTTATGTGGACCTGCTATTTCCTTTTGATATTTGTCCGTCCCCATCAATCCTCTCATATGTTCCTCAATTTTGAGGACAAAATAGAAATTATGTTTGGGGGGGGGGGATTTTAAGCTTAGAGTCCTAGCAGGTCCTAGCCTAAGGAGGAATGGAGTTGGGCTATGTTTCTAGGGTGAAGAAAAATTTCTTTTCTTGATGACCATTTAACTCTTCACCCTATTTTCCTGTTTTTAATTTTTTCTTATTTTGGAGGTGTTGCCTTGACCAGAATACACTCACATTGGATGCTCGTGGGTTCCTCTTGTGGGGACCCACCATCAATTGAGTCATCGTCATCATTTCCAATTTTCTAATTTTTTTTAAAATCAAAATAAAAAAAAAATAATAAAAATAAAATATTTGAAAATTTTCATCCTCAAGTTTAGGTGTGGTAATGCTAGCCGTAGTCCATGAGGAGTTAATGCAATGAACCGCATAGCTAGTTCGTAGATCCCTCTGGAATTTACTTAATTTTGCGAAACTTTTATTTTTCTCCAAATTCCTCATGCATCCACACCAGTCATAATTATGGATTGATTAGAATAGTTTTATAAAGTCTATAACACCTACTTCATTACAACAAGATATGCACAAGAATATGATGCATAGCCATTCGAACATAATTGTTGCGTTAAATTGTGACTTAGGGTCAATTGCATGATAGTTAGATCCCTTGGATTTTTCTCATTTATATATCTCAAGCACACTTTCGAACCGTGTCTGCATGTTAGTCTCAATTGTCCCTACCATCTGTCTTAGCGAATGCTTATGTGAAATCCAGTGATGCTAAACATTCAACCCCCAATTCCCATAGTTGATATGATATTTTGTGTGTCTTACTTGCTTTAAAAAACTACATGAGCATTTGGCATTAAGAAATGACTTAGGCCATCTTTGGATCGTTAGAGCCTAAATATTCCCTGACCTATACTAAAAATATCCCTAGTGTCCCCGTTGAGCCTAATAAAAAAGAATGGAGTGTGCTAAGCACACTATTTAAACCCCCATTCGCCATCGTTTCTATTACCCACATTAACTTAACCCTAAAAGCCTATACACTTTTAGTCTACCCTTTGAGAGAGTAGGATGTGGGTTGGGAAATTGATTTTAGGGGATTTTTCGGAAGACTTCTTCTTTCCGTTGTCGAGAAAAAAGAAAAAAAAGAAAAATTATGTATCGACGAAAAAATGAAACGGAAGAAGAAGAGTGTAACAAAGATTCAAATGGAAGCATAGCTTTCAAAAGAAAATATGTTAGAAAAATCATGCTGATAAAAATGATGTGATATTTTTAGAAGTATATATTGCCCAAAACAACTTTGGGGGGGGGGGGCGAAAGAAGAAAATTGAAAAGTAACGAAAAGCACTCCTCCACTTGTAGTCTTTGCAGGTCCTAGCCTAAATAGGGAAAACTTCTTTTTGCTTGGAAGTATGAGGGATAAAGGGTAGTCTTACTCTCTCACTTTGAATTCCAATCCCTTTCCATCATATCCCCCATCACCTTGCCTTACATTACAAGCTAAATAAAGACATAATAATCTTCTTGCCAATGCTTATGCTGTTTTAACTGTCAAGTGAGTCATATGAGATTGATCAAACTCTTCATGTTCATTATTATTCGCCCTAAAGCTCACCGTGTTAGCATAATCTTAGCTATTACAAGTCATTGGGATATGAGAGCATTGTATGTCATACATAGAAGTGCATGGGATGGATGTATAAGTCTTTGAAATCCTTGGGACCTTTCTGTCTGTAACTGACCGGGTTTGGATGGTAGATCTCATAATTCTTAATGCATGATTTTCTATTAAACTTTGATTTTCATATGAATGTGGTGTTTAGCTTAATAAAACTGTTTTAGTTAAAATATTCTCTAAGACTGGTGATCACACACACACGGAGGAATTAAAAGTAGTAGCAGTTTTAAGAAAAGATCAGTTGGTTTTATATGACTAAGCCTGCATATATGTGGTGAGCATCGAACTGAGACTGCTTTGCATGCCATACTTGTATAACTTGAGGTGAAGCCAAAAAGATTTTTGTTCTATTTGTAGTTTAATTTTTATCTGCTTTTGTATTTATCAGTTTTTTTTTAATATTTATCTGCTTAGTCGAGTCACTCGAAAGAGTCTCCTTGAGTTTGTGGGTTTATAGAGGAGTGTAAATAGTATCACCCTCCAAAAAGATTTTCATTTTTGTTAATTATATGCTTTTGTATTTATAAGTATTATTATTGGTTTAAATCTCTGCAAAATTCATTAAGCTTCTACTTCAATTTTAAGCTCACTCTTTTTTTTCAATTTAATCACTTTACTTGGCTTCCACATTCAATAAGGTCACTTGAGTCATTTCTACCCGTTATGTTGGAGGGAAATCATTGAAAATACCAAAATGTCCTTATTAAGTTGAAGGGGTTTTTCTCTCAATGTTAAAAGTTCAGGGTTCAAACTAAAAATATACAAATAAACCTTACAAAAAACTAATTTGAGGCAACAAAAGTTCAGGGTTCACGCCATTCAGAATCTGAAAATGCTTCCTTCTCTCTTTTCTCCATCCATTCAGTTCTTACTTCTTACGAGAGAGAGAGAGAGAGAGAGAGGGGAGCAGGAGTTTGAAGGGAAGGGAGGCGGCAAGGTGGGATGCGTTGGAATTTTGGGAGGTTTGGTCAGATTGATGGGTTGATGGTGTTGCAGAGGAAATAAAGCTTGGTGTTGCATGACGGTAGGAGACAGAGAAACTGTAACGCCCCGTATTCTTGCATGTGCATTGTATGCTTGTCTTCTTGATTTCTTGTTGATTGTGAGTATGTTTACTTAGTTAATAAATGTTTTAGAACCATTCATAAGTCATTCATGAAGCCCTTAACATGTTTAGAATCATGTATGCTTGTTTGTTGAATCGCCGGTTCGATCGTTTTGATTTTGGCCTTAGCGATTCCTCTCGTTGCTCGTATTGCCTCTATTTCGTCGTGCGAAGTGTTCGTCGAGTTCTTGGCTTTGTATTCAGGTCATAACCATGTTGAAACAAACCTTTTTCATGTCCAAGTTATCCTAGTTTGATTGGTGTTTGATTGGAGTTTGATTCGTTAACCATTCATCGCGTGATTCGAGCCTTGTCCTACCTTGTTCCGGTTGTTGTTCGGGTGTGTTTCCGACTTGTTTTGAGTTGGGTTAGACCTTAGAATGGTTGCCCATAAGTTTGGGATCATTTAGGACTTGTTTAGACCAAGTTTTGGAGGTTCAGAAGCCCAGGCGCCCGCCTGGCACCTTGTGAGGCGCCCGCCTCAAGTGCTGGGAGTAATTACAAAATGATCAGAATTTGGAAACAGCCTCAGGGGTTGAGGCGCCCGCCTGGCAGATGTTGAGGCGCCCGCCTCAACATCAGGTACATAGTTACGGGATTTTCCCCTGTTTTGGGTTTTGACGTGTAATACCTATCCTACCCTCATTAAACCCCCTCTAAACCCTTCCTAACCACCCATACTTAACCCTAATCATGTCCTAACACTAATTGGAAGTTAATTTAAGTTAGATTAGTGTTTGATCACTCCCTAATCTCTACTAATTGCACTTGAGAAATGTCTTTTGTGCCCTTCTCATTTTGGAGGTATAAATACCCAAGCCCTTGGCAATTTTCAGTAAAATCCTCTCATTTCTTCACCTTCATCTTACACATTAGAGAGAGAGAGAGTTGGGGGCTTGAAGTTTTGAGCCCTAGCTTCATCTTCTTCCTCCGATCTACGAAGATCCCACCGTTCGATTGCCGCCAAACTTCGGATTCTTGACGTGTGCGACGGGTAGAACGACTTCACCGTTTAGATTTTGATTCTCTTGAGTTTTCACTCAAGCTAGGTAAGTTACTCTTCTTCCTCTTCTAGTTCTCATTGACCCTAAGGAAACAAAGTTTATGGTGATTGAGGTCAATGAGGACACATAATTGCTTCCTATGCCTTCTATTTGAATTTTTAAAGCATGAGCTTGCTAGGAGCATGTATAGGATGATTTCTTGCCTTTGGAAGTTTATATTACTCTTTCATCATGTCTATTTAAGGTCTTGAACATGTTAGAAACATGTATTATGTTTGTTGATGGAAGTGTTGTTATATGAGAATGCCCTAAATTGAGCCTACATTATATGTTGTTATGTTGTAAGTGTTCTATCCTATAAATTGAACTCTATGATGTATATGAATCACAATGAAATGCTTTGGTGAATTTATAACCTAGTTGAACTTAGAAATGACCTAGGTTGGGTTATGAAGCACATAGCTTCAATTTCCCCAAAATTGGGAATTTAGAGAAAAGACTCAACGGAGTCGACTCTAGGGAAGAATTGAACATGTTGAACTCTAATTTCAATCCCTACGAAGTTTGGACACCGTTTGATTAAGTTTACTCAAAGATGAGCTTGATTTAATTGTTTGCAACAAGTTGTTATGAAAGATTGGTTTTGAGCAATTAATTGCCTTGACATGTTTTATGGTAGAGATTAATACCCTACTTGGTTGGTCGAGTTCGCTCTTGTCGAATTCGGTCCTTAATTGGTTTAAGTCAAGTAAATATCTACTTGTGCATCACATTGAGTCCAGCTGGCATTATTTGGTTTGTTTATTAAGTCAGGGTGGGACGATGCATCGCCTTCACGAATTATGGGATTCGTGCTCGCTATGGATCGCCGCACCTGGGACTTCACACACACCTCCCGTGGCCGCGGTGGGGAAGTAGCCCTTTGCCGTATCAATACGTGCCGCATTGGCTTGCTAATGAAATCGAGTAGGTTCTCGGTATGAGTCGATGAATTCACAAAACATCGATGGCACGAACCGATGTGAGAATGTATTGCAGGAGCTACTAGAAGCGGCCGTGACTATCATATCCTACTTGTATGATTTATTTTACGCACTTATGTGAACAATGTGCTAAGTGCCATATGATGATAATGTGCCATAATTGTGATAAATGTCATGCTATAACATGAACATGCATATTTTAGTAACTTACTAAGTCTTTCGACTTACCCTATTTGTTTGCTTTGTTTCCTTAGATCAAAGCCGAGGAGACGTTCCACGCTAGACTCGCCATTCTCACGCTTGGTTGCTTGCGAGCTAGAGGTTGTTCTTTTGGGTTTAGTAGTTAGTCTTTGTTTTTGGTAAGGACGTTGGGAAGCAAGTCATCTAGACTTGACTTTGGGTTTTATTGTTGTAGTAGACTTGATACTTAATATCTTTTGTATGCCGGCTTATATGTCGTGCTTGTTTATATGTTGATGGTTCATCACAGTTTCTTCCGCTAAAGCTCGTTTAAAGTATTATTGTTGTTGTTGTCTCCGGCATGTTGTGGCCGTTGAGGTTTTATAAGCATGTGTTAATTGTAGGAGTAGTTGTTGGGTTCCGGCTGTAACGTCGCCGATGACTTGTTTATTTTAAGTTGTTTTCCGGCCAAGTGTAGCCGAGTTGTTATTCGTATGCGATGTTGCGCCACATGAATTTTATAATCTACTTGCGCATGCTTGTGTGTTATTGATTATTTGGACGGCACGACTCGGGATCTCGCATTGGGGTCTGGGTCGGGCCGTCACAGTTGGTATCAGAGCTATAGGTTAGCTGTCGGCCAGGATAGGTTCCATGGCCTAGTTGGGTTGGTTATTTGTGTGATGATTCTAACGTCGAGTGAATTCTTGTAGGGGTTCGATGGTTAATCCTAGGGATGGCAGTGGCCGTGGTAGAGGTAGGCCTAGGAGAGGTCGAGCCGCCGCCGCAAGAGAATCCGGTGGGTCGGATATGGCGAGTTACACCGTAGGTTGATGGCTTTTAGGCCGGGGGCCGGGGAGGTCAAGCCGAGGGAGCACCACCACCACCTCGGACAGGAGGAAGTTGTACCACCACCGAGACCGGGGCGACACCACTCTCCTAGAGAGATTCCTTAAGTTGAAGCCTAGTACATTTCTTGGGGAGCCAAACCCGAGGGAGGCCGAGTTGTGGATGGAAGAGATGATTAAGGTGCTATCTATGTTGGGGTGTACCGATGAAGAAAGAGTCATGCTAGCGACATTTAAGTTTAAGGGAGCCGCCGAGCATTGGTGGAATGTGTTGAAGGAAAGTTGGGAGATGCAACAAGTTCCTATCACTTGGGCTAATTTTCAAAGGGAATTTAAGAATGAATATGTACGGATGTGGTTCGCAACCAAAGGGAGAAAGAATTCTATAATCTTGAGCAAGGTAGCATGGCGTGGCGGAGTATTCGCGAAGTTCACCGAGTTGAGCCGTTATTGCACGTATTTGATTCCTCTTGAAGCACGAAGGACACATAAGTTTGTTAAAGGATTGAGGACTGAATTTAGGAAGCAGATTCTAGCACTTAAGCTCATTGATTATCGGAGTGCAGTTGATAGAGCTTACGAGGTGGAGCAAGATATTGAGGAGCACCGGGTCAAGAATAATTCTAGTAATGCACGGCAGACTACTCAGAACACTAATCAAGGGAATAATTCGGGTAAGCGAAGGGGATACCAAGGTGATAGCAGTGATAGGAGAGGTGGAGGCCAAGGTAGGCCACGGCGGGGAAGCGGGGCAACAACACTTCTTCTACTCGAGGCGGCAAGGGTCGCGTAATGAGACTATGATTTGTTCGTTACGTCACGATAGGTGTTGGGGAAAAATGGGAAGTGTTTCATTTGTGGAGACGGGACTCACTTGAGGAAAGATTGTCCCAAGTATAAGGCCAATCAGTCGGGTAGCGCCGGTCAACAATCTGGGGCTAAGAGAGATGGGGATGGTAAACCAAAGGTGCAGGGCCGTGTGTTTGCGCTTGATCGTAGCGAGGTTCGAGGGTCTGGCGGTGATAGGAGGTACTCTTTCTATATTTGATCATAAGGCTCGAGTTCTCATAGATCCGGGGTCTTCGCATTCTTATGTTGCTTATGTTCGCACTTTGTTGAGAATTTATGTGTCTTTGCCTCAACCTTTGCCATATTTGCTTGAAGTGTCTACCCGCTCGGGGAATATATGCTCGCATCTCGAAGTGTTTAAATCTTGTGATGTATTGGTGGGTGACCACACTTTGCATGCGGACTTGGTAGTTCTACCTATACGTGATTTTGATGTGATGGGCTGGTTATGTGCTTATCATGCTATATGTGCCATAAAGCGGGTTACTTATATCTTGGGTGTGCTTATCTGAGTTTGCATTTGTGGGTGATCATTTGTGGGTGCATCGAGTGACTTGCATTTTATTTCTGCACTAAGGGCTAGAAAATTGTTGTCTCAAGGGTGTACGGGTTATCTTGCATGCGTTGTTGATAAGAAGAAGTCTTCGCCGCCGAATTTAGAAGAGGTTCGGTAGTATGTGAGTTTCCGATGTGTTTTCTACCGACCATGCTATGCCACCCGATAGAGAACTAGAATTTTGTATTGAGCTTATTAGGGGACTTCACCGATTTCTAAGGCACCGTATAGGATGGCACCGCGGAGCTTAGGGAGTTGAAAACTTCGGTTGCAAGAACTCCTAGAGATTGGTTTTATTAAACCGAGTGTGTCGCCTTGCGGTCTTATTTGTGAGGAAGAAAGATGGGAGTTTGCGGTTATGCATAGACTATCGGGAATTGAATAAGGTGACCATTAAGAATAAATATCCACTACCCCACATTGATGATCTTTTGACCAATTGCAAGGGTCTATTGTCTATTCTAAGCTTGATTTGAGATGGGGTTACTACCAATTGAAGGTTAGAGAGGAAGACATTCAAGCGACTTTTCGCACTAGATATGGGCACTTTGAATTTGTAGTGATGCCGTTTGGGTTGACGAATGCACCAGCGGTGTTTATGGACTTGATGAACCGTGTCTTTCATAGTTATCTTGATTGTTTTGTGGTAGTCTTCATTGATGACATCTTAGTGTATTCGAAATCTCGGGAGGAGCATGAGAAACACTTGAGGACTGTCTTGTCTATTCTTCGGGAGAAACGGCTTTATGCGAAGTTTAGTAAATGTGCTTTTTGGCTTGAGGAAGTATCTTTCTTGGGGCATATCATTTCTAGCGCCGGAGTAGCCGTTGATCCTTCTAAGGTTGAAGCGGTGGCAATTGGAAGAGACCTAGTTCGATTCGAGGTTCGGAGTTTCTTGGGTCTAGCGGGTTATTACCGGAGATTTATTGAGGATTTTCTCGGATCGTGACTCCTATGACGAGATTGACGCAAAAGAATGTGCCTTTTGTTTGGAGCGAGAAATGTGAGGCTAGTTTTCAAGAGCTTAAGAAGCGGTTGACGTCGGCACCTATTTTGGCTTTGCCTAGTGGAGGAGATAATTTTGTGATTTATAGCGATGCTTCTAAGGAAGGTTTGGGTTGTGTGCTGATGCAAAATGGAAGAGTTATCGCCTATGCGTCGAGGAAGTTGTCTATTCATGAGCAGAATTACCCGACACACGATTTGGAGTTGGCTGCGATTATTTTCGCGTTGCATAAATGGAAACACTACTTATATGGGGCTAAATTTGAGATTTTCACCGACCACAAAAGTTTGAAGTATTTATTTTCTCAAAAGGAGTTGAACATGAGGCAAAGAAGATGGATGGAAGAAATTAAAGGATCATGATTGCACTATTTTATATCATCAGGGAAGGCAAATGTAGTAGCGGATGCCTTGAGTAGGAAAGTTCACATGTCTTGTATGATGGTTAGAGAATGGAAGATGTTGGAGGATTTGCGAGATTGGGGTCCTAGTGTTTATGATAGAGGTGTGATTTTCGCAAATGTTAGGTGCTACACCGGTTTTGTTTGGGAAAGATTAAAGAAGCTCAAGGGAATGATCCGGAGTTGAAGAAAATTATTGATGGGTTGGCTGAGAATGTATCGCCTGATTTTGTGATTAATAGTGAGGGTACTTTGACATTTCGAGGTAGAATTTGTGTTCCTTCTAATGATGAATTGAAGAGGTTGGTTCTTGATGAGGCTCATAAAAGCGAGGTATACCATTCACCAGGGAGCACGAAGATGTACTTAGACTTGAAAAGACAATTTTGGTGGAAAGGCATGAAGAGAGAAATTGCGGAGTATGTGTCAAAGTGTTTGACTTGTCGGCAGTTAAGTGAACATCGAGGCTGCGGGATTTCTACAACCACTTGAGATTCTGAATGGAAATGGGAGTTCATTACTATGGATTTTGTGACACGGGGTTAGCGCAGAGAGGATTTAATGCGGTTTGGGTTATAGTCGGATTGACTAAGTGCGCACACTTTATTCGATAGCTATCACTTATTCATTGACTCGGTTAGCGACTTTGTATATTCGAGGAGATCGTGAGACTTCATGGCGTACTGTGAGTATTGTGTCGATAGAGATCCGAGGTTCACATCTAGATTTTGGAAGCGTTGCGGGGAAGCTTTGGGGACCAAATTAGACTTGATCTGACTTTTCATCCATAAGCGGATGGTCGGTCCGAGCGATTGATTCAGATTTTGGAGGACATGCTTCGAGCTTGTGAGTGGATTTCAAGGAAAGGCTGGGATTCTCACTTACCTTTAGCCGAGTTTGCGTATAATAACGACTATCGGTCGAGTATCAAGATGGCGCCGTATGAAGCTTTGTATGGGCGTAAGTGTAGATCACCAATTTGTTGGGATGAAGTTGGAGAGGCGAAACTTTGGGGTTCAGAGTTAGTGCAACGATCGGTTGAGGCGTGAAGTTGATTAGAGATCGATTGCGCACCGCTCAAAGTCGACAAAAGAGTTATGCGGACAATCGAAGACGGGATCTAGAGTTCCAAGTGGGTGACTACGTATTCTTGAAGGTGACACCGAGGAGAGGTACGAAGAGGTTCGGCAAGAAAGGGAAGCTTACACCGAGGTACATTGGCCCATTCGAGATTCTTGAGAGAGTTGGGTCCTTAGCGTATCGAATTGCATTGCCACCTTCACTTTCGGAGACTCATAATGTCTTCCATGTTTCCATGTTGCGAAAGTATTTGAAAGGATGAGTCCCATGTACTTGAGTATGAAGGAGATCACGTTTGAGCCGGATATGTCTTATGTTGAAAAGCCCGTGAAGATTTTGGATACCAAAGAGCAAGTGCTACGAACCAAGAAGAATTCCCTTAGTTAAAGTTCTTTGGAGAAACCACAACATTGAAGAAGCGACTTGGGAAGCGGAGCGGAGATGCGAGAAGCATCCACATTTGTTTGATGAACTTGGTAAGAATTTAGGGACTAAATTCTAAAGGAGGGAGAGTGTAACGCCCCGTATTCTTGCATGTGCATTGTATGCTTGTCTTCTTGTGCTTTCTTGTTGATTGTGATCATGTTTACCTTAGTTTATAAATGTCTTAGAACTAATTCATAAGTCATTCATGAAGTTCTTAACATGTTTAGAATCACGAAATGCTTGTTTGTTGAATCGCCGGTTCGATCGTTTTGATTTTAGCCTTAGCGATTCCCCTCGTTGCTCGTATTTGCTTCTATTTCGACGTACGAAGCGTTCGTTGAGTTCTTGGCTTTATATTCAGGTCTTAACCATGTTGAAACAAGTCACCTTTTTCATGTCCAAGACATCCTAGTTTGATTGGTGTTTGATTGGAGTTTGATTCGTTAACCATTAAATCGCGTGGATTCGCGCCTTGTTCCTACCTTGTTCGGTTGTTGTTCGGTGTGTTTCCGACTCATTTTGAGTAGGGTTAGACCTTAGAATGGTTGCCCATAAGTTTGGGACCATTTAGGATCAAGTTTAGATCAAGTTTTAGAGGTTCGAAGCCGAGGCGCCGCTGGTGAGGCGCCCGCCTCAAGGGGAGCAATTACAAAATGGATCGAACTTTGGAGGCCTCGGAGGTTGAGGCGCATGGAGGGTGAGGCGCCCGCCTCAACATCTGGGTTGATTTTCTTTTGGGTTTTGACGTGTAATACCTATCCTACCCTCATTAAACCTATCTCTAAACCCTTCCTAACCACTTCCATACTTAAGTCCTAATCATGTCCTAACACTAATTGGAAGTTAATTTAAGTTAGATTAGCTTGTTTGATCATCCAAACCCTAATCTCTAAGAATCTCAAATTGCACAAGAGTTTGAGAAATGTCTTTTGTGCCCTTCTCATTTTGTATAAATACCACTTATAAGCCCTTGGCAATTTTTGATCCTCTCATTTCTTCACCTTCTTCTTACAATTTCATTCAGAGAGTTCTCCATGGTTTTGAGCCCTAGCTTCATCTTCTTCCTCCGATCTCAGACCACCGTTCATCATTTGCCCAAAGAGCCTTTCATTAAAGTTGTAGAGCTCGAGAAGGGGATTTCATCCGAATAGATTTTGATTCTCTTGAGTTTTCATCAAGCAAGGTAAGTTACTCTTCTTCATTTTAGTACCTCATTGACCCTAAGGAAACAAAGTTTATGATGTGTGAGGTCAATGGAGGACACATAGTTGCTTCCTATGCCTTCTATTTTGAATGTTTAATTTTGCTAGGAGCATGTCTAGGATGATTTCTTGCCTTTGAATGTTGAATATTACTCTTTCATCATGTCTATGATTATTGAGGTCTTGAACATGTTAGAAGTACATGTAATTATGTTTGTTGATGAAAGTGAAATTGTTATATGGAGAATGCCTAAATTATGCCTATTGGTATGTTGTTATGTTGGTTAAGTGTTGTATCCTCAATATTGGACTCTATGATGTATATGAATCACAATTGTATTAAAATGTTTTAGGTGAATTTATGCCTTGTTGAACTTAGAAGTGACCTAGGTTGGGTTATGAAGCATATAGCTTCAATTTCCCCAAAATTGGGAATTTAGTGAAAAGACTCAACGAGTCGACTCTAGGGAAGAATTGAACATGTTAGAACTCTAATTTCAATCCCTACGAAGTTTGGACACCGTCATTTGACTTGGTTTACTCAAGTATGAGCTTGATTTAATTGTTTGTAACAAGTTGTTATGAAAGATTGGTATTTGTGCAAATTAATTGCCTTGACATGTGTTTATGGTAGAGATTAACCCCTACTTGGATGGTCGAAGTTCGCTCTTGTCGGATTCGGTCCTTAATTGGTTTAAGTCAAGTAAATATCTACTTGTGCATTGCATTAAGTCCAGTGGCATTAAATGGTTTGTTTATCAAGTCGGGGTGGGACGATGCATCGCCTTCACGAATTATGGGATTCGTGCTCGCTATGGATCGCCGCACTGGGACTTCACACACACCTCCACGTGGGCCGGTGGGGAAGTAGCCCCTTTGCCGTATCAGTTATAGTGCCGTGCGCATTGGCTTGCTAATGAAATCGAGTAGGTTCTCGGTATGAGTCGATGAATTCACATAACATCGATGGCACGAACAAGAATGTATTGCGGGGAGCTACTGGCGGCGTGACTATCATATCCTACTTGTATGATTTATTTTACGCACTTATGTGAATAATGTGCTAAGTGTTAAATGATGATAATGTGCCATAATTAGTGATAAATGTCATGCTATAACATGAACATGCATATTTTAGTAACTTACTAAGTCTTTCGACTTACCCTATTTGTTTGCTTTGTTTTCCTTAGATCAAAGCCGAGGAGGCGTTCCACGCTAGATTCGCCATTCTCACGCTTGGTTGCTTGCGAGCTAGAGGTTGTTCTTTTGGACATAGTAATTAGTCTAATCTTGTATTTTGGAAAGGGCGATGGGAAGCAAGTCATCTAGACTTAGACTTTGGGTTTTATTGTTGTAGTAACTTATTACTTAAACTTGTAATCTTTTGGTATGCCGACTTATAAATGTCGTGCTTGTTTATATGTTGATGGTTCATCATAGTTTCTTCCGCTAAAGCTGCGTTTAAAGTATTATTATTGTTATTGTCTCCGGCATGTTGTGGCCGTTGAGGTTTTATAAGCATGTGTTAATTGTAGGAGTAGTTGTTGGGTTCGGTATGCGTCGCCGATGACTTGTTTATTTTAAGTTGTTTTCGGCCAAGTGTAGCCGAGTTGTTATTCGTATGCGAAATGTTGCGCCACGTGAATTTTAAAACCCTACTTATGCATGCTTATGTGTTTACTTGATTATTTGGGACGGCGCGATTCGGGATCTCGCATTGGAGGGGTATCTATGGGGGTCTGGAAGAGATTCAGCTTGGTGTTGCGAAAACGTCAGCTATGGTGGACGTGGAAGGAGATGGAGCCGGATCTAAGATTAAGTTCTTGTTCACTTTTGTTTTTGGATTCCATATAATGATGAGTTTCATCAAATTTGCTTTTGTTTTTGGAAAGAGGATTATGTTTTTTATTCAAATCCTGAAATTTGATATTTTTGTATCAATTTCTCTCCCATTGTTGCCATCTTTTCCAGAATTTACTGAGTTTGGTAACTTAATTTTACTTGAATTACTGTCTGAAATTTTGAAATTGGTTTGATTTTTGCCCCCTTTGATTTTGAAATATGAAACTAGGCTGATTTTATTTTTGGAATTATATTGGGAATGGTTTGATCATTCGATTTCTGTTTTCAATTGTTAATTCACTTTAATTGTGCATGTGCATTTGGATGATTTGAAACTCTGTTTTTATGATTATATGAGATTATTTGACTTCTTTTTTTCATTAAAGAGAAGAGATAGATTTAAAAATTGAAAATTATATTAAAAATATTACTAAGGGTATTTTTGGGTTTTCAGAAATTTTTTAAAGTTTTCAACAAAAAATTTGGACAGAGTGATGAACTTGATATTTATATCCAAGTAGAGTGATTAAATTGAGGAAAAAAAAGTAGAGTGAGCTTATTGAATTTTGGCTGAAAGTAAGGTAACCAAATTGAGATTTAAACCATTATTATTTACTCGTGGACGAGCAAAGTTTAAGTTTGGGGGTATTTGATCGATGTATTTTATACGTCGATTTTATATGCTTCTATGACTTAAATTATGCTATTTCACGAGGTTTTTGGCTACTGATATATGTTTTCGGTGAGTTTTGTAAGTTTTAGGGTTGTTAGTGAAAATATACCAAACTCCAAGGTTTTATGTGCAAATTCCAAGAAAGGCCAAAGAGGAAAAATGAAGAAGAAACGGAAGCTGTCAAAACTGGAGACCTTGCGGGCGCAAGGTACCTCAGACCTTGCGACCGCAAGGTAGGCAGTGTGTTAAAGGAGCAAGAAAGCCAAGGCCGGAAGTACTGGAGACCTTGCGACCGCAAGGTGGTCAGAACGCGATATTTTCGTGTTTTCACACAGTGATTCGATTGAATTACAACTCCCGAGTATATATTGAAGTGGGATGTCGAGAGCCACAGGAGAGAGACGACTGGGAGCAGTCTTAGGTAGATTTTAGATAGTTTTTAGATTGTATAACATAGTTAGATTGTGTAATTACAAGTATTGAAGATCAAATCATGTTTCCGATCATCTACATGTGCTGTTCATTGTCTATGATGAACTTAATCATCCATAATCTAGGAGGTGGGAGGTAACTTGTATCGAATTTATGTTTTGATTCTTATATATGTTCATTCAATTCTTGTTGATTGTGGTGTTTATCAATCCCTATATTATTTTGCTTTGAACAAATGAATGTAATCGCAAATAATAAAGGCCTAGAGGTGCGGATAACTGCATGACCAATGTGCATATGTCGTACACTGGATCACCATCACAATAAATTGGACCTATCGATGCACGAGAGTGATAAGTTAGGACCAGGTTCATACATGATCTAGGTGACAGATAGATCATAAATCTAGGTGACAGCTAGATTAAAGTTCTTGTGCTTAGAATATAGAATAGATGAATATTGCGGGGATGGAGGCTGAACCAATAGTTCAACAGACTATATCTATCTTTAGTGAACGAACCCAAGAAATTGAATGATAATTATTATGAATTGAACATTAAGGAGATACAAGTGAAACCCAGAATCCTAGATTGCCAACCACCATAAGATCTTCATATCTGTAATTACTGCTAATTAGTTAAACATCTAAATATAAATAGTAGTTAGAATAAAATAATTATAAAAACCCCTTTAGATTAATAATTTTGCTATCAATAAATTGCACTGTTCGTGATCACTTGTCTCTGTGGGTTCGACCCTTGCTTCCAATACTATTCTATAATAGTCTTGTCCACTTGCAAGGAAAAAAATTAAATAAAACATCGATCAAGTTTTTGGCGCCGTTGCCAGAGACAAGCTAGTTCACGTAGTTAGTTTGTTGGTAGCATAGTTTTTAATTTAATTTAGTTTTTAGTTTAATTTTCAGTTTTTACAAAAATAAAAATACAAAAAAATTTATTTTGTTTCTAGTAGTTAGTTGTTTTTAATTTGCTTTAATTTATTTTTATGCACGGTCGTAGATCTTTGAATCCTAAATTGGTAGAATTAAATCAAGATATAAATAATATTAGAAGAAATTAAGAAGTCTTTGAAAATCTAGCTCCCGAGTTTGATAATCAAGAACAATTGAATCAAGAGGATCCTCTGGTTGATACCTAGAAGACCTATTGAATTAACTCGTCAAGTGCATCACAGAGATACCTAGAAGACCTATTAGCAGACTTCCTACGGTTTGATTGTTCACATCAACAAACAACAGTAATTTCTTTATGAAAGACTCACCTTTGAACAACATACCAGCAGACTTCATTCTGGTTAAGGGGTATATGATTGGTTAGATATCATGTAACTTAGCAGGTGAGGTCATCCTTCAACACATCACATTCTTGACATGACACCTAGATTTAGAATTGTGTGAGAAATTTTTATAAAAATGTTGTATTCATGTCATGCATTTTCTATGAGTAAAGTGTTAGGCGGATGTGCGTGCGAATCCTAGTTACAAAACCTGGACCATTAGGGGCGGGTCTGACTCAATTTTGGAACGAGTTTAGGTCAAGAATCTTGGATGATCCGTTGCTTGAGGGTTTCTATGTTATGACACCCCTTGATGATAGTTGTACGAGAACTTTATTCTGTCTCCCACTTATCCAAGCTACCCAAATGGAAAAAATGAAAAAAAAAATGTTTTTGACAAATAATAACATAAGCACAAACACTTTTCTATTATATTTTCATTATGTTTGATTCCTTGAGCAATCGTCTTGTCACGTGTCTTATTTTATAAGGGAAAATTATCTTTTTGACCATTGTACTATTGCTAGCTACCCAATTTGACCAACCACATTTCATAACTCTCAAATTCACCAATGTACTAAGTAAGTTGGTAGGTTTTGGTCCATACCGTTAACATTTCATCCAATTTCGCAACAGAGGTGTTAATAATGACTAACAGAGGGATTTTATGAGGGTATTTTTGTCAATCTCCATGAAAATATAAAGACAAAAATTAAAAATTAAAAAACAAAAAAATGTCATCTTCTTGGTCAAACCCCACCAATCTCTTCCTCTCTCCTCCCCAACCAGCACGTCCCTTCTCTTCAACCCTACCTCTCTCTAGCTCTCACCGAAATTCCTTACATGAAAGACCTTAATTATTCTTTCAGCTCGGATCATCGACATATCTGGTCACAGGAAAATATCCACTTTAAGCTCCGCTCATCTCTCTCTTCACTTTCTGAATTCTCCTTCTTTGACGAATCTCCATTGCCAACGTCATCCTTTAAGCTCTGTCTTCTCCATAGCCGTCGTCTTCACCCAGTTCGCCCCCATCACAGCCCACAGATCCGGCAAGATCTCCCATCTCTCTCTCTCTCAACCCCGATCTCTTCGCCTAGATCCAACTTGGCCCAGCGAGCTCCCCCATTTTCCTTCTCATGATGGGTCCAAATCCGACACGTTCCTTTCCATCGGCGCTATCGAAGTCTCGGTCGTTGGACTCTATTTTCTCAGTCAACATCAGCCATGGGGGATTGAGAGGCAAATAATTGAACTCCGATTTGGCTAAAGATGACCAATTCTGGCTCACTTCACTGAATCTAGCACGATCTGCCGCCGCCTCGAGCCGTCTGGCTATTGCACTCAGCAGATCCTTCGTTATCACTGGCCAGTTCCACATCTCCTTCCCGCCAGTAACTCTCGATCATTGGAATTAATCCAAAATAGTAGCTGGGAATTGGGATAATAAAGGAGATTAAGAATGAGGAGAAGAAAGGAGAAACATGAGATGATTTCATGGATACCAAAATTAACAAATACTTTTTCAAAATATTAAAAAATTTATATGTTAACACTATTACATTAAGAAGAAGTCTCGATGCATTGGGAATTTTTTTAATGAAAGGACAAAAATACCCATATAGAGTTCCTCCGTTAGTCGACATTAGCAATCCAGTTAAAAAATTGGATGGCCCGTTAACGGTATGGACCAAACCTACCAACTTACTTAGTACATTGGTCAATTTGAGAGTTATGAAATGTGGTTGGTCAAATCGGGTAGCTGACAATAATACGAAGGTCAAAAAAATAATTTTCCCATTTTATAATGACGTATCTCTTGTGCTTGCACAAACACCACCATTTTACCATATCATCTTGTTCTCAGCTTGTGACTTGCTCTTGAATTTGTGACAGTAAACGACGGCTAGAAGGCAAACCTATTGTCTATAACGCGATTAGTGAAGCTTTTAGTCTTCTATCACGAGGATGTGGGATGAGAGCCGCAAGAATTGTATATGATCCAAAAACATAGGAACTCGAAGTGAATTGAGTTGCGTTGTATACTTGTATGGGATTGTTACGATTGTCATGTTCCAGCTTCAAATATATCTTATATAACCCAATCACTGGGTACCTTGTATGAAAAACACGCATGTTTATGGTGTCTTTCCAGGTAAAGTGGCCTCGTTACCTCGTCGTATATGCTTTGGTTATTTGACATAACAAGTTTATGTCAAGAATGGTTGCTTATAATTTTGGGACGCTACCAAGCTATAAGATTGAGATAGTACATCGTACAATGCTTGGGAACCACTATGCTTTCGCTTTTTTGGACGAGAAAATAGATGAAGTTGAGGCATTGGACTTGTCTTGTCTACTTTTCCCTCGACTCTTAGATTGAATGCATACATTAGTATAAACCACTATTTCTTTCCGTGACAACCTAACCTGAATAGGAAAATATATGGAAACAAACACAACAAAGACACACAAGGAAAAATAAGAAGAAACCTATCCCAATATAACACCACTAACACAATCTCCAAAAAAAAAAAGAAGGAATTTTCTACAAGTGCAATTAAGGTCCATGTTTCTCAAGTCAAGGTTCTGTAATTGATATTTGAAGGCAGGCTGAACTTCGACAAGGCCTTGCGTTTCCACGATTGCCCATTTAGGGCAGTTCCCTTCTCTGCAACTACACTTCACTCGTATCTCCATCACTACTCTCTCTTAGAAACCTGTTTGGGAATTAAATTTGGCGGTAAACCAAGTTTTCTCTTTAGCAAAGCCATCTAAATTTTACGTGCTCTTTTTCCTTTTCAACCTCAACCTCAATCTCAACCATTTCCATTTTCTATAGTTAGTCCCTGATGAGTTTCCATTTTAGTACAATTTCTTTTCATTTTTCCTTCGACTTAATAATCACACTTTACATTTACAGAAAATTAACTCTTAAGTGGAAGATGTACAAAGGGGAATTGCAATGCTATACTTATAATATATAGAATTTTTCTTAAAAAAAAGACTAAAAATGCAGTCAATGGACTACCTAAGGGTATTGTCACTTTGTCAGACTTTTGTCAATTGAAATTACAGTTTACATTATCAGCTCTAGAAGGATCAGAAAGAAAATTCTAAACAGTCTACAAGGTACATTATGTTGTACATACAAATGACAAATCTCTACTAGAAGAATGTTTGTCTTGAACATTCTCCATTATTCCCTTTAACATGCTGACACTGAGGTAAACTTCCATTTTTGTGGTTTGGCAATTGGCAACATGGGACCTACCAACTAGTACTGTACAATTTTCCATCTGATAAAATTAGACATGGTGAAACATGAACAACAACCTTGAGTTGAAACTTGAGAGAGCTTCCACCAATTGTGTCCTCATAAGACTGAGAAACTATAATTGAAGTAAAGAATGGAATAAGAAGAACAAACACATTAATAGGTAGCTCTTCAATATGTTTGTTCATTAATGTGTTCACAAAATCTATGATACTTTTCATTGCACAAATAGATTGTAAAGTTCTTCATTAAATACCAATTACCCTCAATTATCAACCCCCAATCATAAAATGAATAAAATCATTTTGCATTTGAAATTAGTTTTAGTTATGTATAATATGGCCAAAATGAACAACAATTTTTTTTGTATACAATAGTTTTACCTTTTCACCCATGTGGTCCTTGGTGAATGAGTTTCATGAAGTCAACTTGAGGATTTCCTAACAGATATTTGAATACAAATACATGATGAGCTAGACTTCTTTTGATCCATGTCTCCAGTCTTCGATCTTACACTTGATCTTCACACGAATAAGTCTGTAAAGACTGCTGGTGAAAGTCTTCTGATGATTGCTGGTGAGACACAACTGAAGACTGCTGGTGACTCTATTACAAACCCTAGTAAAATTGTATTCTAAAGCTAATTTTATACAAAGTTGCCACGCTAATTGGTACACAACCCATTTAGCCAATAGGCATATAACTTAAGAAATGAGTGACTACAATAAAATTTAAATACAATAGGAACAATAATCTTCTCATATTTTCTTGTGGTCATCATTACTACATATGAAGGTCTAAACACTTTGGATTGATTATAATATGTCAAGAAAAATATGTCTTATAACAGCAGACATGCCTAAACCCTAAGTAGCCTTGATATCTAGTAACCTAATCTAAGAGTTTACAAAGAGAAATAACAATAGAGAACTAACACAAGTAGATTAGTAGAGATAAGAAGTTTAACTATAATTTTAACAAGAAATTTAAATTTTTAGCAAGCAGATATAAGCAATTAAAGAGCATAGGAAATATAAAACAAAATTCTTGATGAAACAATTATGTATTTTAAACGTGTAGTTTAAAATTTTAGAGTTTGAACAAAAAGGTAGATGTATGAGAAGGGAAGAAGGGTAATTTTACATAGGAAGATTAATCGTACATCTTCTTTTCCCTTTGTCTTTAGTGGTGGCAACGACGGGCATCAGACAGTAGCTCTTCCGGCTGCATCTCTCATGCGGAAGTTACATTGTCGAATTTGAAGTTGCTCTCTTAGCCTATTGTTCTCATCCATTAGGGCCTGGTTCAGAGACTTCATTTGTCTCTCTTTCATGATGGACACATCTTACTCGGTGATGACTTCGACGTGTTATTTTGTGGCAACTTGAAGCTCAACCACCATTTTGTGAACGAAGACTCGGTTGTCGGCAAGAGGTGTATTTGGGTTGGCAAGGATTTCAGAGAAGACATCATGAACGTGGAGCTACACCCGGTGTCATTGAACATCAATATTGAGTTTGACGTCAGCGAAGTCATGTTGAACTCTATTGAACTGGGTCCAGACATTGTCCTAAAACTGGCGAAGGGTCTTGGAAATCTTGGCAAAGGACGCAACAACATCCACCACTGTTTCACTTAGAACATCAGTGATACTGTTCAGTTGACCTAGCCTATTGTATATGCGTCCTGATGATCTATAATTTCTTCATTGGCTAGGTTTGGGATGGATGGAACATGGCGTAGATCCACAGAATGGGCAGGTGAAGCAGTCATAGAAGCAACATGATTGGGAGGTAGGAGCTGATGGTAGGGTGTATGAGTATGAGTGTAGTCAAAAGATGGGGGAGGAATTGGAGAGGTAGAAGTGGAGAGAGGGAGGTGGAGAAGTTGATGAAGTTGGGGGAATATCAATTTTAGTGTCGGAGTTATCACTGACAAGGATAAATGATGAATGTGAGGTATAGAAGAAGGGTGGTAAGGGAAATTCAAGTTCGAGAAAGTGAAGGGGAACGGTGTCGGGGGCAGGTGATGGTGGAAGGGCAAAAAAGCTCAGCATCAGAGTTCATTCCAAACAGATATTTCTCAGTCGCTGCTGATAAGTAGAGGTGTGATAGAGATTATCGAAGATGTCGACAAGAAGGATAATGGGAGAGGTAATGAAGGAGTGGAGAGATGTGAAGAGTTTTGGAAGGTGAGAGTTTGAAAGAGAATAGAGGAAAAATTTGGGATAGAAGGAGAGGGATCATGGGGTACCTAATTTATAGGGATGGGTGAGGGGTAGGTTGCAATTGTGGTTGAGGTTCTAGTTGGGAAGGGGGAGAAATATCAGTAGAGATATGGGAAGGTTGTGGTTGTTGTGGAGGAGAAGAGGGAGAAGGTGCAGCATAAGCAGGAGGAGAGCACGGTATGCAATACTAGTAGAAGTGTCTCTTGATCAGTCTCCTATGCCAGACCAGAGTCTCCTCTAGAGTCTATGGATCCTTTTGAGGGATAGACTCCTCCGGAGGGGTACACTCCTCCTAAGGTTGTGGTTCAGAGGGTGTGGAAGTAGCCTTTCTATTGTGCCTTAGAGGTTGGACCGGGGTCCTTCCACTTCATCGGCATAAGTGTTGGTTAGTTGTGGCTCCTCTGGAATTGAAGTAGGTTGGGTTTTGTGAGATTTGGCGGAGCGTTGTTTCTTGCGTTTGGGAGAGAAATGTGGAGCTGGTTTTGGTTCAGACGGGGGAGCAGCAGTATTTCACTTTTTTGGAGGCTTGGGAAGAGGAGGTTGGGATGCACTATGTGATTTGGTTGATACTTTTGGGTGTTATTTATATTTTTGGCCTTTTTTTATATGTAAGTTTGGCCCCTTTGTACGGAGATTGGAACCAAGGACCTCAAGGTCTTTTCCTTGAGTGCCCATGCCATCTCTTCCACCCCTCGGGATTGTGATACGTAACCTTTCAGTTGGACCAACTAAATGCTAGAATGAATCTTTCTCTCTCTGGTTCAACTCGCTTTGCGGGCCATATCGTTGATGGTTCTTTAGACACACTATTTTGGAAACCATTGTATCAACTATGCGTATCAATATTTTGTGGCTTAAGTCGTAATTTGCTCACCCACCCTATTTTTACACATTTTTCGTTAAGCTCACTGTACTTTTTTTTCCCTCAATTTAATCACTGTACTTGAATATAAATATCACGTTATAACACTGTCTAAATATTTGGATGGAGAACTCAAAACATTTACAAAAATCCAAAAATACTTTAAGTGCCATCAACTTTAAGGTCTCCTTAGTAATACTTATAAATTGAAAGATACTTTAGACCAATTTAAAAGATGAAAAATATAAAACAAATAAAATACAAAATACAAAATGAATAGTTGAGAACATAGCTCACAACAACACGTCTATGCATAAGAAAGTGACGAGAAAAATTGCTTCTCAAAACACACAAAAAAAAAAAAATTAGAGGAAAAAAGAAAGAAGATTACAACTTCAAGAAAGAGGGCAAGCCATACTTAGGAATTGACGACAATGGGGTTTTGTGAAGAAGAAATGGAATTTGATGAAGAAAGAAGATATTGATTTACATCTCCCTCCTATGTTTACTATTCCCATTTTACATAACAGCCTATGTTTTCTCTCTCTCAACATTGTGGAGTCTGTATGGTACAACTCTTGACATTCAAATCAGTAATTCCATTTTTCGATCTCTCGAAGCGTTCGTGCAAACCAGATTCTTGATTTGGCCCATTTCCTTGACGATGCCGGTGAAGAGGGCTTGGATTTGGGTGGTGCGGCAGCGGTGGGGTGAATGAAATTGGGGGGTGGATTTGAGTGGACGGGTTGAAATTTGTAAAAATTGAGATAGAGAGAGATTGGAGGTGAATTTGATATGGGTTTCAAAAGATGGGTTCTCTGCAAAAGATGTTTAAGGCTCACCTTCGTTAACCGTCCCTAATTTCCTCGTTCACTCTTGCTTATAAATTGTTTAGTTTAACATTTGAGAGTAAAAACCCTTAAAATTAGTAAGGGCCTTTTGGTCTTTTGGAAGATTTCTATACAATATAACAAACGGAATTGACCTAAGTGACCTTATTAACTTTTTAGACCAAGTACAGTAATTAAATTGAAAAAAAAATATAGTGAGCTTAACGAAATTACAATTGAAGTCATTTTTTGTTTGCATTTGTTAATGATTTTACTCCATTTTGGTCATATTTCATTCAAGTTGGTAACGAAGGGGGTTAAGTGTCAATAATTGAAAAAGGCTAGGAGTCGTTCGCTCCTAGGCCTCTAAAGGCCCCACTTATGGGCAATTTTGACTTTTCACACCCTAAGTCATCGCTAGGTCACTTGTGATAACCTAAACCCTATCCTTGGCCTATTTAAGCATCGTTTCAAGATGATTTAGAGGCGGCATTATATTTACACACAAATATTCCTTCCCAAAAACATCTCGTATTGTTCTTGAGCCATTGAAGAGTATTAAGGTGTCCAAGGTCGATCTGGATTGCCATACTAGGTAAAATCAGCCCTCTCTCTCTACATATATTTGTTATTTTCTTTGTGATCTATTCTCTCCGTCATAAGCATGATTTACTTGTTTAGATTACGAGTCTCTAAGTTTTGTGGTCACATCCATTTCCAGATCTAAAATGAACACTTTTGATTTGTTATCTCTTATTATTGCTTTTCTCTTTATGTCATCTAAATGTTTTTTTTCATGGTTGTGGAACAATGGATAAAGATCTGGTGTCTTCAAAGCAGTGGCGAATCCAGGAAAATTCTATAGTGGATTCACCAAAGTTAACTCACGTTGAAAGGTGAGTCACTTTGTAAAACACCATTATTTTACAAGGTGAAAATAAATAACTTTTTTAAAAAATTGGGTTCACTTGCACCCAATTAGGACTACATGGATCTGCCTCTGCTTCAAAGTAATGAAGCTATTCCAATCACAACGATAGACATTTGGTCATTTTTCATCATTCTCCGTTTAAAACGTTCGTAAACTGATAGATCTAGTTTTTGATCGTATGTTTATTTGAATAATCAACATTAAATACGATATAAGAAATGTGAGATTTTCATAAGTTTGCATTCAAATAGAAACGTAGGTGGAAACTTAATTATCGACGTTCGATATTCTCACAAATACAATAGTTCCAAACACGCATGTTTGTAGGGATTTATGAATTAATTGTTTTGTAATTGATATGATTGGATGGATGATAATAATTAAAGAGATTCATAAATTTAGGTTGGATATAGTTAAAATAATTATTACTTTGGAATTGGGGTGGAGGCTTTTAACTTATGATATTACCAAAATTTGTTTGGGGTTAATATTCATATTCGATTCGATAAGGATGTAGTAAATATGACAAAATTCAAATGACGTCAACAAAAATAAAGTCTACATTTTTCCAGATTACTTAGGGCCGACTACATGAATCATAATTTTCTCTAAAAGAGATTTTATAAATACAAAATTATATATCAATTATTTATATATTTTCTCTAACAAGACAACACATGCAACACATGTGCCTTTTACTAGTTTTCTCTAAAAGAGATTGTATATGTAGATGCACTGCATACTTCATACTTGAATGTTTTTTTTTCTTCATAATTTAGCCTACATATACATCTTAACAATTACCTCCAAGTCAAATACATTTACAATGATGCTTCCATTGTTTAGCAGCAATGAATATTGTGGTTGAACGCAAAGATGGTATTTCTAAGATGGTAACATCTTTTCAGTATCCGTATCGGTATCAGTATCGTATCAACAACTCATCGAAGCGAAACATCAGACTTCTTTTAGTCAAGAAAGAGGTAATTTCTATTCGTTTTGGTTTGTGTCCATCTAATTCTATGCTCCCCACGTATGAATATATATATATATATATATATATATATATATATATATATATATATATATATATATATATATATATATATATATATATATATATATATATATATTTCCTTCCTTTTTTCATTGCCAATTGGTGCAACATTATCGTTGTGGCACAACTCTAAAGTAACCGATTAAATATCGTTCCTAACTTGCCAATTGGTTAAATATCCTTGGTCTAAAAAAATTTCAACTTGGCATCTAATTTCAACATGGAATCCCACTCACCTATTTACTAAGGTCATTTGAGTTATTTCATGCAATTTTTAAAGTCCCAACCGATAGATGTCATTTGAGGGACGAACAGTAAGGCCAAATGTGTAGTTTAGGGACCAAAACAGAAAAGGTCCAAGTACTAGAACCGAATGAGGAAAAGGTGTTAAGTTCATGAACCCAATTATTTATTAAACCAAATTCAATTTAATGAAAAGAATGGCCTCACTTGATGATGGATGTCTAAGGTGGACTAAATTTTGGGTGAAATGGTGATAAAACTGCACACACTCTCACCCCCCTCTCTCTCTATAATAATTACTCTGGGAGAGGTTATTTCCACTACAAAAATTACATATCCACTATAACAGGTAATATAGTATTCAACTAATTTACAATGGGACAAAACTACCCTTAACCAATTACCCATTAAAATGATATGGTTCAATTTCAAGTACCCATTTTATTTCTCGACATAAGAAATTAAAAGGTAATTATTATTATTATTCTTTTTATTTGAATTTTCTAGAATTTTTTTTAATGAATATGCATTTTACATGAGATGTATTAAAGAATTAAAAGTAAATATTTGCATGATATTTATTTGTCTATTTTTTATAGGTAATATTTATTCATCTATAAAACCCATAAAATCTACATTATAATATTATTTGTAAAATATTACTCAATAATACAAAAATTGATTATTTTATTCTTATAATTTTTTGCTAATTTACAATAAATTATAATTCATCCATTAAATTTTTAGAAGATAAGGGTTAATTTTGTCTACATAACATTACCTTATACAAATATATAGTGGATACATTATTATAATAGACAAAGTAGGCTCTCCAAGAAATAAATAAAATAAAATATAAATTTAAATTGATTCAACGAAAAGGGAGGTAAAAGAAATTTGAAAAATAAAAAGTTGTATAAAATTCAAGTAAGTGACTATTTAATGGGTATTTACGTCCTAACATAAAATAATTTGAAGGATTATTTAAAAAAATATAGTGGATAATCAATTAATTGATGGAAATAGCCTCTTCCAATTACTTATACTCATAGATTTATTCCCATTTCATATACATTATATATTGCCAAGACGGACTTGAAATCATTTTCTTACTCAAAATTGATTTTATGATTTGTAATTTAAATACTAAATGATAAATGATTTAATCTAGTTCTCAGTATTTTATTAAATAAATACACCCCAATTTCTTTCTTTGTTTTATCTAGGTTTAATTTATTTTATCAGTTTTTTTCTGTTTCTTTCTCCAAGGTAAGGCTCCTTTGTCTCCCTTTTTAAGGGTAAGGTTGGTTGTCCCCCTTTAGCTTGTTTTCCTTATTTTCCCATTTATAAAAATTATCGTTTCAACCAAAAAGAAAAAAATACTTTATTTTTCTCCTCCCTTCATCTTATTCTCTATTGAACCTTAATTTTGCTCATCTTTGAACTCTTCTAGCAAGCAACCACCAAGTCCGATTTACTTATTTCTATTGCATTTTCTAGAAAAATTCAAAATTTCCATTGATGTCTTGTTCTTGATATGAAAGATAGAAGTTTGAGCTGATATCAAGTGTTTGTTTGGTGGGAATTTTATTTAGTGTTTGTGAATTTGATCTCGAAAATTTAGTCTTTGAAGATTTAATAATGACGTAGGAATCACGGTAGGTTTTAGATTCCGCCAGTGTACTTTGTATGAAAAAAAACAACATTTTTCTGGAATATTGTGGGAAGCTCTTTGATTTGAATCATTCTAAGGTTTTATATTAGAAAATTTTTAATCTCTTTTTGGGTAGGGTTTAAATTTGATTATTGAGCCAACTTGAGAAAAGTCGCGTCGTACAGTGGTGTTCAGGGAAGTGGGCCCCAGTGAGATCAGGGGATCATCGGGTGAGCCACTCTCACCACTGACAACGACAACACCACGAGAAGTCACACTACCACTACCTCCACTAGCGGCATCGATGGACGTGGTGACTCTACCCGATGTGGAAACGAAGAGGGGGAGACCACGGAAATATGCAGGGCAAGGCAGGCGGTGCTATCCCCGATGTTGATATTAGCGTCAATTCCACTTTTAGGTAAATCCGTAAATGCTTAGGTTTTGATTTGTTTTAAGGACTGTACTAAATAGATGAGGAAAAATAAGCAATGAGGGGGGGAAAACAAGTAGTCCAAACAAGGACCAAGGAGCCTAACCTCTAACAAACTTAGAAGATAAAAAACACCCTAAAAAATCAAAATAAATTGCAATAGAGCATAATAGAGCAACCACAACTAATTTTGGTGGAGCAACCACCATTATTTGGCTTTCGCTGCTCTCGTAAGTCTTCTATTACCCACATGAAAGGCTTTAACCTTCATCTTCTTGATTATTTACACCTCAAGGAGAATGGAGGGAAGAGCGTTAAGTAATCAAATTAATTTGCCTCTCTCACTATTTCTCACATCCCCTACCGAATGAACCTTATGCCAAAACCTTGCACTTAGATCCAACATCTCATGCAAGTCAAACAAATCGTCACAAAAATTACATGACTTAGTTTCCTCAACCAAACCAAAACAAACTTGTTCATCTTCACCGTCCTCTCCCAAAGCAGTAAACGAATTATATAGATTAAGCCCATCACTACACCCCTTTGGCATGTTACCATTGACTCCTGCACAGTCCGTACGTAACCACCATGTTTTTCAAAGCATTGTATTAGTTCATTATATCAATTGTCAAAATACGGTTTGTGGAAAGAGTTTCTCACCTTTTCTCATTAAACAGAAAACCAAGACTTTGGCTCCAAGTTAGAGTCCTAAGGAATGCCCGATATGTACATGCTAACATTACGCTAACACCCCCCTCACGTTGGGGCATCCAGATCCGTGGTGCCCAACTTGCCAAGTAGGAAATCAAATTGATGTTTGATGTTTGCCAAGAGAGAATGTCAGCGAGTTGGTGTGAAGTCGGAACATGAGAAGTCATAATTTCATTGTGACGAATCTTATCACGAACAAAATGACAGTCCACCTCGATGTTTTTGGTGCGCTCGTGAGACACCAGATTTTGAGCAATGTGTAGCACCGATTTACTACACAAAATATCCTCATCGGTCTGATATGATGAACGCCAATAGTAAGCAATAATCCCTTGAGCCATTTAAGCTCACGTAGTTGCAGCCAATGAACGATATTCGGCCTCGGCCGAAGAATGAGAGACGTTTGGTTGCTTCTTGGTCTTCCAAGAGATCAGAGAATTGCCAAGAAACAAAATAGGTCGTCAAAGATCGTCGAGTTATAGGACAACTTGCCCAATCTGCATCACAATAAGTCGTCAACTGCAAAGGGGAATCAGACCTGAGCAAAATGCCTTGTCCCGGATGAGATTTTAAATAACAACCCATGTGTAAAGCAGCCTCCCAATGTTCTTCACACTGTTGTTGCATGAATTGAGCAAGAATATGCAAAGAATAGGAAAGCCCCGGGTGAGTGATAGTCAAATAAATAAGGCGACCAATAAGTCGACGATATTGCTCGGGAGAACCCATTATGTTGCCATCCGCAAGAGCCAAATAATGATTTTTCTCGATGGGTGTGCCAATTGGCTTGGCACCCAACAAACCTGTCTCCGATAAAATGTCGAGTGTATATTTGCGCTGGCATAAGAAAATACCAGTAGAGTTCCATGCAACTTCAAGACCTATAAAATACTTTAGAGGGCCAAGATCTTTCATACGGAAACAAGTTTGCAAGTATGATTTAAAACGATGAATGACAACAAAATTATTACCACCAATAACCAAATAATAAACTAATACTACAAGTTAAACATCACCTTGCATAAGAGTAAACAAGGAATGATCAGACGTAGCTTGTTGAAACCCATAACTGGTGAGTGTCGCAGCCAGATTTACGAACCAACAACGAGAAGCCTAGTGCAAACCATAGAGGGATTTGCGTATGCAACAAACAGTATTAGCCCAATGTCCCCCAAAACCGGGAGGAAACTTCATATGGACCTCTTCATCAAGGTCCCCATGGAGAAATGCATTGTGAACATCCATCTGATGCAATTCCCATTGTTTCACGGCTGCCATAACTAGAAAAGTCCGTACAGTAATGATTTTGGCCATAGGAGCAAAGGTCTCAATGAAATCAAAACCCTCAACTTGACGATTGCCAAAAATAACTAATCGTGCTTTATAGCGCTCAACGGAACAATCGACATTGTATTTGATTTTATAGACCCATTTGCTCCCAAGTGCCTTCTTTCCCGGAGGCAACATCGTAACAGACCAAGTCCCATTGTCCTCTAAAGCTTGAACCTCTTTGGATATTGCATCACGCCAATGAGGAAATCGCATAGCCTTAGCAAAATAATATGGTTTTGTACCGGCAGTAATTGTAGCAAAAAACTTTCGATGCGAAGTAGAAAAGTTATTTCAATTCACGTAGTGTGCTATAGGATAGGGCATACCTAAGGATGCCAGAGGAGATGGGTGAATAAGCGAAGGATCGTGACGGAATGTAAGTATAATGTGGTCGTGTAACCGAACGAAAGGAAATTTTTGGCGCTGTCCACGACCAAGAGCTGTAGTTGTTGTGGCTGTGTCAATCGGTTCTACCTCGAGCTCAGAAGCGGAAGCAGAAGGATTAGGTATATACCCATCTCCTTCCTCATCATGAACAGGAGAAAACCATGTTGGATCGCCTTCCTCATTCAAAACTGGACTGGAAACAGAAGAGGATAATTGCGCAATATCTGGAGTGGGAGCCAAACTAACAAAAGGAAAATCATGTTCAACAAAAACCACATCCCATGAAGCAAAGAAATCTCCTGTTTCAAAGTCATAATCTCAAACCCTTTTTTCAGCCTACGAAAACGCATTTCCTACTATGACTAGCAAATTTTTCCTTGTCATGGCTAAGACTTTTAGCATGTGGCATTAGTCAAATATGGCCATTTGACCCGGTTGTTATACATATATAGCCTTTGACAATTATTTACAATTTGGTTTATCGATAAAACCACGGTTTATCAATAAACCGCTGATAAACCAAATGTAAACCAAATGATAAACCAAATGATAAACCAATGTAAACCAAAGGATAAACCAAGCAGAGATTCAAATGATAAACCAACAAACCAAAGTTGATAAACCGCTGGTCGATTGGTGATAAACTGAGGATAACCACTGGTCTGATCCGGTGATAAACCAGTGATAAACCAAAGTGGTCTTGGTCGACAACCGGTTTATCCGTCGAATTGGATAAACCAGAAATTTTCGTATGTGGAGGTGAATTTTCATCGTTTACCGATAAACCATTGGTTTATCAAGGGTTTATCCATAAACCGGACCAAAAGAGTATTTTTTAAGTGAGGCTACAAATGACCAAGTCATCTTTGACTTGGCCATTTTTAAATGCCCCTTTAGCATAGCAAAGGCAACCACGTATGAGTAATCGATTGGGATTGACCAAATAACATTTCATAGTGAGTTTCAAAAATTAAATGGCAATTTAATTGTGCCACAAATAAAAACGCTCTTAAGAAACAATTATCCCAAAAA
>CM028382.1:72069228-72109704 GCA_013146195.2 Codonopsis lanceolata | reverse complement strand
GATCCACCCACTATCTTCGTGGTATTATATGATGGTAATGTTATTCGATCAAAATCATTTTTACAACACATTCGACAATATAATGTTGCACATGCTTACAAGTCTTGGATGTAAAATAAATCAAAGTGTCCTTATTGGAAGGGGTCCTTATAGCTTCACTCACGGTGAGTTGCGACATCGTCTTGGTGCTTTATTACCACAACTGTATACAAATCCCGCTATGTCCAACTTTATATATATGATCCAGTGGACCTTAGATATTCGTGACCGTCAAAATCCAACATTGAATCGAGAACTTTTGGGAATCATCCAAGGAATGTTTGTTAGAAAACAATCCATTTGTATCGTTGTTTCGCAAGCACATGAAATATTAGAATAGCAAAATCAAAATCAATCTAATCAAAATTTACCAAATAATTTTGCATTATAATCCCAGAATAGATCGAAGATGGTATAATGCACCTACGGTAGATGAGATTGTGGTCATATTGCCCGGTGATGGTACTGAAATGAGGGGACCAAGAGATATTGTTGTATATTACAAAGGAGACCAAGGCTTGATGCGAATCATTGAATGTCACCCGCATATGCACCGTTGCATTACGTGTTATTGTTTCCATTTGGGAGCTAGGTGGGAACCGCAATGATGCTTTGGGATGTCCGCATGTGCTTTTAGTACTAAAACAAGAAACCGACTAACAATGATGGATTACTATAGCTATCGCCTATTCCAAAGAACTTCGTAATATTCAACCATTTTGAGAGCTCAAAATTATTTCAGAATATTTGGTGGATGTCTGGCCGCAATAGAGCAAAGTCGCTACTTATCCAACAAAACCAAGGCCAATTTATTATTCGCTTGATCGCTATAAAGACCTTCAAGAAATATTTGATGAAGAGACCGCAACCCGATAAAATAGGCAAACGATCTATTCTCCCATCTTCTTTCACCGTGGACCGAGGCAAATGTATGAAATTTTTAAGATTCCATGGCTATTACTCGCACATACAAACACCCGATATTTTCTTAACCATGACACCAACCCAGCCGTGGGCCGAAATTAGTGATGCTCTACTACCTAATCAACAGACGCCGATCGACCGATTTAGTTGCTGGTTTTTGAATTAAAGAGAAGACAATTGATGAAAACAAGAAAAGATAAGAGGGTGTTCGGTCGAATAGAAGCATATGTTTTCACAATCGAATTTAAAAGAGATTGCCTCATATGCATGCTTTTGTTTTTTCTCAGAACCGTATAAGATTAGAACACCGAACAAGTTGATATGGTAGTGTCTCCGAGTTACCCGATCCAATTGGTAAACCCGACTTTTCGACACGCTGTATGATACATGGACCATGTGGACGAGAAACCCACGTGTCCAATGTATGGACAATAATTATTGCAAGAAACGATACCCAAAACTATGGGTCCACACTACTTCTATTGATGTTGACGCTATTCAAGATATATCGTCGACGCAACAATGGCTTTGTATTAATTGTCCATGGGAAACACCTTGATCATAGAGATGTCGTACCGTATAATCCTTATTTGACAGAGATGTTTGATTGCCATATTAATGTGGAGGTTTGTGCTGGAATGAGATGTGTGAAGTACATAAATAAGTACATCTACAAAGGACATGATAGAACAACTATGGTTTTGGGAAGGGGCGATGAGATCCAACAATATCTTGATGCGAGGTATATTGGTCCGCTAAGTCAGATGGGGTTATTTGGAAACACTTTACATGAAGAATTTCCTAATGTTAGATTGGATCCATCCTCGAGAACATAATGTTTCGTATGATTCAAGACAAATACAACAAGATAGCTCAACACGCCGAAGAGAAAGTAACAAAATTAATGGCTTTTTCAATTGTTGGCTTCCGGACGAAATGGCCCGAGAATTAACGTATCAACAAATCCCCAAGAATTACACGTGGCAGAAAAATTTTTGGCAACGAAGACATCCTAACCATCCAAAAAACACTATTGGTAGAATATATTTTGCTAGCCCTTCCAAAGGGAGAGAAATTTTACCTCTATTATTAATTATTGTGAAAGGGCCAACATCGGGGAAAATTTACGCACATATAATGGTGTTCAATATGATACGCTCAAGGATGCATGTGTTGCACGGGTCTTTTAGAAGATGACGAAGAATGGGCCCAATGTTTAGAAGAAGCATCAATTATGAAGATTGGATACCAATTGAGAAGATTATTTGCGCTTATTCTTACACAATGCTCTCCGATAGAACCGATGAGTGTGGAAAAAGTTTGCAATGAATATATGTGATGATGTTCCACACAAGTTATGCATAAAACTTTGGAATTCCAATCCAAATGATAGCCAAATAACGGATTATGGTTTGCATCTCTTGAATGAAATATTGCAAGAATCAGAAAAATTACAAGATTTTCCACCGATGCCCCTCCCGCTTGAAAATTGGACACAAGATGGAGGTAGTAACAAAGCTATTGTGGGAACATATACAACTCCAAGATGATGATCGACAACCGCGAAGAAAACATCAACTTCTTGAATGTCAATCAACCATTAATCGCGAATCGTTATCTCTTCAAGAGTTGAAAATCAAGGGAAGACTTTTTTCTTAAATGGGGGTGCTGGAACGGGTAAAACATTTTTATATAACACCATTGCAGGAAAATGTCGAAGCCTTGGCCATATCGTGATTTCTGTTGCATCATCTGGAATTGCATCGTTGTTGTTGGTAGGTGGTAGAACCGCCATTCCACGCTTTGTCTACCATTGAATGTGTTGGAAGACACAATATGTTCCTTCACTAAACAATCAAATCATGCCGAATTATTTAGGAAGACAAAATTGATAATATGGGATGAGGTCCCTATGCAACATCGCCATTGTGTTGAGGCCGTTGATCGCAGCCTTCAAGATGTTCATGACAACAATAGCCCTTTCGGTGGAATTACTATTGTACTTGGTGGAGATTTTTAGCAAACTTTACATGTTCTACCTAAAGGATGTCGTGAGCAAATTGTGGGATCAACTCTTCAAAAATCTGCAATTTGGAACAACATACACATCTTAACTCTATCAGAAAACATGCGCTTAGATCGAAATGATTCCGCAAACGTTGAATTCGCTACATATTTGAATGAGGTAATTTCAATTTTACACTTCCACCGTTAAGCTTTACATTAATAACCATTTTATAATTTACATTAATTTAATTTCAATTATCGTGTGGAAGCACTCCAAATGAAACCATCGAATTACCTTCATCAATTCAAAAGTGTAAAGACCTGAATGAACTAATAAGAGAAGTGTATCCACAACTCCATATAACAGGGACTTCTACGGCAAAATTCTTAATTGATCGTACTATTCTCTATTCACGTAATGACGATGTTAATAATATAAATGTTCAAGCATTGAAGATATTTCCTGGAAATGTCATTAGTTATCTATCAGCAGATAAAAACGCAGATGATGTTATGAGTGATACAATCATGGCAAATCGATACCCAATTGAATATATAAATTCATTAAATCCTGTTGGTCTCCCTCCTTCAGATCTCCAATTAAAAGTTGGTTATCCCATTATTTTGCTCGAAATCTTGCCCAAGGATGGTCTTTGTAATGGAACAAGACCGAGGGTAGTAAGATGCGCCAAGCAACTAATTATTGAAGCCGAAATCTTAATTGAGATAAAGCTGAAATTTGGTATTTATACCGAGAATTACTCTTACCCCTTCGCCTCGAACTTACTATTCCTATTACAAGCGACAATTTCAATTAGGTTGGCTTTGCAATGACTATAAATAAATCACAAGGCCAATCTGGTAAATTTGTTGGGATTGATCTTCGGACGCCAGTGTTTACTCATGGTCAATTATACGTTGCACTATCTCGATGTACTACATTCAGTAGGATAACAATTCTCTTACAATCACAAGAAGAAACTTCGACAACAAATATAGTTTATCCTGAAGTTCTTTTATAATGCTTCAACAACAGGTATAAATCCCTATAATTTCCAACTCACTTTTTGCGATTATATAGCAATTTTTCTAACACATGGTTTCAAATAGGTACAAAGAACTCCTTTTGACAATCCACCCAAAGATCTCCACCTCTCCACTTGATTTTTATGATTCTGATTCGGTTGAAGAATTTGTTAGCAAACACCTCATTCTTACATAACTTTTAAAAATTACATATCATTAATATTTTACAATTACATAGTTTTTATATGATTCATATTTTAAATTTACATATTTTTTATCTTACACATTGCTCCAAAATAGGTCCTTGCAACTCCACCTCCAACTCTAACAATGTACGATGATATGTGGGAGGATTCAAAATTTGTAGATGATGCGGTATGTTTTTTTTATAATTTAATTGATCACTTTTATGCATAACATATAATTAAATCAATCTGTCTGAATCTTCTTTGTCTCACGTGTAGATGAAAATACTGGACAGAGTTATTGCATCTCGCGTTTCAAAACCATAAGTTGTTGTGAAACGAAGAGCCTCCAGAAGAAGATTAAGTAGTGATATAATTATGGATGCACAAGGTTTACATTCAATTCAAAGTTCTTAGTTTTTATTTGTTGTTAGTATTTCCTTTTCGAGGTCAGGTTCCTCCATCCTCCCTCCTATAAAGGCAAGGCTGGTTGTCCCCCTCAAGTTTGTAATATTATTTCTATTAATAAAATATAGCAGGGTACCGCCCCTGTTTCCCTAAAAAAAAACCAAAGTAACTTTAGATTTTTATTCCACTGTGGATAATCATATTGTTTTAATTAGTTACCAAGATATGCTAATTTTAAATTATTTATTATATTGATTTATTTGAATACTGACATCGTCCTATACTGATATCGTCACATACTGACATCGTCCCATACTGGCGCCGTGCCATAGGCACGAGCACAAAATCTAGTATATATAATTTTAGTGCACTTCAAAAATCCAAGTTTGACCAACTTGGTAGTGGACGTAGCAGTTTATATTGTGAACCACTCCTAAATACTTAGTCAATTATCTTTCAACTGATAGAACTGTTTCTAACACTTAAGCAACTTCCATCTACTTAAGTGTCAGTCAGTTACATTCTTGAATCATTTACTTAATTGTTTTATATATTGTCTTTCAGTTCCTTTATTATTTTAAGTGATTTGCTTAAAACATTTACTACTTAAACCTGCGTCAACAAGCCGACACAGAGTATTTTGTCCATCAGTTGATAGAGAGTTTTCTATCTGCTAATAACTTATCTTTTCTGTTGCCAGCTTTGAAGCTTTTCAAAATAACCTCTAAAGTTTTTAAAAGTCTATTCACCCCCCTCCCTCAAACCTTATTCCGTTGCGTATTGGACTTACAATTGGCATTAGAGGCTAGCTTTTTGAAAAATCTATTTTTCCAAGTCTAACAACTTGAAAGATTGATCATGGCAACTTCAAAAGCTTTTCTATCAAACAATGTTACTCAAGTACCTATCTTTCATGAAGATCACTTTGATATATGAAAAGAAAGAATTACAAGATATATGAACAACATAAATAAAATATTGATGGAATGTATCAGGAATGGTCCTATCCAACCCATGAAGATTAACACTAATTTTGGTAAATCTTCTACTGCAAATGATGATACCATAAATCCTCTTGTTGCTTCTATTGAAGAATATGTTCTTAAACCTCAGTCAAAATGGACTAAGGAAGACAAAACAATGGATGGGTTGGATGCCAAGGCTATACACATTCTATCAAGTGTTGTTTCAGATGAGAACTACAAGTAGATATATGACTATAAAACAACAAAATAGATATTGGATGCTCTTGTTGAGTATGTAGAAGGGGATCAAAACACCAAGGACAACAAGCTATATGATTGCATACAAGAGTTTGATGAATTCAAAAAGGATCCAAAAGAATCACTCAAAAATGCCTATGACAGATTTTTTGAGGTGAGTAATAGATGTTATTATCTTGGAAAAGTGTATAGTATGAAAAATTTAAATATGTGATATCTTAGTAGCTTGGGAAGTATATGGAATGTCAAAGTAACTGCCATGAAGGAAGCAAGAGACTTGAAGAAAACTCACATACGTAGCCTTGTTTCCAGTCTCAAAATTTATGAGAAGGAAATTCTTAAACTCAAGAAATTGAGAAAAGTTTCAAAGGCATCTCTTTACATGTACAAGAAGAGACACCAGAAACCTCTACATTTCTGTCAAATAATGACTTTGATGAAGATGAGTTTGCTGTCTTTGCAAAATAGTTTAGAAAGTTTCAATCTTTCAAAAGAAATTTTCAAAAACCTTTCTCAAACTTCCAAAAACCTTTTTTCAAATATTCATAAGCTTTACTTCAAATCAAATGAAGTTAAGGAAGAGGAAGAAAAAACTTTTATGCTTCAATTGTAGAAAACCTGGGCATTTTGCTTCAAAATGTCCATCTATCAAAAATGACTATTACAAGAGAACTCCCATAACTTTTAAAAAACAAAAAGGGTTAGTTGCTAAAGATCAAAATCTAGCAACTTGGATTGAGACAGATTCAGAAGATGAATCTGCTGATTTTGTACAAAAAGCAAATATTTGTCTTGTTACTGTATTAGCTATTTATGATTCAAAAAATGAGTATGATGATGAGTTTCCAAGCTCACCTATTAAAAGTCATAAGCTATTAAAGGTCATCAAACCTGAACAGTCTGTGATCAAGAAAATAGGAAATAGCTTTTATAGATAAGGCATAAATAGTCAACCTAATACAAAAGAAAAATCAACTTCTCCAAGGACTGCTGACACTAAGAAGACCAACGTGTCAAAAGAGCAGGAGAAGAAGTCTTCTGATAAAAAGGTTGATGATCTCATGGAATAAATGCAAAAAATGCATTTCAAGTTTGAGAGACTTCAAATAATTCACATATCTTTGTCTAGTGACTTTAAAAGAGTTTATGATGAAAACAATAAGCTTTAAAAGATCAATGAGGTCTATAAAGTTCAGTAAAATGAATTGCTGCAACTTAAAAGTTTAAATGAACAATATGAGACTCAAGCTAAAGTTTCAGTAGCTCAAATAACTGACCTTGTAGAAAGGAACCACCGACTGACCAATGTTGTTGATTCCTATTCAAAGTCAAAAGTTGTTGTTGAAACTATTATCAATCAACAATAATATCATGAAGATCAACATGGTCTTGGATTTTCAAAAGCTGATGAAAATTATGAAATCAGACAGTCAAATGGTAAACCAAAGGTTCTGATTAAAAAGAACAAATGATCTACTTATAGTGTTGTTTCTCCTAAATATCCTAAGACTCAGCCTAAGAAGTCCTTTAATAAAAGTTAGAAGATGAACCAGGATAAGTCAGCCTTCTACTGAAAAACCTCAAAAGCCATCAGAAGCTAAAACTGCTGATAAATCTCAAGCTGTTGACAAATGCCAACCAGCTAATAAAAGAAGAGGAATTAGAAGGAGAGCTATTTCCAAGTTTAAACCAATTAAATTTTTGGCTGCTAAAACTTCTATGGCACACTAGCTAAATCAAAAGACTCCCCTCAAATGACCGACAAACTTGGTTATCACAAATGCAAAGTCTGTTCTACTTTTGGTCATCAGTCTCATGAATGCTTATTCATATTTAATCCTACTGACAAAGCCAAGATGCCTAAACTAAGGCATATTTGGCTACCAAAGAAAGCTAACCCATGGACCCAAAGTTATAAGGGTACCATGATTTAATTGTTCACATTTCTAGTATGTTTTATGGTAAATGATCAAACAACTTATGTGTGGATAATAGATAGTGGATGCTCCAGATATATGATTGGCTCAGCTGAACTATTTACTGGCATTATCTCAACAAAAGGTCCCTCTGTCATTTTTGGAGGCAACTCCAAAGGTAAAACCATATGATATGGATCCATTGTAAGAGGATCCATAAAGTTTATAATGTATCCTTGGTACAAGGTTTGAAACACAATGTGCTGAGTATATCACAATTCTGTGACAAATGTATGAGCTGTACTTTCTCTTCTACTCACAGTTTTATTAAAAAACAGCATCACAAATGAAATTTTGCTTTCTGGAACAAGAAAAAGAAATGTTTTTGCTATTGACCTACTTTCTATAAATAGAAAAACTCAAATATGTTTGATAGTTAACAATGTTTCAAAAACTTCATGGCTATGGCATAAAAGACTTTCACACTTATATTTCAAATATTGTTCAAAACTTTCAAAAGGAGTTTTAGTGAATGGTCTGCCACCAGTTAGTTTTCCTACTGATAAGAAATGCAAAGCTTGTATTTTAGGAAAAATCACAAAAACATCTTTTTAACTCAAACCATGTTGTTGGATATTTAATTAATAAGTTATTATATTTTATAATTGGTTTATTTTAATTAATTATTTGTTTTGCCTTTCTTGGTATTTACTTTGATTAATTATTATTATTACATCTTTTATAGAAAAGTTATTTTGGAGATTATACTTTTATTGGTTATTTAGGGTTTTATATAAATCATTATTCTAGTAGGATTATGTGTTCTAGGAACACAAGTCATTGAAGTCGTTGTGTTATTCTTTGTGAGACACAGCTGACCTGATTTGATTATGGTAAGGAATCCTACACATTTGGTAACTCTCTAAGAAGGTAAAATTTAGTCCTTGTTTATTGCACTAACCTACTAATCATTATTTTAAGTTGTTTTCTTATTCTCCAAGGATTATAGGTTCAAGGATGCAAGTATAAATAAGAGGACTCAAGGCTGTAAAGAGCAAGAGAGCGTAGCTGAGCTTACACAACACAGATTGTGAAAGAGAGAAGAGATCATGAAATTCAATGGCTGTTCTGTTTTGAATGAAATGTTGAATGAAGCTTCATCTTAGTCTTCATTCATTCTATCCCAGAGCTGTTTTCCAGAATACACATCCTACTGTTATGTTAAAAGCTATTGAGCGTATATCAGTCTAGGTAGTCAGAGGTTTTAGGAGCATACAGATCCATATCTACTTCTTAGAGTTTTTTTTTTTTTTACATAAATTCTACTTTGTTAGTATTCTTTGTAATGTGCTTAAACCGTTTTACTAGTGGAATATTTTAGCCATGAGGCTTGATCAATATGTTTATTTTACATATTGATCAAAGGTATCTTCTGTGTTCAGTTTCGTTTATTCCTTTTTTTTAGGAAAACAGGGGCGACACCCTGCTAGATTTTATTAAATAAAGAAACGATACAAACTGGAGGGGGACAACCAACCTTGACCTTATAAATGGGAGGACAAAGGAGCCTAACCTCGAAAAAGGAAAACAACCAAAGAACCAAAACAAACTTAGGAAACTCTAATTATAGCCATACCACTAGCATCAAGAGCCACATTGCTTTTGATAAGAGCAGGGAGGTCCAAAAAGGAGAAAAACTCATAATCAGACCTAATGTCAAGTGCCAGATTAGCCAGACCATCAGCAACAAAATTAGCCTTACGAAAGTAGTGACCGAAAGTAAAGCTAGAACTCTGCTACATCTCAATAATAACTCGAAGATAATAGGTAAGGTGCCAAGGAGGGAGATGTCCGAACTTAATCCAGTTACAGATAGTCTTAAAGTCCAGCTCTACTATAGAATGATAATGATTATTAGTATGTAGCCACTTAACACCATGATAAAGTGCGTGAATCTCGGTCTCAACACTGGACGTGATACCAAAGCCAAACGAAAAAGCATAAATCAAGGATCCTTGAGCATTACGAATAATACCACCCCCGCTGCTAGGACCCTGATTACCCCTGCAAGACCCATCAGTATTAATGACAACATTCTTCTTTATGCCATACGAGAAAGAAAGGCTGCCAGGTTTATAGACGCTCAAGTAGTTACCAGCAAGCATGATAGAGGAGAGATCATGCTCAACCTTATACTTGATGACATAAATATTTTGGACAGCACCATCATGAACCGCAGAGTTCCTGAATTTCCAGATATTCCAAGGAATAAGAGAGGGGAGAATACAATGGGAAATGGATTTAGCAGAAAGTCAACCCGCCATAGAACATTGCTGAATAGAATTTCCCATGATAGGGAGAACATGAGATAAGTGGAAAGCTTCCTAAACAGAAGAGGCTGCTTCACCTTGAAGAAATAAATGCTGGAAAGTTTCTATGCACGGCTGCCTACAATAGGAGCACCTGGAAGTAATATGGAAGCCTTTCTTGCACAAAGCCTCATCAATTGGAATCCAGTATTGGAGTAATTTCCAAACAAATATGCCAATGTGAAATTGGCGAAGCTTATGCCAAATGAACTTGGAAGAGAGGAGAGTGCAGCCCTTTTCAGTAATTAAGTTCACGGCCGAAGCAAGAGAGAAGGAACCAGAAGAGGTGCCCATCCAGCAAGGTTTATCACAAGTGGAGCTGGTCTTGATAAGCTTTTCCTCAATGTGTTTAATAGCAGAAAAAGGCAGTAGAATGATATCTCAATTTAAGTTCATTAAATTCCACAACATTGATATCTCAATGTAGTGTTGAATGCACTCTTCATTCTAGACTTCATTGATAAGATGATATATCAAATCAATTTTCTTTATTTTTGTTATTTCATTATTCTGTTTATCTTTGCTTCAATCTTCATTCTTTCAATTGGTATCAGAGCCAACTCTTGACATACGAAGAAGAGGTCCTTGTTTTTTGATTTTAGCTATGATGAACATACAAAATAATGGTTATCACAAGATTCCCATTCTTGATGGTACCAACTATTCTAGTTGGAAAGTTCAGATGCGTGTATACATCAAATCAATTGATGAACGAGTATGGTGTGCCATCCTCACAGGTTGGTCTACACCTCTGAACACATGCAATGAAGGGAACGATTAGCCTGAAATTTAGTGGTCTAATGAAGAGTTGTTACTTTCTATCTATAACTCTAAAGCCATGTATGCTACTAATTCTGCTGCTGATCCTAGTCTCTTCAAAATTATTTCAAATTGCAGTAGTGCTAAGGAGGCTTGGGATGCCCTTCAAAGACATTGTGAAGGATCTGATAGAGTTAGGCGAACAAAACTTTGGATGAACATAACTAACTTTGAAAATTTAAAGATGGAAGACTCTGAAAATATATCTTCCTATAGTACCAAAGTTCTTGAGATCTCTAATGAATCTGTATCTTTAGGAGATCCTATCTCCAATGAAAGATTGGTTAGTAAGCTTATGAGATCTCTCCCGAAAAAGTTTAATGTTAAGATTTCTACTATAGAAGAGGGTCATGGCACATCCTCAATGTGTGTTGATGAGTTGATTGGTATTTTAAAAACTTTTGAACAAAATCTCACTCAACTGTCTAAAGGAAAAGAAAAAGAAATTGCTTTGAAAGTTAGGGCTGAAAAGGAAGAAGAGTTCCTTTAGATTTGCAATGATATGAGTGAATCAGAGATGAGTGATGAATATTTATCTATGTTTGCTAAAAAGTTTGGTAAGTTTTTTTAAAGAGAAAAATTCTTCCAGTTTTAAAAATACTAATGATTCTATGTCAAGAACTAACCCCTAACAGGTTTCAAGAAAGCTCAAGTGTAGTAAGTTAAGGAGAACCAAAGAACATTGATTCTATTCAATGACATGCTTGCAAAGGATGTAGACATTATGCGAACAAGTGTGCTAATACACTTATGAAGAAAGGTAAGAATTTTTCTACTACATTAAGTGATAGTGAAGAGAATGAATCAGATAACTTATTTAGTTTATTTACCCATGAAAAATCTGTTCATGTGAATCCTCTATTCACTTTCCCTGAAGAAAGACCTATTCCTATGAAACTGTTAAGACTGACCAGGAATGAAGTGTCAAAGGAAAGATCATCTATGACCACATTAAGGAAAACAGGACATGTTTATGTTAAGATTGATTTTTCTCCTTACTCCAAAACTATTTCGCAGATGAGTGATGACCCTGATGATGAAAATCGAACGCTTTTAAATGATTATAATGTTTTATTTGAAAATTGGAGTGAACAAAAAGTTTTGATTGAAAATCTTACAAAAGAACAGGAAGCCTTAAGTGTTGAAAATAAAAGGTTAAATATTTTGAATGATGATCAAAAAAAGGCTCTAACACGTATTGAATCCTTGTTAACCAGACAATATGTGGAGTTTGAACAGATGAAAATTGAGTTAGATAAATCTAATGGAACCTTATAAAATGAACAAAGGTAAGGCAACTCTTGAAATTTTTTTAGAAGTTAGTGTTGAAAGTAGAGTTGGTCTCTGTTATAAAATTCCTAAGGTTCCTATTTTTTTAAGAATGAAATTAAAACTCCTATCTTTGTTAAAGAAACTGGTAAATACCCCTCAATCTCTTATAAATTTAAAAATTTTCAAATTCATGTGATAGAAGAAAGTCCAAAAGAAAGACTTCCAAGAAACGAAGTATGATCTGTTTCTACTGTTTAATCAGTGGTCATATTAAACCCCATTTCCATAAGACACAAGCTGATCTAGCCAAAAATATTTTCCAAAACTCAATGAAGGGTCCAATAAACCTTCATTCCAGATTTTCTTCCAGAATTCATTCATGATTTCATTATGCCAGATTTGCTTTGTAATACCCTAGATTGTTGCATGCTTGACTTATGCTTGATTTCATACATTCATAATCATCATAAGTATGTTTACTTAGATCATGCGCATGCTTGGATTCAATAGCTTATTCGTTGGCATCATGTTCTATGCTTGTATTCATCTTTCATACATGTTACACTTTGAGACTTTGGTTCTTTATATATGTTGGATGAACATGTATAAGTGTTAGAGATTATTCATAGCATCCTTAACATGATTTATGTCTTGATTGAATGCTTGTTGAATCGACGATTTGATTGTTAGTTTACTTCTTGTTGTTCTCCTTCTTCGTACGACTTGTTTGGTTGTTGTTTGTGTGATTTTTGTGAGAGTTCTAGACCATATTTGGTTGAGGTTTGAGCCTTGGGTGTTTTGGTTGTGAGTTTGGAGTCCTTTAGGGTTAAATTCTAGACCCTTTTGGCATTGGAGGACTTGCGGTTGCAAGGGGGACAGGCCTTGCCCCTTCGAGGTAAGAAAATTTTTTTTAGAGAGGCTACTGGAGAGCATGCACTCACATGCAAGGGAGGCCATGTGGCAGCATGGTCCCTTTAGACAGGTTCGGGCTGTTTTGATTTGTGACCCTTTTTGACCATTCTAACCACACTTAGACCTATCCTAAACCCTTCCTAAACCTTCCTAAACATCACTAATGACATCCTACCCAATCTAATTAGTTTTTAAGTCGGTTATAGTCACTGCAACCAAGGGATTTATTGACCACAAAAGTTTAATTTTACTTCCACAAGACATTAACACATGTCCTACTCACCCTTTGACCCTTTTAAGCCACAAATCAGTAGTTTGTGACTTCATTCTTCAACCTTCATCTTCAAAAACGTGGGGAGCTTTCTTGGGAATCATAGAGAGGGTTCTTGGGAGTTCATCCTTGAACTATATTGCTATAGTGGTCCTTTGCTCAAGCCAAGTCCATAGAAGAGTAGAGCTTGTTGAGGAGAACACTTTCCACCGATTGATTTTCTGTTTTGGGTGCTTGTTGTAGGGATACCAAGTAAGTTACTACATCTCTTCCTCTTTTGTTTTTGCCTCATTTACCCTAGGGAAAACAATCTTGGTGCTATTTGAGGTCAATGAGTGCATTTAGGGCTTCTAGTACGTGTTATGTTGTTTATATGCCTACTTGGAAATTTTGGTTGGATGAAATTGCTAGAGACCATGTTTAGGTTGTTATTCATGTGTAGTATAGTATGTTAATCCATTCCATGTTGTAAGCTTAAGTCTTGGGAGCATGTTGGTAGATTGCAAAAATGTGCATATGCTTGAAAAATGTGGCTTTTGTACTATGGTTGCTAATTGGGTGTTTTGTTGGGGTTATTATGGTTTGGTGACCTTGAGAACATAGTCTTGAACATTAGTTATGAACATAGGAGGGTAATGTGGCCAATGGCTTATATGCCCTAAACTATTGAAAGTGTAGAAAAGACTCAACGGAGTTAATCCTTGAATTAATATGACTTTAATGAACTATATGCTTAAGTCCTACGAAATTTGGGGTAGTTTTGATGGAGGTTAAGCCTCCGAATGTTTTAGAAGTGTATGAAGGACACTTGAATATTAGAGCCTTAATATTATTCTCTAATGTGTTTATGTGCTAGTTATGAATAAATGCATGACTAGGAAATTGTAGAGTACAGTACCTACTTGGTTGGTTGAGTGTACTCTTTTGTACTCTTCCATTATTTGAGCATGTGAGTATATAGTACTTGTGCTTGAGTTTGAGTCCAGCTGGAGTCGTCTTTTAGTGTCTGTGGAAGGACGATGTATTGTCTTCACGAATTATGAGATTTGTGATCGCGATGGATCGCCGTGCCGGGTTGCATAAATCCTCTAAAATAAGGAAAAATACACAAATCCCATTTTTTGTAAAGGCCTAATTTTCAAAGTTGCATTTTGGCCCCCTAAAGTCTTCCTTTAGGCGTTAAAAGCTTCCAAAGTCATTGTATGACATTAACGAACATTTCTTGAGTCTTCAAGTCATCTTCCATGAAATCTAAGGCTTCACAACGCATGTTTGAATTCGTAGAGTAGCCATTGTAATAGCCCGAATCTCCAATAAATCCACGAATTAAGTTTGTATAGAATTCTTGAATCTTCCAATCATACTCTATGCATTTTAGAACCCTTGAACCTCGATCCATGCTCATATGAACCCTCGAACCTTGATCTACATGGTTCCAATGCCTCTCCCCTTTTTGTGACAATCTTGGTTCTTGGTTGGTGGTCAGAATCATATCACAAAGATCTCTATCCAATAGACTTCAACTACTATATCTCTTAACGGATAGAAATTTGAAATCTTCATCTCTCAATGATCACACTGACTCTCATCTGTATAAATCCTCTTTTTTACCCACGACAAATAGGAGTGACACAAAAGATGAGCAACGAGTAACTGAACTCACTCAAGAGCTTCAATGGAAAGAGATCTACAACGAGATCATCTTCACCAACGTATGTCAGATCTCGACACAAGATTGCAATGAACTCATCCAGATCTTAGCAAGACACTTTCAGTGGATTGCTAGGAAGAAAAGCTTGGAGAAGAGAAGAGATTGATCAGAAACTTCATGAGACAGAGATGAAGATCTGAAGATTGATGTTAGATAATGTCTCGAAGAAAATGAAGAGTCAAGTCATGAGATATTGCATTCATATCTTCATATTTGTATTCCAATACAAATGTTGTTGGTTGTGCACAATCATTCATCATGGAAGGTCGAGTGCTAGCACTCAATCGCTTCTATATCTTTTATCTGAACGACCTTGAAAATTCTCTTCTCATAACAGTTTCTCGTTTTGGTCTCCTATTGTCCTTTACTTCTTAAATATTCTTGAATGGATAATTAAGGAAGGATTAAGGTTTGGGAGGACAAAGACAGAAATTGTACATAGATTATTTAGGCTGATGTAATATGCAATTTATCTTTGAATAAATTCATATGTTCTTACAAATACTTTATCTCTCAGTCCTTATATATCTATGAGCTTTTTTACAAACTAATTTATCTTTAGAAAAGTTATTCTCTAATTGATTTCCTAAGTCTGCATTTGAAAGAAGTATTAAGTGTGCTGTTGTTCTGATCATATATTTGTGTACAGTCGCTTAAGACTTCTCCAAATCTAAAACCTCTTTACTTTCCGCCGCTTTGATTCTTTTTAACCGGCTTTTGATTTGACTGGAAGTTTACCGGCAGAGTTGATACTTCTGCTTAGAGCGAGTCTACCGATAGCCTCTACCGGCAGACATGCTCAATACGCTAAACTGCAAATGCCTCTAAAACTATGCTTTTAATATATCCAAAAGAAAAGTTTTTTAAATTGGCATTATAGGCTATTCACCCCCCCTCTAGCCTATTTGAGCATTATTGTGGACCAAAAATTGGTATCAGAGTAGGTTCTTCTAGCTATGTCAGGACTAACATCTTGAGAGTTCTGATCCTCGAATGCTCACTTCAAATGCATGTCAAAGGAAAAATTGTTTTAGCTTTTAAAACTTTTGACGAGGATTTCAGTTTGAGATATATTTTTGAAAATTGTAGTTATTTTGAAAAATTATTTTGTTGTCAAAAATTTCATGAGATAGAAGATTACTATGATGAATGTGGGATAATTATTCATATGACAGATATGTATATCAATTGGCACTATAAATAACTATTCCCTGATGAAAAATTCTCAGATGGATGCTTCAATTAAAAGGATTATTCAAGTTCTCTTGACACAAGGCTAACGATTGAAATCATTCCAACACCTTCTCTTGAGAAAAAAAATTTATTTAAATTCTGAAACTTTACTGTGAAAGAATTTTAAAATGATTCCTATCTATTCTCCTGAAAAAAGGTTAAGAGTCAAAAACTCTATATCATGAAAGATTGATTGATCCCTATATTATATGATATTTAGTTTCTGGAAACTTGGCCTATATTTCAAAGAATTGTTTGAATTCAAGAAAATATGAATAAAATATCTTACAAGTTGATTGCAAAGGAAATCTACTTTATAGGCAACATCTACTATAGACTTATTGATCGATGTATTTTATACGTCGATTTTATATACTTCTATGACTTAAATTATGTTATTTCACGAGGCTTTTGGTTACTAATATATGTTTTCGGTGAGTTTTGTAAGTTTCAGATTATTTGTGAAAATACGTGAAACTCCAAGGTTTTAAGTGCAAATTTCAAGAAGGGCCAAAAAGGATGAAATCAAGAAAGAATGAAGATTGTCAATTCTGGACACCTTGCGGACGCAGAGGTGCCTCGCACTGCGACCGCAAGGTAGAGCGACGTCCTCGGCCGCAATCAAAGAAATCAAAAGCCACCCATACGGAGACCTGCGACTCATGACGCAGGTACCCAGACCTGCGACACAAAGGTAGGCGTAATGCGACCTATTCGGATTTTCACACAGTCATTCGATCCAATCACAACTCCCGAGTATATATAGAAGCCAGGGGCCGAGCCAAAGCATAGAGAGGACGGCTAGAAGCTCTCTTTTCATATATTTTAGGTAGTTTTAGATTGTATAACATAGTTAGATCCTGTAATTTCAAGTATTGAAGATCATGAAATCATGTATCCAATCATCTCCATGTGTTGTTCATTGTCTATGATGAACTAAATCATCCATAATCTAGGAGGTGGAGGTAACTTGTATCGAATTTATGTTTTGATTCTATATATATGTCTATTCAATGCTTGTTGATTGTGTTGTTTATCAACCCCTATATTATATTGCTTTGAACAAATGAATGTAATCGCAAATAATAAAGGCTTAGAGGTGCGGATAACGCATGACCAAGTGCATATGTCGTACAATGGCTCACCAACACAATAAATTGGACCTATCGATGCACGAGAGTGATAAGTTAGGACCGTGTTCTTACATGATCTAGGTGACAGATAGATCATAAATCTAGGTGACAGCTAGATTGACAATTCTCGTGCTTAGGATATAGAATGGATGAATTTTATGGGATGGAGGCTGAACCAATTGTTCAACAGACTATATCTATTTTTAGTGAACGAACCCAAGACATTGAATGACATTATTATGAATTGAACATAAAGGAGATATAAGTGAAACCTGAATCCTAGATTTCCACCTCACCATAAGATCTTCATATTTGTTATTCTTGTCTAATTAGTTAAAGCATCTATCTATAACTGTGGTTGTAAAGTTAATAAAGGTTCGACCCTTGCCAGAGTCTATTCTATAATAGTCTTGTCCACTTGCAAGGAAAAAGATTAAATAAAACATCGATCAAGTTTTTGGCATTGGCTTACTTGATTCACGTAGTTAGTTTGTTAGTAAGCAGTAGTTTTAATTTAATTTAGTTTTTTAGTTTAATTTTTTGTTTTCATTAAAATAAAAATACAAATTTTATTTTATTTTTCAGTTATTTGTTTTTAAATTGCTTTAATTTATTTGTATGCAAAGGTCGTAGATCTTTAAATCTAAATTGGTAGACTTAGATCAAGATATAAATATTGTTAAAAGATACCAAAGATATTTTGAAAATCTAAACTTTTTGAGCTTTGATAATCAGGAGCCACTTGAATCAAGAGGATCCTCTGTTGATCCTACAATGGAAGAAAATAACAATAATTGTAATCCACGAAAACCTAGTTGACCTAGTCAATAGGAATCAAAGACAAGAAAGAACTGAAAAATATGGAAGTAGTGGTAAATCAAAAGAACTATTAATGACTTTAGTAGACCTTCATTAAATGTTGTGAGCTTGTCTTATTTTAATATTTTCATGGGATGCTGAGTAATTTTTTCTTTTTTGCAAGTGGACAAGACTATTATAGAATAGTATTGGAAGCAATTACAAATTTGGATTTGATTATAGTAAATTTAACTAATCTATTAAAATAAAGCAATTAATAACTAATGGGTTTTTTTGTTTTATAAAAGCAATAAAATAATATAACTAACAAACATGATAAATATGAGATAAATCAAAGATTTGTAAATTGCCTAGGAATTAGGATTCACTTGCATCTATTCTATTGTTTAATTCAAAATAATTATCATTGTTCTTTCTTGGGTTTGTTTCAGAAAGGATATAGGTGTTGAACAATTGGTTCAAGCCTCCATCCATAAAAATTCATTCATTCTATATCCTAAGCACAGAACATGTAATCTCACGTCACCTAGATTACAATCTATCGTCACCTAGATCATGTATGAACTGGTCTAACTTTATCACTCGTGCATCGATAGGTCCAATTTATTGTGATGGTGAGCCGATTAATGGGCATGCATTGTCATCAAATTCCTCCGTTCAAAGCGAGGGATTGATAAACACCATAATCAACAAGAATTAAATGAATAAGAATTAATATAAAACAATAGATTTGATACAAGTTACTCAATTCTAGATTATGGAGTTAGCTCTCCATAATTGAAAATACAAAACAGAACCATTCTTGAATAATCTTTCTTCATAGACAAAGAAAAAATAATATAGAACTTCTTTTTTCCTAACTAAAGGATCTATTTATACCTAATTAATCCTACAACAAGTAGGAAAAGGAGATACAATATAATTACAACACTTAAAAGAATTAAAATAGGAATTGCATGTTTCCCAAGACAATTGAACCAAAGTGGTCGGCTGAATTTGCTGGAAATTCTGAATTTTCAGCTTTTACACTTCAAGTTTTCAGCTTTTGCGGTTTGATTTTTCAGAGTTCTTCAATTCGGCATAAAATGCTATATTTTTTGCACAATTATTCCAAAAGTCCCTGAAACTATAAAACAACACTAAAACACATATTAGACAACAAAAACCTCGAAATAGCATAATTTAAGTCGAATAATACCCAATAAGCTGCGTATAAAATATAGTTATCAAATACCCCCAAACTTAAACTTTTGCTCGTCCTCGAGTAAAATAAATATAAAAATACAAAACTAAACTAAACTAAATTAAAACAAATAAAATATTATATTTTTTCTTTCACAAGTCAAAGTATCGGCATGGTACCACATAATGCCTCAAAGAATGATAAATAACAATACATAGTCACAAGTCTAGACATTCACTCAATCATCATCAATATCACTTGTACATCTCCATGTGTGTGTGTGTGTGTGTGTAAACCATTAATGGACTATCTCCAAACTTAGAAAGTTTTATCAAGCTAAGCACAACATTCATTCCCAAAATATTTAAAATAAAAAGCGTGCATCACAAAACATGCATACGATCAATGGGTTAACAACATGAAGAGAGTGATAGAATTCAAGTGCTATACATCCATCACATGCACTAATTATGTATGAAATACAATGCTCTCAAGTCTCAATTACTTATAATAGCTGAGATTATGCAAATACTGTGAGCTATATCAAGATGTGTATATAATTCAAAACAAGGGTCAAATCAACTATGCTTCCAAACCATGTCAACTAACACAAACAAATGTGACAACTAGATCAATATGACTTTATTAAGCTTGTAATGTAAGGACAAGACGAGGGGTAACAATAAAAGGGATAAGAAATTACAAAGTGAGAGAGTAAGATTATTTCCCTTTTTCCCATACAAAGCACTCACTTTCCTAACAACCCCCAAACTTGGACTTTGGGTTGAAGATATCATCACCATCATAAAGATTTTCTTCCCAATGATCATTTTATTTGCTTTCTTTCTTTCTTTTCTTTTTTTTTTCCTATTCTTTTTTTTGTTTTGTGAAAGGCATGTGCAATTTTGATTTTCGCTGCTGGATTCTTTTTTTCTTTCATATATATTTTTTTCCAATACAAGAACTTCACTATTTTTGGATTACATCAATCACCATGTAAACAACATTCCCAACCCAATCTACTCTCTCAAAGGGTAGGCAAAGTGTATAGGTTTAAGGGTTAAGTTAATGTGGGTAATAGAAGCGATGTCAAATGGGGTCGTGTGCTTAGCACACGCCATTCTTTTAATAAAACTCAAAGGGACACTACAGTTAATATAAAATAGAGATGGTGAGATAAAAAGGCTCAAACGCTCCAAAGATGGCCTAAATCATATCCTAATCGCACAATGCTCACGCTTGCTTTCACAAAATTCAACAAAGTTTCAAATCATTCCCAACTCATAGTTTTAAAAACGAGCTCCACATGTATTTCACATAAGCTAGAAAAATCAAGACTTAAATGCACTCACTGGTTCGAAAGTGTGCTTGAGATATATTAGCAAAAGAAGTTTAACAAATCTAACTTAGGCGCAATTAACCCCTAAGTCGCAAATATAATGCAACACAATGTAATGACGGTTGCTTAAAATGTTCGTGATCACAAAAAAATAGCAAGATCCAATAGAATGAAATGTGCACTATAAACTCAATAAAAATATCCAAATTCTTTAATAAATCAAGTCATGATTTTTTGTGCTAAAAATTTGAAGATATAAAAGTTCCATCAACTAGACCAAGCTTAAGGCTCGTGAGACAAGTATACACGCACGCTATTAACAAACATGTTATCATTGGCTTAAGTAACCACACCAAAATCAAAGACTCTGAATTTTTTGAAATTTTAATTTTTTTAATAAAATATTAAAATAAACTAACTACTAAACTAACAAAACAAAATAAAATTAAATTAACTAAAAACAGTAAACGACTTTCTAAAAAAACATTTGTTTTTAAAGACACCCACACCCCCAACTTAAATTTCACATTGTCCTCAATGTGAGTGCAATATAAATAAGAGGGTATAAAAACTGCCATCGAATCTGAGACAAACCAAGCATGACAAAACATAGATCAAGCACTAACCGCCATTATTCCCACCAAATCCTTTGGGATAAGGACACCTTTTCCACCCCACAAGTATACCATACCAATTAAAATGCACTCCTTGAGTTATCCCATAAATTCAATTCTCCAAAATTTTCTATCGCAAAACCCATATTTCAACAAAGAATTATAATGCCACAAAATTTATTACTCAAGCATAGACAAATTTAGCATTACAAGTGTCATCGGTATTAACAAAAGCGCAAAGATGAACGAAAGAAAATATGAAATCAGATCTTTCCAATTCACCTATTCAAAAATTGTTAACTGGGAGCACACAAGACAAACAACCATTTTACTCACCTCAAACTTTGGACAAAACAAAAAACTTGTCCCAAAAGATTTTGAAATTTTTTTTTCAATCACTATTAACTTCCTAGAACCAACATGAAGACAAACACAACCACCTACAATTAACTTGCGGGACAATATCACCAATTGGATGAAATATAACCTAGTATACTTTTATCCACATATTTCAACAAGAATACTCCCTAACATCGGCAGAGTAACCCAAAATAGAACACCCCTAACTTCACACTTTACAGAATCACGCCCGCCTTATCAAGAGATCAACAAAAACAAACGTAATCGAAGTTATAGCATGAATCGCTCGGCCATTGATTTTCAGAACAATAATTAAAAAAAAATCAACAATTAATCCTAAGAATTAGATAGATCTTACTTGAATTCGCGAAAGGGCCCTTCGTCAAAATGGAGGTGAATATGCAGCTGTCTGAACAGAGGAAAGAATGAGATTGTTGTCAACGCTTGGCGAGAAAGCAATTGATCAGAGCGCTTCGGCCAGGAGTGGGGGGGTGAAATCAGAGGCGAGGAGATGACGGCTTTAGGAGGTGATTGAAACGGCGGCCCATTGGGTTTGGAAGCCGATATGGGAGGTTTGGTTTAAGGGTTCGGCAATGGGTGACCCGGCTGGCTGCGTGAAGTTATGGAGGAGGGAGATCGGCAATTGGGGTCAGTTTGGGCTTGGGAGGCGAGGCGGGTTTGGGGAAGATGAGATGGGGGATTGGGTGTGGAGGATGAAGGGTTCGACGGTGGGTGATTTGGTGGAGGGATTCACCGAAGATGGAGGGATTTGGCGTTTGGCGATTACGAAGGAGATGGTGAGTGAGATGGCGGCTGGGTTTGGGCGAAGGGATTGGGAGTGGTGCTCGGCCAAACATGGCGGGTGTATCGGTGAGGATGAGAGAGAGAGAAAGAGAGATGTGTGTAATGGCAGGCCATGGAGGGTGAAGAGATGGGCATTTTGGTTTGTAGATTCTCCTGAGAAGAAGAATGAGTCCTTTGGGTTGGAGATGGGAGATCGGAGGTTCGCCGAAGATGAAGGGTGCGCCGGTTTGACTGTGGATGAACCGAAAAGGAGATGAAGATTGACTTAAGGGCGCTTGAGAGATGAGAGAGAGAGAGAGCCTTTCTTTTTCCCTTTCTTTAATTTCTTTTTTTTAAATTTTTTTTTTATTTTAATTGAACCATGAACTCTTCCTTCTGGCACCAACTTTCGTGCATCTTGCGGTTGAAGGTGAAGAGCTCTAACCGCAAGGTAATTTCGCTTAAGTCCCTGAATTTTTATTATTTCTTGAATCAAATATAAACTGCTTCATTAAGTTCAATTGAATCCAGAATTAAATTTTTTGAGCAGCCTTCAACTGCTTTTAAACTAAAACAAAAAAATCTACAAAACTAAAAATAAAATTAGTGCATATAAATACATAAAAATAAAATCTTTGTGAGGGTGACACTATTAACACTCCCTATAAACCCACAAACTCAGGGAGACTCTAGAGTGACTCAAAAAGCAACACGATAAATACAAAGAGATAAGGGTTATAAATTGTTCTAAGTTATAGTCGTTAGCTTGACTTAAATCCTTCCTTTTAGTTAAGAAGGCATGCAGGATCACTTAGAAATGCACACATTTTTGGTCCATAAATCCACCATTCATGTAATGTCTTAATATAGACCATTAAAACCAAACACTTCCTTAAATTTTCTTTACTTGATGGCCATTTAATTGATTTGGGGATGGGTAATTTCACACCTAAATCTTCCAATGTAATCCTATCCGGAATTTCCACCACTTTTTCATTACAACTACATTGCTCATGCATATCTAAAATAGTTTCTTGATTCTCTTCAAGAAAATATGAAGAAGGCATCCCTAACTCCACATGAGTGTCTAGCGGAGAATCAATTTGAGGGCAATTTTCAATGTCAATCTCCGAAATTTCTTCGGGTTCTTGAGAACAATGAGGTGGTACGTCATTTTGTGAAAAATCTTGGGATTCTAAAATCAACTCATCATCTTTTCAATCGGCTCATCTATTACTTCAAATTCTTTTTCCTCAATATTTGTTTTTCCTTTATCCATTTCTATATTACATTCCCCCTTAGAGACTTCCATGGGTATCTCATCATCTTTAGGAATCAACTCCTTCTCTCGCACTTCTAGTTCTACTTTTTCATATTTTTCTTGATTATATTCACTTTTATCTTTCTCAACTTCCTTATCAGAATTATCTACTTTATCAGGCATATCAGAATGTTGAATAGGATTACTTACCTCTTCTCTTTCTTCGTTAGCTTTTGCAAGTATCTCCTTTAAATTTTCTATCTCTTATAGCAAATATTTCATAAGGGACTTGACTTTTGCTTGCTTCTGCCTAACTTTGGAGGTTGTTGACAATACGAAGGTGGTTCATTATAATAATTATGCGAGGAGAAAGATGATTGATTACAATAAGAAGGAGACTCATTATAATAGGACGAATAAGGAGGAGGTTCATTATAAAAGAGCGGATGATAATAGGGTGACTCATTATAGTTATTATGATATGGCGGAAAAGATGGATGATTGTGATAATCTCTTTCATAACTATTAGGAAAAGATGGCTGATTTAATCTATCATTTCGGTAGGCATGTTCATTTGTGGCTCTCATAGGTGCGTAAGTTTCCATACCCCAATGATGATTATTGTACGCCATTTTTTTTAATAATTTTTTTTAAATAATTTTTTTTAATTTATATATTTTTTTGTAATTTTCGGAATTAATTAATTTTTTTTGAAATTTTCGGAATTAAATAAAAAAATTTAAGAATATTTTTTTAATTTTATTTATTTTATAAAAACGAAAATAATAAAAGAAAAGCTAAATTAACTAAATCAAAATAACAAATCGCCTTGGCAAAAACTTGATCGATGTTTTATTTAATCTTTTTCCTTGCAAGTGGACAAGACTATTATAGAATAGTATTGGAAGCAAGGGTCGAACCACAGAGATTTGGATTTGATTATAGTAAATTTAACTAATCTATTAAAATAAAGCAATTAATAACTAATGTGGTTTTTTTGGTTTTTATAAATTAAATTACTAGAAAGCAATAAAATAACCTAATTAACAAAGCATATAAATATGAGATAAATCAAAGATTTGTAAATCGCCTAGGAATTAGGATTCACTTGTATCTTCTCTATTGTTTAGTTCAAAATAATTATCATTCAATTTCTTGGATTCGTTCACAAAAGATAGATATAGTCTGTTGAACTATTGGTTCAGCTTCCATCCCCGCAAAATTCATCCATTCTATATCCTAAGCACAAGAACATATAATCTATCTGTCACCTAGATTATGATCTATCTGTCACCTAGATCATGTATGAATCTGGTCCTAACTTATCACTCTCGTGCATCGATAGGTCCAATTTATTGTGATGGTGAGCCGGTGTACGACATATGCACATTGGTCATGCAGTTATCCGCACCTCTAGGCCTTTATTATTTGCGATTACATTCATTTGTTCAAAGCGAAATAATATAGGGATTGATAATCACCACAATCAACAAGAATTAAATGAATAAGAATTAATATAAAACAATAGATTTGATACAAGTTACCTCCAATTCCTAGATTATGGAGTTAGCTCTCCATAATTGAAAATGCAAAACCTTGAACCATTCTTGGGGAATCTTTCTTCATAGACAAAGAAAAATAATACAGAACGTCTCTTCTTTTTTTCCCAACCAAAGGGATCTATTTATACCGAATTAATCCTACAACAAGGAGGAAAAGGAGATACGATATAATTACAAAACTAAAAACAATTAAACTAGGACTTTCACGTTTCCCAAGGCAATTATAACACAAAGTGGGCGGCTGAATTTTTGTGCTGGAAATCTGATTTTCAGCTTTTGGTCTTTAAGTTTTCAGCTTTTGCAGTTTGGTCCCTGAAGTTCTTGAATTCAGCATAAAATGTCTATATTTTGCACAATTATTCCAAAAGTCCATGAAACTATAAAACAACACTAAAACACATATTAGACAACAAAAACCTCGAGAAATAGCATAATTTAAGCCGGAATAATACCCAATAACTACGTATAAAATACGATATCATCACTTTTTTTCGTCGTCGAGTCGAAAAAAAATAACAAATATATATCATGTGTCGACGAAAAATGAAACGGAAGAAGAAGAGTGTAAACAAAGATTCAAATGGAAGCATAGCTTTCAAGAGAAAAATATATTAGAAAAATCATGCTGATAAGAATGATGTGATATTTTTAGAAGAAAATACTGCCCAAAACAAGTTTGGGGGGAAGAAGAAACGTGAAAAGTAACGGAAAGCACCCCTCCACTTGTGGTCTTTGCAGGTCCTAGCCTAAATAGGGAAAACTTCCTTTTGCTCGGAAGTAAGAGGGATAAAGGGTAGTCTTACTCTCTCACTTTGAATTCTAATTCCTTTCCTTCATATCCTCCAACACCTTGGCCTTACATTACAAGATAATAAAGACCTAATGATCTTCTTGCCAATGCTTATGTTGTTTTAATTGTCAAGTGATAATATGAAATTGATCACACACTTCATGATCCCTATTATTCACCTTAAAGCTCACTGTGTTAGCATAATCTTAGCTATTACAAGTCATTGGGATAGGAGAGCATTGTATGTCATAGATAGAAGTGCATGAGATGGATGTATAAGTCTTTTGAATCCTTGGGACCTTTCTCGTGCAGAATCGAGTAATTGGAAGTTTGGATGGTAGATCTCATAATTCTTAATGCATGATTTTCTCTTAAACTTTGATTTTCATATGAATGTGATGTTTAGCTTAAAAAAAAACAAGTGCTTTTTAGTTAAGATATTCTTTAAATTGACCGTGATCACACACACACCGGAGAAATTAAAAGTAGTAGCAAGTTTTAAGAAAAGACTAGTTGGTTTTATATGATGACTAAGCCAAGCAAATATGTGGTGAGCACCAACCGAGATTACTAGCATCTTTGTCCTATTACTTATAACTTGAGGTTGAAACCAAAAAAAAGATTTTATGTTTTATTTGTAGTTTAATTTTAATTTTATCCGTTTTTGTATTTATGCATAGTCGAGTCACTCGAAAGAGTCTCCTTGAGTTTGTGGGTTTATAGAGGAGTGTAAATAGTGCGGGCTGAGACCGGGTTTAGCCAACGTTTATGTAGAGGCGATTCTCGGTGGCAGCTTCGGGGTTTGACTGGTTCTCAAAAGTTTCCTTGGCAGCGGTTGAGTATGAGCTATTTTAGACTCAGCTTAAGGAGATTATTGGTGGTTACTCCATCCGGCATGTTTAAAAGAGAGGTGAATGGTGTGGCGGATAGGCTTGCAATACAACGCATATGGTGTCTCAAGATTCTACGTATGATGTCATTTTTTTAACTTTTTAAGGCAACGGTTCAACATGCTCTTAGACAGATTGTCCAAGTTGGGTTTACAATTTTCTAAAATGATTTTGTAAAAAAATAAAATAAATAAATAGTGTCACCCTCACAAAAAAGATTTTAATTTTTGTTATTTATTTGCTTTTGTATTTATAAGTTTATTTATTTACTGTGGACGAGCAAAGTTCAAGTTTGGGGTATTTGATCGATGTATTTTATACGCCGATTTTATATACTTCTATGACTTAAATTATGCTATTTCACGAGGCTTTTGGTTACTAATATATGTTTTCGGTGAGTTTTGTAAGTTTGTGGTTATTGTGAAAATACGCGAAACTCCGTGGTTTTAAGTGCAAATTTCAAGAAGGGCCAAAAGGAAAAATGAAGAAAGAATGAAGATTGTCAACACGGACACCTTATGCGGACGCAAGGTGCCTCAGTGACCTTGCGACCGCAAGGTAGGCGACTGGCCATAAAAGAAGCAACAAAGGAATCAAACGGCCATTACATTAATTGGAGACCTTGCGGGCGCAGGTACCCAAAGACTAAGCGACCGCAAGGTGGGCGTGAATTGACTTATTCGGATTTTCACACAGTCATTCGATCCGATTACAACTCCGAGTATATATAGAAGCCGATGCCGAGCCAAAGCATAAGGAGGACGGCTGAAGCTCTCTTTAATAGATTTTAGGTAGTTTTAGATTGTATAACATAGTTAGATTTTGTAATTTCAAGTATTGAAGATCAAATCATGTATCCGATCATCTCCATGTGTTGTTCATTGTCTATGATGAACTAAATCATCCATAATCTAGGAGGTGGGAGGTAACTTGTATCAATTTATGTTTTGATTCTTATATATATGTCTATTCAATGCTTGTTGATTGTGTTGTTTATCAACCCCTATATTATTTTGCTTTGAACAAATGAATGTAATCGCAAATAATAAAGGCTTAGAGGTGCGGATAACGCATGACCAAGTGCATATGTCGTATTAATCGGCTCACCAACACAATAAATTGGACCTATCGATGCACGAGTGATAAGTTAGGACGAGGTTCTTACATGATCTAGGTGACAGATAGATCATAAATCTAGGTGACACTAGATTGACGCTCCTCGTGCTTAGGATATAGAATGGATGAATTTTTTGGGATGGAGGCTGAACCAATTGTTCAACGGACTATATCTATTTTTAGTGAACGAACCCAAGACATTGAATGACATTATTATGAATTGAACATAAAGGAGATATAAGTGAAACCTGTAATCCTAGATTGCCACCCACCATAAGATCTTCATATCTGTTATTACTTGCCTAATTAGTTAAACATCTATAACTAGTAGTTAGAGTAGAATTAAACATAAAAACCCCCTTAGGTTAATAATTTGCTATCAATAATTGCACTGCTCGTGATCACTTGTCTCGTGGGTTCGACCCTTGCTTCCAATACTATTCTATAATAGTCTTGTTCACTTGCAAGGAAAAAGATTAAATAAAACATCGATCAGTAGTATTTCTTCACCGTCAATCGGGGGCCATCATCTTTCAATCTAATTAAAGCAACTGGTGGAGAAAGCCAAGAACAACCCCACTTGCAAACGCCCCTTCGTGAGGCCGATCAATGCCCTTCTAGGGATGATGCAAAACTCAACTCTTCCTTAAAGGAAGATGAATTGATTGTGAGTGGCCAAGGAGAAGCGCCTAACCGCTTCGTTCTTCAACAAATATTCTCGAATACGAGAACAAGCGAAGATCGCTGCAGGGTCTACCGTCCGTCTCCATAGACAAAGTGGCCAAGCTCGCACCTATCTTGGTTACCCGCCAACATGGAAACACACGAAAGCCAGCTGGGGCAACCTTCAAAAGGCCTCCGCAAAATTTGATGATCAAGTGGCCGCGTCCTTCATCAAACAGCGACCAAAGATTTCTTGGCCGATGAGGCGCAGCAATTTGCTACCAACCAAGATGGCGCCAAGGGCAAAGCAAAGAAGACAAGGCCGGAAGAGGCAACCCAACTCAGTGAAGAGGAGCAGCCAAGTGGATTAGGAAGGAGATGAAGGAAGGCCAAAAGAACAAGGCACCGTGCCAATCCAGTGTACCATTCTTCACCTTCACCACCTCAAGCCCACCCATCCTCTCAAACTCAACAAACCACTTCCTCACAGCCACCTACCCAAACCAGTCAATCACCCTTACCCTCACCATCTCCTGCACCTACTCCCAAACCAAAATGAAGGAGACTTCAGAAAACCTCAAGACCAGCCCACCCAAGCCTTCTCCAACCTCTACCAATGAAGCAAATGAGTCTCCTATTCATCGCTAAGAAAGAAAAGGAGAGCTACCGGTCCCAAACCCTCTACCGCAGCCAAACCAACTACCACTACCGACGCTCAACCAACTACCTCTACCGACGCCCAACCCTCAACTGTCAACCTTTCATCTACCGACGCCCAAACCTCAACTGTCAACCCTTCATCTATTCCTCTCCCTGAGTCATCTACTCGTGAGGAATTCACCACCTGGGAGCCTATCCCCCAGAGGAGCCTCAAATCGAGAGGAGCCGCCTGAACCCCCACTCCTCCTCCTTCACCTTTCAACTACTCACCTGACCCATCTACACCTTCCTCACCTCCTCAATCCCTACCAACTTCATCAACCAGACAACAGCCAACTCAAATCCCTTCCACCCAGCCATTAGACTCTGCTGCTACCAAGTTCCTTTTCGAACTTTCGTTAGTAGCAGACCTATTTACCCCTACCCATCAACCTCCTCAACCTTCTCAACCTTCCCTTAGAAAACCAAAATCCCTTTTCTACCCTACCCCTTCTTTCTGGTTTTCTACCGAACCCCTTCCCGAACCCTCCCATATCAGTGATAATTCTGACACTGATATGGAACTGGATTCCCCACCAACCCCTCCTCCACCTCCACCTGTAACCATATCTTCCTCTTCTTCCTCATCCGACTCTTCCTCTTCTGACTCCTCTCCCCCTCGGCCCCAACAACCCTTCCGGCCACCATCTCCGGAAGAAGTCATTCATATTGGCCAGGCTTCAACGTCAACTCCTCCGGCCAATGATGAAAATTTGTCCAGACTGGATGCCATCTACCAACGGCTAGGCGAGCTTACAAGCATATCTACCGCTACTGCCGAAATAGCCACTGCTGCATCTAAAGCCAATGACCGCACTGCCGCCCTTCTACGACAATTCCAAGAGGATGTCTGGACTCGCTTTGGACAGATACGACACGACTTCACCGATGTCAAGATCAACATTGAAGCTCAACGAGACGAAGGTGTCCGTATCTGTTCCTCCATTTTCTACGAGTTATTCCATGCCATTACTCTTCATCTCGGCCACGGTCGTCCTCCCGTTCTTGAACTCAACAACCTTGCTTGAGATTCTACTCATAACGTCATGAATGCCAACTGTGATCGTGATCTGGCCATCACGGAGGAGAAGCAAATGAGGTCAATCAACAGAATGCTGATGGAAGAGAACAGTCGTCTTCATGAAGAATCGGACTACCGTTCTCGCTTCCACCGCACCTCCGACGATGCGGATGGCGAATACGAGCGAAGAATGGAAGAGCTAGAGTGAGAACGAAGAGAAAAGGAGGCTGCAGACAAAGGCAAAGGGAAAAGACCTTGGTAGTTTATGTATCTTTTCTTCCCTTTCCTTTGTATTTATCTTCATTTTTGAAAACTCTGTGATATGTAAACTTCTTGTTTATAAATACAGAAGATTACTTGTTTTTCAAAAAGGTTATCTTGTTTAAATTCTTATTGCTCTATATTTCATATCTGTTTAGAATGTAAACAATCAGTTTAAATTTATTTGAACTGCTGCTAATCTGTGTGCTATTCTATGATTTTCTTATTTTTGTATGCACATAGATTAGTCCTTACACTTGAGGTGCTCTTAAGTTTGATAGAGGCATGTCTTCCGCAAATTTATATATAAAATCTCTAAAGACATGCTATTATCTATCACATAGTTTGTTTCAGCCCTCATTTGTAGTAATGATGACCAGATATAAATAGTAGGAGATTGTTGATACTTGATAGATTTATATCTGCTCAGTACATTACATTAGTTTTATACTTCAGTGGCTAATCGGGCTGCGTATCGATTAGCGTGGCAACTGTGTATAGAACTTTGCCTTGTATAGTTTTTGTAGGACTTCACAGGTTCAGCGGAAGACCTCTCCACAAGCTTTATCGGAAGACCTGCTTTCAGCTCACAAACGGCAGACCTCGTGTCCACCTGGTCTTCTATGACGTGTCCTTTCCAACAAAGAATAATTGGATTAATTCAAACTTATCCTAATTATTGTTTGAATTAATCCAAGACATTCCCTGACATATCAAGCCGCCGAAAGCAACCTTTTCCGAAAAGCAGGAAGACTTTTCGTCCTGAACAATGAAAGCAGGAAAAGCAGACTGTCTCCTACTTTCTGCAACAACTCTCAGATCTGACACCTAAATCGCCCACCTTTTTTTTTAAGATCTCAGAAATCATTCCCTGCTCTAGATATCTGTGAAGACGAAATTCCTTGACTGACAGCCCCATGCATTTAATGCATTGTTGAAAAGAGCTGTTGAAGCATTCGTCTTCTCCAACGGATCTTTTGAAATGCACCTGCTATAAATGCTGCCATTGAAGACTGGAACAACTGTACAGAATCAATCGAACACTTAAAGGATTGCTCTGAAACTTCATAACTCCAAGTCCTTCAGCTCAGTGCAATCAAGAGATCCTCAACAGATCTAGAAGTCCTCGTCAACAACAAGAAGCTGCTCATCAACACTTATTGTTTTATCTTCTTGTTGTTTACTTCCATTAACTATACTTCTGCACGAATTAAAATATCATGTATTTACAGATATTTAATTCCCTAGACCCCAAACACAAGTCAATATTTTGTACACGATCCATTAGGGAAATTCTTTGTAATTGATCTAAGTGGAAAACATAGTGCACAATTTAAATCCAAGGTTGACTGCCTTGGTGGTGGACGTAGCACTTTTTATAGTGTGAACCATCCCAAAATACTTGTGTTGTTTCATATTGTTTGTCTGTCATTTGATCTATTCTTTACTATGATTATCTTTATCCTTTTACAGTAGAACTTTAGTAACTTGTGAAGGTCTACCAGTAGTCCTTATCGGCAGACCTGGAACAACTACCTTGAAGGTCTTCCGCTACTTGAATTTTTTCGATAGATTGCAAGTAACTTTCAAAGTACTTACTAAAATTTTTTAAGTGTTTAATAAGCTATTCAACCCCCCCTTCTAGCTTATTATTGTGCCCATTGGGACCCACATAAACCATCTCTCGTGCTCGAAAAAACAACAACGAAAAAGAGACAGCACCGTGTCAACAACATAACAGTGTGAGCTACATCGAAAATCATCTTTCGATACACTGTGAGCAACGAGTAACTCAATCTACTCAAAATCTTCATTGAAAAGAAATCACCAAAGAGATAGTCTTCACCAACGCATCTCTGATTTCTACAAACAGATTGCAGTGAACTCATCCAGCTCCAGGAAAGACACTTTCAGTGGATTGCCAGGAAGAATAGCTTGGAAACGAGAGGTGAATGATCAGAAACTTCAATAGGCAGAGATCAAGATCTGAAGATTGATGTTGGACAATGTCTGAAGAAAATGAAGAGCTATCTGTAGATATTGCATTCATATCTTCAGATTTGTATTTCTATACAAATGTTGTTGATTGTGCAATTATAAATCATCATGGGAGGATGAGTGCTTATGCACTCAATCGTTCAGATATTTTTATATCTGAACGACCTTAAAATCATCATCTCATAACAGTTTCTCGTTCTCATCTCCTATTGCTCTTTGCAAGCTTAAATGATCCTTGAATGTATAATTAAGCAAGGATTGAGACATAGGAAGAGAAAACCAGAAACTGTACATATATTGTTTAGACTGATGTGATATGTAATTTATCTTTGAATAAATTCATATGTTCTTACTAATGGTTTTTCTTTCAGTCCTTAAATATCTATGAGGTTTTTATAAATGATTTATCTTTAGAAAAACCACTCTCTACTTGATATCCTAAACCTGCATTTGAAAGAAGAAATAAGTGTGCTGTTGTTCTGAACATATATTCGTGTACAACCACTTATGACTTCTCCAAATCTTAAGCCTCTTTACTTTCCGCTGCACAAATCTTTTACAAGGCTTTTGATTTGATTAAAACTGTTCATCGGCAGAGTTGTTACTTCTGCCTTGAGTAAGTCTACCGATAGTCTCTACCGGCAGACATACTCAACTTGATAAACTGTATTTGCCAATTAAACTACGCTTTATGAATATCCAAAAGAAAAGTTTTTTAAATTAGGATTATAGGCTATTCACCCCCCCTCTAGCCTATTTGAGCATTATTGTGGACCAACAGTCTCTTTCGCGCACCATTTCCGAGCCTGCATCAACATTTTTGCCTGCGTTTTCGGCTCCCTCATGTTCAACTCCGATTTCAGACCTCCTCTCCCCTGAGCATGCTGGTCTCAAAGCACAGTGTCACCTCTTGCTCGGAAAGTCTAGGGACATGCTTGAGCATTCTGGGCAATCGCTCCAAGTAACTTGAAGTCGACTCGTTCTCTCTTGGTTTGATGTTGGACAAGTCAACTCGGGTCTTGGCTATGCGTCCCCTCCCCCATCGATTCCAAAATCTGACAAGATTCTCTTCCTCAAGTCTACCTAATTTGTGATTAATCCTTGAGGGAACTTTCCCATCCAGGCCAATGCCTTCCTCTGCAGGGCGCTTGTGAATTCGCAGATTTTCAATGCTTCATCGTTGGTTACCAATCCGATCTGAGATTCAAAGGACATAGGCCAGTCGTTCACCTTTGTTTTCCCCACGTACTTGTCTATATTCGGGAAGAGGCATCCTTGAGCCGCGGGGGGGGGGGGCATTCTTGATCCAGGATGCAAATGGACTACCCGTTGTGCCAGGGAACTTTCCCTCAGGTGTTCGGCCTTGCTCCCAAACTTCTACTCGCTGATGTAAAGCCTAAAATTGCTACAACATTTCCCCCGTTATGGGCACGACATTAATTGCCTGAGGCTGTGGCAGTACTGCCTAAGCAAATGGGACCTACGGGGCTCCCATAACCCCAAGGGGTTGAGGACTAATCGCAGCCTGCGCCACATGTAAGTAAGGAGCTTCTGGCGCCACCATAGCCACGTCGGGCAAAGCGACGTTTGGAGGTGGTGGATCCTTGCGACCATGTGACTGTCTTGGTGATAGAGATCAACACCTGTGAGCATGTGACCCAATCGGCGATGGGGATCGGTGCCTGTGGGCATGCAACCTTTGTGGTGATGGAGATCGCTCAGAGCAGCGTGAGTGCGCGAAGTCCTCCCCATGAAGATTTCGTTAGCGACGGGAATCTATGGTTACGTTTCTGTAAGATCCCGATTCCCGGTTAGCGTGAATTGCGTGCAATGCTCGCATTTCTTCCTTGGTTGATTGCTCGTTTGACTCGTGAGAGAGTCTAGATGTGTATGAGAGACCACATTAAGACTAAAACACTTTTAAGAAATGTCATATAGTTTTTGACTTGCTAAAGTCAAAGGTCGTAACCCGACGATAGTCGAAATGCGACGCGATTGAGAGTTTATGCGGGTTTTGTGTTTCTGACCTCGATTTGGTCCCAGATCTTTACATGATGATTAAATAACATGTTTAGATGTGTTATACTTCTAATTGGATGTATTCCATAAGCCTCGTGAAGTTTTGACGCCGAGAATAGCAATTCTCCTTATCGCGTAGTTTGAGATTGAGCCAAGCGAACGCCTCGCCTTTCGAGAGCCTATTTCCCTATCTCGTTGTTCATCATCCGGGAGGCATTCAGGCCTATTTTGTAGCCCTAATAGGTGTTTACAATCATGGGTTATTACCCGCTCGGCTTGCGGTTTCATTCGACGTTTCGATAGTAAGTTGTTACGTCCTTGCGCCGGCTTTGCCCCGGTTGTTTCGGTGTTGTTTTGGGAGTCTAGACCTACTTTAAAATTGGTTTGAGACTTGGATGGATTAGTTTAATGTTTAAGGACTTTAAGGATTCAATTGTGAGCCATTTCAAGCTTTAAGGCTCGAGGATGCATGCGGAATCCAAACCGAGCAAGGAATCAACAAAGGAGTTTTTGTGTGAATAGTGTGAAGCGTCGCTCATACAAGGCCATGCGACCGCAAGGGGTCCTCAGTGGCAGTTACGGGATTTTGGAAAATTGAATTGTTGACCAATTTCTACCCAATTAAACCCATTCTAAACCTAACCTAAACCCTCCTACTTAACCTAAAACTTGTCCTAAACATTATTAGAGGTTTTAGAGGTGGATTAGTGAGTTGATTAAGAGAGTTAATCCTCCCTATTTAAACCCAAAAGATTGCTCTCTCATTTGTTCAGCCACGCACCGACTTCTTCCTCCCATTTTCTCGCCTACACCCTCAAAAACGTGAGAGAGCTTGGGAGAGCAATTTCTAGGTTCTTGAGTGCCCAACCTTGGAGGCCATAGCTTGGGACCTTCATTTCTCAAGCTACACCATAGTTTTGAAGAGGGATTGAAGGGAACAACACCCACCAATTGGAATTTCGGGATTGTGACTTGTAAGGGCTGAATCAAGGTAAGTTTCTACCTCCCTTCCTTTTCTTTGGGCTCCATTGACCCTGGGAGGGAACAATCATTTGTGCTATGTGAGGTCAATGGAAGCCATTGTTAGGGTTTGTAGAAGATGCCATGAACCCTAGGTTTCTAATTGATGATAGAGCTTGGTTGGACCTATGTGAGACCTTGATGTATATGAAATTCAAGTGTTTAATGGTCTATTGAACTTGGTTATGTTGATTATCCATGAGTTTTGATGTTGATTTGGTTGAGATACTTGGAGGGTGTTTTGCCCAAATTTGGTTTAGCTTGCAAAATTATTGATGTGAGCTTGATTACTATGTTTTATATGCTTATTAGAGTATATTAAACCATGTTGTATGATTTAATCATGAATTGGGAATTATGATTGGTAAGGTGAGCTAAATGAAATTGTGCTCAAAATGATGAATTTATTCTATGTTGTATTAGTGATGGTTTTGTCGGGTTTATGTGAGTTAAACGAACCCTGATGATGGCTATTGTTGATAGTTATGAATATAGGGGAATTGAGACCCATGGCCTCTATGCCCTTGAATTTTAGAAAAGGGTAGATTGACTCGACGAGTCATTGTAAATTCGACAGTGCTAATTGAACTTGGGTTGAAATCCTACGATAATTGGATTTTGTTTGGTTAAGGGAATGAAGAACATAACTTCCAAACTTTAATGATTAGTGATTGAGATGTGTTTTGTGGATTTTTAGTCTTGGGAATTAAGCCCGAGTGACTATTGAGATTGGTTATAAACCTTAAGAAATTATTACGGTGTGAATTTATAGAACACATAAAGAATGAAATGTGTTAGTAAGACTCAACGGAATCGCAATAAGGCCAATAAAATGAAGAGCCTGGGTTGAAACCCTACAATGTTTGTTTGTTGGCTGGGTTTTTTGTGCACACCAAGGTTTTGGTTGTGTCCTATGGCGACACTTATGTTTTGGAGACTCCGACTAGAATACATTTTAAGCATGCTTGTTAGAGCATGGGACAATAGAGACCCACATAAGGTCACATGAGATTATTTAAGAGAAGATTAAGAGAGAACTCTTCTCAAGGGATTTTGTTGCGGTATATGAAAACAATTAGAGAAGTGACTACGGAGTAGTCATGATGTTTTAAGTATGGTGTTGGTGTTATCGATCATGTATGACGATTAGGACTATGATTGAGTCCTGTACTTAAAATAAAGACTAAAATAATAAGTCTTGAATTGTGGATATTTTGAGACTAGCGTAGTAGTCTTGGTTTGGTTTGAGTTGAGGATTACGGAAGACCTCACATTATATTTTATTAGGCTTGTAAGCTATGCTTGAATGGGTTAATGACTTGAGGAATAATGAATACCTCAATAAAGTAGTTCTTGAACTAAACTTGTAAGTTAGTTGAACACAATGGTTATATGCAAATATATGCATTGTTCATGATGTTTGGTAGAGCATTATGTCCTACTTGATTTTATGCAATTATATGCATGGTTTATGAGATTGTGAGAGCATTATGTCCTACGTGGTTATATGCAAATATGTGCATGGATTATGGATTTGTGGAGCATTATGCCCTATTTGTTTATGTGCAATTATGTGCATGGTTTATGAGTTGTCAGAGAGCATTATGTCCTACATGATTTAATGAGTCCGATAATAATGAATTTGGTCTCATTGGTTTAGACAAGTAAATATCTACTTGAACGCTTGGTTTAAAGTCCATGGTTTTGGTTGTTGTGTTTCAGCAATGGGACGATTCATAGCCTTTGGGAACAATCGCTATGAATCGCCATTGGGTCCTCACTATTTGGCCAATAGTGGGATGTGATCTCGAGTTATGCCATCTAGCTAGACATCGAGCTCTCATTTCTCATCCGAGACCGGATGAATGTAACGAGTACTCATTAAGGGAACCGATGAGTTGAGATTATTTGGGGAGGAAACCCTGTGGTATTATTGATTGGGAATTGAGCCCTAATCATGGTTTGAGATTTGATATCATGGTAAGTTGGTTGGGTTTTGAACCCGGATTTGATTGTAACGGTTCGACATATCGTTACACATGTTTATTTATGAGCATTTATATGAAAGATAAAATGCTACTTTTTTATGTGAGTTTATGTGCTTTAAAAATTAAGTACATGTTTCATGATGGTATACTAGCATGATACCATGATTTTATATATTTGTGCATTTATGCCATGCCATGTCATAATATGCCATATGTTGCATTTAGAAACTTACGGGTCATTATGACTCACTCCGTGTGATTGTTTTCCCTAGCAGGCAAAGTGATTCGCAGCAATGCTTCTGATAACGACTTTTAGCAGTGGTCTTCCAAGTCAAAAGCTTGGAGTTATTTATTATTATGTTGTATTTTTTGTGAGGCTCGAATGTAAAGTTATGTAGACTTTACTTGGGTAGATTGTAGTGTTATATTATGGTTGTGTATTTGGGAGCCTTGTATTGCCGAGCATTTGTATCCTTAGAATTTATTTTCTTGTCGCTTTCGAGCATGTGTGGCTCGCTTATTCTAGTTGTGGTATATTGTTGTTCCTACCTCCGATAGTTTTAGTCGTGAGGTTTGTTGGTGGTTTAGCAGATTTTATGGTTATAGTGAATTGTTCCTCCGCATGTTATAGCTTGAGTGTTGTTTATCGTTGATTTTGTCTCAGGCCGCCTTGGTTGCCGATGGTTTGTTGTGCGTGTCTAATGTTGCGCCACGCTGTCGAATTTTTGGGCCGAGATTTACTATCTCTTTGGTTGTTTATATTTAGGAGCTTGATAGCTCGGGTCCCATTATGGTTTTGCTTCCTTGTGTTTTGGTTTTATTTTCTCGTATTGCCGTTATGGCTTTACCTTCCCTGCCGTGAGTCGGTTGGCTTCTCTTTTGACTCGCACCATTATGCTTAGTGTGCTTGTCTGCCTCTTTAGTTTGTCTCGATGGCACGACCTTGGGATCTCTATTGAGATCCCGGTCGGGTCGCCACAGCTTGGTATCGAGCTATTGTTAGCTATTTCGCCAGATAGGTTCCTTGGCCTAGTCGTGGGTTTATTGTTGAGATTTTTAACGCCGAGTGTTCCTTGTAGGTATATTATGTCGTGAGCTTGGTGGAGCTAGTTCTAGCAGCACTGCTCGAGTACCGCTCGTGGTAATGAGAGAGGGAAAATGTTAATGATCCTCGTGTGACTCCTCAACAAATGTTTTAGGAGAATGATTCCACTATACTTGGGAGATTTATGAAGTTGGAACCCGAGGGCTTCGATGGAAGGCCCGATGCTTCTAAAGCCGAACATTGGTTAGAAAGCATGGAAAGATTTTTTGCGCATGGGTTGTACATCAAAAGAGATGGTGACCCTAGCAAAGTTGTTTACCTTGAGTGGTGTGGCCGACCATGGTGGCACGTGTTACGAGATAATTGAGACACTATGGAGTGCCCCAAGTGTGGGAAAATTTCATAATGGAGTTTAGGGCACGCTTATTCTCAGTAGTTCAGAAAGAAGAGAAATGGAATTTATTGCGCTGAACAAGGAGATATGAATGTGGCTCAAGATTCAAGTTCACGTAGTTGGCTCGCTATGGTTACTTAGTACCGTATGAGGCTAAGACCCATCGGTTTGTAAAAGGCCTAAAGATGAAGTATCGTGAGGCGCTTATTCCCTTACGGCTCACGAGTACCGAGATGCCGTGGATCGTGCTTTGCGATGGAGTTAGACTTCGAGGAATATGCTCAAAAGAGAACCTCGAGAGTTGTTAAGAGTGATGATAATATTGGGAGGCAATTAGCACCTCGAAAGTTAATCAAGGAATCACACGCACCGTAGACGTAGTGATGTTCCTACCTCTAGCCCGAGACCACGAGGCGGTGAGTTGATATGTAATTTTGTTTGAGGACGTGACATGCCGAGAAATATGATGTCAGCAAGGCGTGAAAGTGCTTTGCTTGTGGCGTGATCATGTTCGTAAGGATTGCCCGAAGATGAGGGTTAATCAGCTTGGGAGTACTAGCCGACAACCGTGGCTCCAAGAGAGATGGTGATGGCCGACCTAGAGTTTGAGGTCATGCATGCTGCGTAGTTGGCCATCATGGGGGTTTTGAAACCTATCCGAATAGGAAGGTACGCTTCTATATATATATTATACCGCCACATGATTATTTTTATTATGAGTACACGCTCTTATCGGTAGCTCATGCATTCATACATACATTACATGGTGTATTGCATATTGTTGGTTTATTGTTTGATTGGGGATAAAGCCCCAATGAGATGCCGGTTCAGTGGTATTGTTTGATTTGTGAATTACCTAGCGTAATCACACATGATTTGTGGATTCTTGTGTAGTCTATATATTTATAGGACTATACTATATATAAAGAGCATTGAGGATGAATTTGTGTTACATGATAGTAACCAATGGTTTTATGAGGTTACGGTTTTATCCGACGCTCATACTAAGAGTCGGGTATGAATATTTGGTATATATATGTATATATATGTATGAAGCATGAATTGTGGCGATGATATTTATTGGTTTGATATATACTTGTATATCCTATGGGGATATGTTTAAGATGATGAATAATATACATCGGCAATATTGTTTATGATTATTATGCGAGTAGGATACACTCGATATGTGCGAAAGTTAAG
>CM028382.1:72031137-72069128 GCA_013146195.2 Codonopsis lanceolata | reverse complement strand
AGTCACGTGGCACTACTAGCATTATTCTTAGACTCGTGCTCCTCAATATCTTGCTCTCAACCTCATAAGCTCTATCAACCGCAATCAAGATAATCGGTGAGAGCTTAAGCGCAGAATCGCTTAAACTCCGGTTCTTAACCCTTCACAAACTTGTGTGTTCTCCCCGCTTCTCGGAATCATATACGCATAACATCGGCTCACTCAGGAATTTCGCTAATACCTCGGCACGACATGCTACCTTGCTCAAGATCATAGAACTCCTTCTTCCCTTTGGTTTGCGAACTACGTCCCAAGACACATACTCATTCTTAAATCTCTTTGGAAATTACCTGTAATGGGAACTTGTTGTGATCTCCCAACTCTCTTCAACACACCCACCAACTGGCTCCCTTAAACTTAAAGGTTGCTAACATAACCCTTCTTCATCGTAACCCCAACATAGACAAAAGACTTTCATTTCCTCCATCCATAACTCGCCTTCTCTCGGTTTTAAACCAATTAGGCTTTAACTTAAGAAACCTCCAAGTAGTATAGCCACGAATCCTGGTCTGGTGGTGTCGCCCTCCGACCCTCCCGGCCCAAAAGCCAATCTGAATGTAGTCTACCATATCAGGAACTTCCTGATCCTCCTGGGTGGTACCTCGCCTCGGGTTCACCTGAACTCTCCCGGCCCCTCCTCCCGGATTATCCATCTGACTCCTACAAGAATTCACTCGTTAAAATCAACACACAAATAACCAACCCAACTAGGCCATGGAACTGTCTGCCGACGTTTTAACCTTATAGCTATATAATCAAGTGATTTACCCGAACCTGACCCCAATACGAGATCCCGAGTCGTGTAAGCTCCACATGACATTAACACAAGCATGCATAAGTAGGATTATAAAATTCATGTGTGGCGCAACATCGCATACGAACAACAACTCTGCTACACTTGGCCGGAACAACCTAAAATTAAACAAGTCTTCGCGACGCATAAATTTAACCCAACAACTACTCCTACAATTATTAACACATGCTTATAATCCTCAACGGCCACAACATGCCGGAGACAACAACAACAACAACAATTAAACGAGCTTTAGCGAGAAAACTGTAGTGAACCATACACATATAAACAAAGGCTCGACATATAAGTCGGCATACCAAAAGATTACAAGTGTTAAGTAGTTAAGTTACAACAACATCAAAAACCCCAAGCCAAGTCACATGACTTGCTTCCCAACGTCCTTTCCAAAATAAAAGTCAACAACAAGTCCAAAAGATCAACCTTGAGGTTACAAACAAACGAGAATAAAGCGAAGTCTATCCGGACCGTCTCCTCGCTCGGATCTAAGGAAACAAAACAAACAAATAGGGTAAAGTCGAAAGACTTAGTAAGTTACTACAATGCATGTTCATGTTATAGCATGACATTTATCTCGTTATAATACATGATCATCATATAGCACGTAAGCACATTGCTCACATAAGTGCGGAAATTAAATCATACAAGTAGGATATGATAGTCACTGCCGCTCGTAGCTCCCGCAATAATGAAACTTTATTATACTTTATCGTGCAACATTGATGCTCTCGTGAATGCATCAACTTTTATCAAGTACCACTCGATCTAGATAGCAAGCCAATGCGGCACTTAACCGTACGGCAGTGGGCTACTTCCCCTATCATGCCAACAATGGAGTGTGAAGTCCAAAGCGATCCATAGCGAGCACGAATCCCATAATTCGTGAAGGCGATGCATCGTCCCCACCTGACCCAATAAACAAACCAAATAATGCATTTGACTCAATGTGATGCACAAGTAGATATTTACTTGACTAAACCATTAAGGACCGAATTGACAAGAGCGAACTCGACCAACCAAGTAGGGTATTAATCTCTACTATAAAATCATATCAAGGCAATTAATTGCACAAAACCAACCTTTCATAAAACTTGTTATAAAAAATCAAACCAAGCTCATACTTGTGTAAACCAATCAAACGGTGTCCAAACTGTGAGGGATTGAAACTAGAGTTCAACACGCTCAAATATTCCCTAGAGTCGACTTCGCTTGAGTCTCTTTGCTCTAAATTCCCAAATTTGGAGAAATTGAAGCTATGTGCTTCATAACCCAACCTAGGTCAATTCTAGGTTCAACAAGGTATTAAATTCACCAAGGCAATGCAAAGTGATTCATGTATATCATAGAGTCCAAAATTTAGGATAGAACACATAACACTTTCACAACATTTCAAGAAGGCATAAACTAGGGCATTCACATATCTCAATACTTCCATCACTAATATAATACATGGCTTTAACATGTTCAAAACCTTAAATAGACAAGATGGAAGAGTATTATAAACATTCATAGGTATGAAATCATCCTAATCATGCTCCTAGCAAGCTCACAATTTCAACATACAAGAAAATAGCATAGGAAGCATAAAAGTGTCCTCATTGACCTCAAACACCATAGGCTTTGTTTCCTTAGGGTCAATGAGAGCTAAGAAAGAAGAAGAAAAGTAACTTACTTGTTATACAACAAAGAAAGCAATGGAAGAAACTAATCTGGATAGAAGTGCTCCTCTTCTTGAGCTCACAACTTTAATGAAGGACTTGGGCAAATGATGAATGGATGATTGAAGACCAAGGGATTAGCCCAAGAACCATGGAAGAGCTAGAGAGAAGATGAAATTCGTTTTTGGAAGAGTGAGGGTGAGAATGAGAGTCAAAAACAGAAATGTGGTTTATATTGGTCTACCTTGGAGTGGGACAAGTGTCAACAACTTGTGGTCCCTTTTTAAATCTGATTTGTGGCTTAATGATCCACTAATGTAATCTTAATCCAACATTAAAAACTAGTTAGGGATGTTAGGACTTAAGTGGGAAGGGTTAGGGAGGTTTAGGATAGGTTTAGATATGGGTTCAAGGGGTACAAATCGTCCAATTCGAAACAGGAAAAAAAATCCCAGTAACAGACACAGGTGAGAGCGGGCGCTCACCCCAGGCCATGCCGCCTCAACTACCGAGGCCATCCCCAAGTTCGAACCACTCTTCAATTGCTCCCCGCATTTGAGGCGCCTCATATGGCCGCCTCGGCCCCCTCTAAAACTTGATTCAAACTTGATCTAAATGGTCCCAAACTCACGGGCATCCATTCTAAGGTCTAACCCTACTCAAAACAAGTCGGAACGCACCAACAACCCCGAACAAGATGGACAAGGCTGCCACGCATCGAATGAACAACGAATCAAACTACAAACAAACACCAATCAAACTAGGATATCTTGGACATGAAAAAGGTTTGTTTCAACATGATTAAGACCTGAATACAAAGCCAAGAACTCAACGAACACTGCATCGCCGAAATAGCCACGAGCAACAGAGAGGAATCGCTAAGGCCAAATTCAAGCGATCAAACCGGCAATTCAACAAACAAGTTTATATGATTCTAAACATGTTATGAACTTCTAGAATGACTTATGAATGATTCTAAAACACTTATATACTAAGTAAGCATGCTCACAATCAACCAAGAAAGTATAAAGACAAGCATACAATGCACATGCAAGATTATGGGGCGTTACAAGGGTGATGCCTTCCCATATCCTGGTATCCCCTAAAAAAGGGATAACTTGATGCAGGAAACTCAAAGTTCCCATATTGGATCAAAAATCGACTAAAGGCAACCAAGGCGCATTCCAACGCTTATCTTAAAGACTCTCTCGCACTTTTGATTTCGTCTTCCCCTAAGAAAGGGAGGGTGGAACGAGAGCAGTGGATTTCACCGCATCTGCACGTAGTGGTGGACATTTTAGTGTTGAAAAGACTGCTAGGAAGGTATTACAGTCTGGCCTTTATTGGTCATCCTTATTCAAAGATGCACATCAGTTTGCAAAAAGTTGTGACAAATGTCAAAGGTCAGGGAGTATAAGTAAGAGAACCGAAATGCCCCAAATTTCTAATTTGGTTGTGGAAGTTTTCGATGTTTGGGGAATAGATTTTATGGGACCCTTTCCTATCTCTCAAAGATTTGAATATATTTTGGTAGGAGTTGATTATGTATCAAAATGGATCGAAGCAATCCCTACAAGAAATAATGATGCTAAGACAGTGATAAAATTTATGTGTGCAAATATCTTTAGTAGACATGGAATGCCAAGAGCAATAATAAGTGATCAAGGGACCCATTTTACTAATAAGTTAGTAAATGCCTATCTCAAACGATATAGGGTAGTTCATGAGTTGTCTATTTCCTACCACCCTCAGATATCTGGTCAAGTGGAAGTGAGCAATAGGCAAATCAAAGGAGTGTTAGAAAAGACTATTCAACCCAATAGGAAAGATTGGGCATTAAAATTGAATGATGTTTTGTGGGCACATAGGACGGCCTATAAAACTCCATTAGGGTTAAGTCCCTATAGAATTGTTTATGGAAAAGCGTGTCATTTACCTGTGGAATTAGAACATAAAGCTTTTTGGGTAATCAAAACCCTTAACATGGATATGATCCTAGCAGGTGAAAAACGAATGCTTCAGTTAAATGAATTAGAAGGGCATAGGTTAGAATCCTATGAAAATATGAAAATTTATAAGGAAAAGACAAAGCGATTGCATGATAAGAAAATTCTTTCTAAAGATTTATATCCTGGAATGAAAGTCCTTTTATTTAATTCTATGTTGAAATTATTTCCAGGAAAGCTAACATCGTGTTGGTCAGCTCCGTTTGAAGTGGTGAATGTGTTTGTCCATGGAGCAGTTGAGCTTAAATGCTATAAAACTAATGAAACATTCAAAGTTAATGGACATAGAGTTAAACCCTATCATGAAGGTGTATTGATTGTGAAACAAATCAAGTCGATGGATGTGTTTGATTTAGGCTGATGGGTTGACTGACGTCGAGCAAACGACGTTAAACAAAAGTGTTGCGTGGGAGGCAACCTACTAATTTTCAAATTTGTTGTTGTACAATAGTTATTTTGAACCATTGCTTGATTTTGATATTTTTAAACTCTATCTTATTATTTGCAAAATTTGATTTTGTTATTTTTAAACTCTATCTTATTATTTGCAAAATTTGATTTTGGGGGAGATATATTTAATAGTGTTGTATTTATACGTTTTATTTTTTTCTTTCTGTTTTCATTTAATGTATTTGGTAATTAGTTTTAGGTTATTGAAGGATATATTAGAGCACCGAAGGAAAATGTATTCGGACCTTAATGATTAAAAATTATACTCAGCTATTTTTATAAAAAAAGAAAATCAGTATTTGTGAAAAATAGCTTGAGCGATCACCCAGCACTTAGGCTGAGTGATCGTGTCTTATTTTAATTATTTCCTTGCAAGATAACAAGATTATTGTAGAATAGTTTGGGAAGGAAGGGTCTAACCACAAAGATTTGGATTTGATTAAAGTAAATTTAACTAATCTAATAAAATAAAGCAATTAATAATTAATGGGGTTTTTGGTTTTTATATATTAAATTAACTAAAAAGCAATAAAATAACCTAACTAACAAGGCATATAAATATGAGATAAATCAAAGATTTGTAAATCGCCTAGGAATTAGGATTCACTTGTATCTATTCTATTGTTCATTTAAATAAAGTATCATTAAATACCTTGGGTTCGTTCACAAAAGATAGATATAGCCTGTCAAATTACCATTCAGTCTCCATCTCCAAATAATTCATCCATTTTATATCCTAAGCACAAGAACATATGGAACCTAACTATCACTTAGGTCATATATATGAACTTGACCATAACTTATCACTTTCGTGCATCGATATGTTCAGTTTATCATGATGATGAGCCAGTGTACGACATATTCATTTTGGTCATGCAGTTATCCGCACCTCTAGGCCTTTATTACGTGCGATTACATTCATTTGTTCAAAGCTAGATAATAAAGGGGTTGATAAACATCATGATCAACAAGAATTGAATGAATAAAAATATAATATAAAGCAATAGATTCGATACAAGTTACCTCAAATTCCTAAATTATGGAGTTAATTCCCCATAATTAAGTGTACAAAACCTTGAACCATTCTTGAATAATCTTTCTTCATAGACAAAGAAAAATAATACAGAACTTCTCTCTCCCTTTTTCCTAACCTAAAGAGATCTATTTATACCTAATTAATCCTACAACAAAAAGGAAAAGGAGATACAATATAATTACAACACTTGACAGAATTAAAATAGGACTTCACGTTTCCCAAGGCAACCAAAACACAATGAGTGGGCAGCTGATTTTCCATGGAGAAAAGCTGATTTTCAGCTTTTTGTCTTTAAGTTTCCAGCTTTTGCACATTGGTCCCTGAAGTTCTTCAATTCAGCAAAAAGTGCCTATATTTTGCACATTTGTTGCAAAAGTCCCAAAAACTATAAAACAACACTAAAACATATATTAGACAACAAAAACCCCGAGAAATAGCATAATTTAAACCGAAATAATACCCAATAACTGCGTATAAAACACAGTCATCAAATACCCCCAAACTTAAACTTTTGCTCGTCCTCGAGTAAAACAAAGCATATAAATACAAAAACTAAACTAAATTATAGTAAATAAAATATTTTTTCCTTTCACAAGTCAAAGCATCGACATGGTACCACATAATGCCTCAAAGAATGATAAATAACAACACATAGTCACAAGTCTAGGCTTTCACTCAATCATCATCAATCTCACTTCTACATCTCCGTTTGTGTGTGTGAAAACCATTAATTGACTATCTTCAAACTTAGAAAGTTTTATCAAGTTAAGCACAACATTCATTCCCAAAATATTTCAAATAAAAACGTGTGCATCACAAAACATGTACATACCATCAATACTCGGTTAACAACACGAAGAGAGATCGTGCTAGAATTCAAGTGCTTATGCATCCATCCCATGCACTAACTATGTATGAAATACAATGCTCTCAAGTCTCAATTACTTATAATAGCTAAAATTATGCAAATAGTGTGAGCTATATCAAGATGTGTATATAATTCAAAACAAGGGTCAAATCAACTATGCTTCCAAACCATGTCAACTAACACAAACAAATGTGGCAACTAGATCAATAGGACTTCATTAAGTTTGTAATGTAAGGCCAAGGTGAGGGGTAACAATAAAGGGATAAGAAATTTCAAAGTGAAAGAGTAAGAATATTTCCCTTTTTTTCCATATAAATCACTCACTTTCCTTCAAGAACCCCCAAACTTGGACTTTTGGGTTGAAGAAGATATCAAACTATCACATAAATATTTTCCTTCCCAATGATCTTTTTCTTTGCTTTCTTTCTTTCTTTCTTTTTTTCATTCTTTTTTTTTCTTTTGAAGGGCATGTGCAATTTTTGATTTTCGCACCCTTTTCATTCTTTTTTTTTTTTTTTTTTTCATATATATATATATATATATATATATATATATATATATATATATATATATACATACATACAAGAACTCATTGGGGGCTATTTTTTATTACATCAACCAACATGTAGACAGCATTCCCAACCCAATCATACTCTCTCAATGGGTAGGCAAAAATGTATAGGCTTAAAGGTTAAGTTAATGTGGGTAATAGAAACGATGTCGAATGGGGGTCGATGTGTGCTTAGCACACGCCATTCTTTTTAATAAATCTCAAAGGGGACACTAGGGATTAATATATAATAGAGATGGTGAGATAAAAAAGGCTCAAACGTTCCAAAGATGACCTAAATCATATCCTAACTGCCACAATGCTCATGCTTCGTTTTTACGAAAATTCAACAAAGTTTCAAATCATTCTCTAACTCATAGTTCTAAAAACGAGCTCCACAAGTATTTCACATAAGCATTCGCTAGAAAAGAGGTAGGGAAAATCAAGACTTAAATGCACTCACGGTTCGAAAGTGTGCTTGAGATATATTAGCAAAAGAAGTCTAACAAATCTAACTTAGCATGCAATTAACCCTAAGTCGCAAATATAATGCAACAATCATGTAATGACGATTGTTTAAAATGTTCATGATCCAAAAATAGCAAGGTCCAAATGAATGAAATGTGCACTATAAACTCAATAAAAATACCCAAATCCTTTAATAAATCAAGTCATGGTATTTTTGTGCTAAATTTTTTTTGGAGATATAAAGTTTCATCAACTAGACCAAGCTAAGGCTCGCGGACAAGTTTATATGCATCACTATTAACAAACATGTTATCATTGGTGGAAGTAACCACGCCAATATAAAAGACTCGAAATTTTTTCAAATTTTTTTATTTTTTTTATTTTTTTATACTAAAATAAACTAACTACTAAAAGTAACAAAAAGAAAATAAAAACTAAATTAACTAATACAGGTAAAACGGCTCTTCTCAAAAAAATATCATCATTTAGGCATAAGATCAATTCACACACCCGAACTTAAATTTCACAATGTCCTCAATGTGAATGAAATATAGAACAAGAGAGTAAAGAAACTGGCATGAATCAAGCACAAACCATTTTAGCATGATGAGAAAGGAAACACCCAAATTTCAGCCCAAAGTTGGAGGAAAATCAACGTTTCAAAGTAATTCCAACTAATTTTTTAAAACAGGTTCACATTGCCCCACCCCAAAACTTAAATTTCACATTGTCCTCGATGTGAATCAAATAGAAAACAAGGAAGTAAAGAAAAGTCAACGACATGGCAATTTGAAGAAGGCGTAATGAACGTGACAAATTTCCAGCAATTACACATAAAACTCCACTCCATATGTATACCCACTCCCTAAATAATCAAATTACCCAACCGCCAAATTCACAATAATTAACAATAGCTCATGATTCCATAACAATCTTAAAGCTGGAAATCGAAATTTGCCATTCTTAAAAAGAGCATAATTATTCGGCACTATTGTACATGAGCAAAGGAAGATCCAAATTCAGTCCACCAATTTAGAGTATGCAGACAACATGGATTATTGGGTCAACACCAATTCAAATCCGACGCAAGTATGTAAATTACTCACAGAATTATACCCTCCCATCATATTTTGAAAAGTTTTTGGTTAAAAACAATTTCCCACAATAATCGTGAAATAAACCCAATCACTATAACAATTCAGCTTGCACATAATCAACATTTTTCAGTAATTTTCCAGCAACATACTATTATCTATCATCAGTACAGTAACAAATTTACCAAAATCCGATTGAATTGAATTCCAGAAAAGCATAAATTCAGGTAACCTGATTCACAATTCTTCAACAATTGAGTGGCAAATAGCAAGAATCGCAAATGGTTTAATCACATAATTCAACAATTAATTGGAAGAGATTGGAACAATCTTACTTGAAATCGTGAGAGGGAAGTCCAAAATTCAAGCCTTTAACTGTGATGGAAAAATGGAGGTGAAACCGGTCGTGAGATGAAGGTTGATGTCGACGCCCGGCGAAAGAGGCGCAGTTGATCAGGCTGGAAGCTGCTTTGCCGGAGTCGGGGTGAATAAAGGTGGAGAAGATTTGGCCGAAGAAGATGGAGGCTATTTGAGCAGACCAGGACATAGGCAGGACATGGACAATTGAAGAGGATGGTGGCCTTGGCGATGAAGCTGAAGGCCTCGCTGGGTCTCGTTGCTTAGTCGGGACAGACATGGGTCAATAATTTGAAGGGGCACGAATAGGGGCTGGTTGTGAAGATGGCGGCGGTTGAAGATGGAGATAGATAGGCTTGGTGGGCGAAGACGGGTCTGAACTGGCCGAAGTTGGATCTCAATTGGGGTAAGCTTGAGACGAGGGCTGGAGATGGCTGAAACAGAGGGGAGAGAAAGAGTGTTGTCCGAATTTGGGGAAGTGAGAATATGCAGCATCTAGAGATGAAGATGGAGGTCTTGGTAGGTTTGTTAGAACGGAGGAGAGAGAGAGGAGCGAGATTGATGGAGATGGTTGAAGAAATTTGAAGGGGATGGTTGGATTCCGGAAGAAGACGGGATAGAGGAATTCGTCGGGTCTTGGAGAAAGGGAGATGGCGGTTGATGGAGAAAGATGGTCGGTGAGGACGGATTGGAGGTGGCCGGCGGCGACTGGACTGTGGATGAAGGGGAGGTGGACGCCAGCAATTGAACAAGAAGGGGGAGAAGATACGGGGCCTGCTCGATTTGAACAGAGGGGTTAATTCGCCGGAGAAGAATGAGGGTCAGGGTGTTGGGGCTTTGATTGAATGAAGGAGATGGAGATGGTGTCGGGTTTGGAGGTGGTCTGTGGTTGTGAAAATCAGACAGAAGAGAGAGAGAGAGAAAGATGGGAGATGAAGATTGATGTACTGTAGCTTTTCCCCTCTCTTTTCTTTTTAATTAATTTTTTTAAAAAAATAAGCCTTCCAATCTTCAACAATTATGTTTACCTTACGATTGCAAGGATTTTTAGGAATGCGGCCGCAAGGTAAGTTTTAACTAGGTCCCTGCACTTTTACTATTTCTTGAATCAGTCGTAAATTGCTCCATTAATTTCAGTTGAACCCGTATTTTTTGTCTTTTTGAGCAGCCTTTAACCTGTTTAAACTAAAACAAAAATCTACAAAAACTAAAAATAAAATTATTAAACATTAGTGCATAAAAATACATAAAAAATAAAATCTTTTTGTGAGGGTGACATTATTAACACTCCCCTATAAACCCACAAACTCAAGGAGACTCTAACGAGTGACTCAAAAAGCAACACGATAAATACAAAGAGATAAGAGTTAGAAATAATTCTAAGTTATAGTCGTTAGCTTGACTTAAATCCTCCCTTTTTTACTAAGAAGACATCGACGGATCACTTAGGAATGTACACATTTTTGGTCCATAAAATCCACCACTCATGTAGTGTATTAATTTTAGTCCATTGAAGCCAAACACTTCCTTGGCGAAATTTTCTTTATACGATGGCCATTTAATTGATTTAGGGACGGGAAGTTTCACACCTAAATCTTCCAATGTAATCCTATCCGGAATTTTCACCACTTTTTCATCACAACATTGCTCATGTATCTCTGAAATAGGTTCCTGATTCTCTTCAAGAAAATATGAAGAAGGTGTCCCTAACTCCACATAAGTGTCTAGCGGAGAATCAATTGGAGAATAAATTACAGTGAAAGTCTCCGAAATTGTTTCGGGTTCTTGAGAACAATGAGGTGGTACGTCATTTTGTGAAAAATCTTGGGATTCTATAATCAACTCATCATCTTTTTCAATCGGCCCATCTATTACTTCCAATTCTTTTTCCTCAATATTTGTTTTTTCTTTATCCCTTTCTATATTATATTCCCCCTTAGAGACTTCCATGGGTATCTCATCATCTTTAGGAATCAACTCCTTCTCTCGCACTTCTAGTTCTACTTTTTCAATCGGCTCTTCTTTCTCAATGACTTATATCTCTTCTTCATCCAAAGGTGTTGGATTATTTTCTAGATATTGTTTCTTTACCTCATTTAACCTCCTTTCGAAATTTACCAAAAACTTAGAGTTTTGTTCTAGTTCTTGCTTTTTAAGGTAAGACGAATAATAAAACCTTTACCAAAAATTCTCTCTGCCGCATCTAGGGCTTCAGCCTTGGTGTTCCGGCTGTTGCATGGCTTCAGCCATGGTTGAGATGGAGACTGATCCTCATGCCCCTCCATCACCTACCCACATGAAGTCCTTTGCTTCATTGTTTACAGCCGCTGCTCCTTCTCCCTCGACTTCTGCACCTACTTTGCTCATCCCTCCCTCCTCTTACAAAGGTGAACCTGCTTTTTGCCTATCTCCTACTCAAGTTTCAGCCTTCGCCAAGCCCTTTCAGTTAACGCTTATGGGCAAATTCTCTCATGGTCGTCCTTCCATGGAGGTCATGAGAAAAGAAATTCTTACTTTTGGCCTTAAAACAACCGTCATTATTGGTCACTTAGACTCCAAACATGTTCTGATCCAAACTAACCATGAGGCTGATTATCAACGTTTGTGGATCAAAGACCAATGGTATGTTGGGGCCTTTCCAATGCGAGTTTTTAAATGGACACCAGAATTCCGTTCAGACACCGAAAGTCCTATTGCTCCAGTTTGGTTCTCCCTTCCTAGTCTTCCAATATACCTGTTTAACAAGCAGACTCTCTTTTCCATTGGAAATCTATTCGGTAACCCTCTGACCATTGATTCCCCCACAGCCAATCTATCAAGGCCTAGTGTCGCTAGGATCTGTGTTGAAATAAATCTCACAAAGAACATCCCTAGTCGTATCTGCATTAATAATGGTATTTCTGCAGGATTTTGGCAACCGATTGAGGCTGAAAGACTCCCTTTATATTGTACTTGCTGCCATCGGCAAGGTCATGACGGCTCCACTTGCAAGGTTAACTTTGGGCATAAGGATTCAGACAAGGGCAAGGCACAAACCACAGATCAGGGTGCCCCTCCTGTTACCAAGGACAATCTTCAGGAATCTCAGGCTAATAAGAGCTCGTTTTGGAAGGTCAAAGAGCCACAAGCTCCTCAAAACGTGCAAGGTAATTACCCTATACAAAACAGTAGATCTAATCAATATAACTGTGCAGTTGCTCCTCATGTCAATGCCCCCTCCAGTTCTGCTTCTCCCAACGCATCTGAGGCTGCTCAAGACTCTCAAGATATACCAGCCCCCATCATCTCCAAGCCCCACGAGCCTGCTTTATTTGAGCCTCAAAATGCCAACCCTAATGCCCAGGCTAACGCAAGTGTCGCGCATCCAGCCAAAGCAACATCTCCCATGCTCACAATCCTTCGGCCTCTCCATCGCACCAAGCTGCTAACACCCACCATACTTTCCATACATCTCAAACAGAAAGTAGCCGAATTCAAGCATCTCCTTCTCATAGTAATAAAAGTCCTTCTTCAAACTTGAGCCCCAACTCTTCCCCTTTCAGCCCTTGTGTAGAAAACCAAGCTATGATGCAGAAACATGCCCCTCCTCAGCCCCGTCAATCCGTCAATTCTGATCGGACAGCCGCCTCAACCTATGGTGTTAATGACAATGGTCTTCCTAAATATAATTGTGTGACAAACCTTAGCTTCGGTGTTGAAGTCCCAATTGATTGCGTGACTAATGCTACGCCGGATTTAAGTGGTTTCTTTGATGAAGATTTCGCTCATGAAAATCCTTTGAACATAATCTCTCCCAATAAATTTGTTGTTCTGCAGACTTTTGACGATGAAGACCCAAGCAATGACAACTCTCAATTTGAAGCTTTCAACCTGGAAATCTCAAGTCCAAGAAAACAAAAGCGCAAACCACCTTCAGTTCCAGCCTCCGACAGAACAACTCGATCTCGCACGCAAAATCCTAATTTTCGTTATTATTAGTTTTATTTATCTGCTTTGCTTAGGATTTCTTTTTTTTTTTTTGCTTTTTGATTTAGTTTTTGTTTCCAAGGTAAGGCTCCTTTGCCCCCCCCCCCTTTTTAAGGGTAAGGCTGGTTGTCCCCCTTATGTTTGTTTCTCTCTTTATTTATTTATAAAAATCTAGCTTTTTAGAAAGAAAAAAAAGGTAAGACGAATAAGAATAAGGTTCATGAACAATTGAAGCTTTCTGGATTGCATATTGGGTTTTGAGAGTTTTAATTTGTGCTTCCATAAATGCAATATCACTTGATACACTGGGATCACTGGGTGAAGAAAAAGAGGGTTGATTACAATAAGAAGGTGACTCATTATAATAATTATGCGATGAGAAAGATGATTGATTACAATAAGAATTAAGGAGACTCATTATAATAGGACGAATAAGGAGGAGGTTCATTATAAAAGGGCAGATTATAATAGGGTGGCTCATTATAGTTATTATGATAGGGCGGAAAAGATGGTTGATTATGATAATCCCTTTCATAGCTATTAGGAAAAGATGGTTGATTTACTCTAGCATTTTGGTAGGCATATTCATTTGTGGCTCTCATAGGTGCGTAATTTTTCATATTCCATTGATAATTATTGTACGCCATTTTTTAAAGATTTTTTTAATTATATTTTTAATTTTCAGAATTAAATTATTTTTAAGAATTTTTTTTTGAAAACGAAAATAATAAAAAGAAAAGTTAAATTAACTAAAGCAAAATAACAAATCCCCGGCAACGGCGCCAAAAACTTGATCGTGTCTTATTTTAATTATTTCCTTGCAAGTGGACAAGACTATTGTAGAATAGTTTGGGAAGCAAGGGTCGAACCACAGAGATTTGGATTTGATTAAAGTAAATTTAACTAATCTAATAAAATAAAGCAATTAATAACTAATGGGGTTTTTGGTTTTTATATATTAAATTAACTAGAAAGCAATAAAATAACCTAACTAACAAAACATATAAATATGAGATAAATCAAATATTTGTAAATCGCCTAGGAATTAGGATTCACTTGTATCTACTCTTTTGTTCATTTAAATAAAGTATCATTCAATACCTTGGGTTCGTTCACGAAAGATAGATATAGCTTGTCAAATTACCGTTCAGTCTCCATCTCCAAATAATTCATCCATTTTATATCCTAAGCACAAGAACATATGGAATCTAACTGTCACTTAGGTCATATATATGAACATGACCCTAACTTATCACTCTCGTGCATTGATAGGTTCAATTTATCTTGATGGTGAGCTAGTGTACGACATATGCATTTTGGTCATGCAGTTATCCGCACCTCTAGGCCTTTATTACTTGCGATTACATTCATTTGTTCAAAGCTAGATAATAAAGGGGTTGGTAAACATCATGATCAACAAGAATTGAATGAATAAAAATATAATATAAAGTAATACATTCGATACAAGTTACCTCCAATTCCTAGATTATGCAGTTAATTCCCCATAATTGAAAGTACAAAACCTTGAACCATTCTTGAAGAATCTTTCTTCATAGACAAAGAAAAATAATACAGAACTTCTCTCTCCCTTTTTCCTAATCTAAAGGGATCTATTTATACCTAATTAATCCTACAACAAGAAGGAAAATGAGATACAATATAATTACAACACTAGAAAGAATTAAAATAGGACTTCACGTTTCCCAAGGCAACCAAAACACAATGATTGGGCGGCTGATTTTCCATGGAGAAAAGCTGATTTTTAGCTTTTTACCTTTAAGTTTCCAGCTTTTGCACTTTGGTCCCTGAAGTTCTTCAATTCAGCAAAAAGTGCATACATTTTGTACATTTATTGCAAAAGTCCCTGAAACTATAAAATATAAAAAAATAGACAACAAAAACGAGAAATACTAAAACATATATTAGACAACAAAAACACGAGAAATAGCATAATTTCAAGCATTTAAATAATATAAGCTCAAGTAAAACAGAAAATTTTCTCTGCTTCTTAGGCTAATCTAACCATCCAAACTCATTCAAACTTATACTCCGCTTCCCCTCTCCCTACATTCCACATCTATCTGTTAATTTTTTGCGATCGGTGAAGATTTTGCCCCAGTTATTTCAAATTTTCCAAGGCGACACTTCTCTCTCTTCAAGTCCGAAAATCTGCTTTCTGCGATCGGTGAAGATTTTTGCGATCCGGTGAAGAATTTTATGGCCACAAAGACCTCCATTGTTTCCGGCGAATTTTATGGCCACAAAGCTTTCATTTTTCTTCACATTTGTGAGTATTTCTTACTCTCTTCTACTTTTATGCACATTTTTAGTTGTTTAAATAATTTATTGCATAAATTGTTAGTTTAGAGTAATTTTTATTCTTGTCATTTACAAGCTTTGTTGGGTTTTCTGATTTGAGATGAGTGTTTTGAGTGATCTTTTCGCTTAATTAATTTTAATGGCACCTAAGAAGCATAGTAAAAATTCCTGCGAAGGCACATCATCTTCTGCTCCGGCAATAGAATTTGATCCTGCCTACTTTTTGAACACCGAACATTATCAAAACTATTTAAATAGTTTTCATTCTAAGGTCATCATTCCGAAGCGCGGTTTTGATTTTTAAAGTTATCAATTGAAACACCATGTCGCAAGAAATGGTTGGAAAAACTTGTGCGCTACACCGGGTGAGGCCGTTGTGCCAATTGTCCGTGAGTTTTATGCTCACATTGGAAAAGTGATGAGAGAGGACCCCAACTCTTCTTGGGTTCGGGGTAAATTTGTTAAATTTGATTATTCGGCCATTCGGGATTATTATCGTTTTCCTATTGTTAGGGTTGATGATTATCAATCCTATTTACCTTATAACATCCCGATGGCCACTGTTAGTGAGAGGATAGCCTTGCCTGGGTCTGAGTGGACCTATGGACGTAACGAGTTGGTTGGACGCCCTCGTTCTATTAGGGAGTCTCACTTGACTCCCCAGGCTAGGGGAATTTATAAATTTATTTGTGTGAGGGTGATGCCCACGACACATCAGTCTGATGTGACGTGGAATAGGGCGGTGTTAATTTACACCATCCTAACTCAAGGTTCCATTGATATCTCTACGATTATCAATAGGCAGCTTAGAGGCATGGTTGAGAAAACCATGAATACGGCCCTTCATTTTACTAGTCTTATCACTGGCCTCTGTGCTGCCGCGGGAGTCACGTGGACTCCCGATTTAGAGCGAATCAAACCGATGCCCAATGTCACCCAAAAGGGTATCATTAATAGGACACGGCAACCCTATGACCGTCACCCCGCTGACCAAGGCGAGGATGTTGAGATGGATCCGGAGATGGATCCTTTGGAGGAGATCTCTACCTAGTTAGTGGAGGTCTAGTTAGGCTTAGACTCTCTCCATCAGCACGTTGACCATAGGATTGACATGCTCCAACAGCATGTCAATCATCGATTAGATAGGATTGAGCAGCGTGTTGAGCAGGGTCTAGCGGACCAAAACTACTTTTATGGGTATAATACCCAATTTTTCCAAAACATTGCCTCCAACCTCAACATGCCTCCAGACACTGTCCTGAATGGCGTCCTCCTTCGTTATTTGGTCATGGCTCATCTGGAGCCGACGCTTAAATAACGTCTTCCTTCGTTATGCGGGTTTGCCATCTTTTATCCAGTTTCTCCTTTGTTTTTCTCCCTTATTTTTCGGTCCAACATTTTGAGGACAAAATAGAATTTAAGTTTGGGGGGGAATTCTAGGTTTTGGGTATTTTCAGGTCCTAGCCTAATGAGAATTGGGAACTTGTGGTTAAATCGTGGTATGTACATGGGACAACTAGTGTCCCTTATATCCCTTCTTTTACATATTTTCTTATTTTTGTTTCTTTTTATTTTAGGAGTTGATGAAGTGAAATACTGTGACAAAGCCGTGACCACCCCAGCTGTGTACTTATCCGGCCTTATTCTAATTAGCATCAACCTCCAATTTTTTAATAAAAATTTTAAAAATTTTATTCTCGAGTCGTGTGCGGAATTTAAGTCGATGATGATTAATGCGATGACCCACATGACTTCTTCCTCGATCCTTCGGGAATTTACTCTGTTGTGTAAATTTCCTATGATTAATCCCTATGTGTACTCATACCCCACTATTATTGAAGGACTTGGACATTTTTATCTAGTACATAGCTCACATGGCATTCTCCAAGTGAGTGGTTTTGTGCACCTAATTAGGAAGAGTAACTGTCTTTACGCGAATGTTACATTGAATTGTAACTTAGGGTAACATTTATAGAAATTAGAATTTTTGGAATTGTCTTGCTAATATATCTCAAGCACACTTTTGAATCGTGATTGCATGTTAGTCTTTAATTTCTCAATATCTTTTCTAGCAAAAGCTTATGTCAAACACGTTAGGAGCTATTCTTCATTTCATATATGGATGTGATGTTTATAATTGTATTTCATTTTCTACGGAATTTTGCATGATGATTTGGCACTAAGACATGATTTAGGCCATCTTTGGATCGTTTAAGGCTTTTCAGCTTCCTGACTGATCGATGTTTTAATTAATCTTTTTCCTTGCAAGTGGACAAGACTATTATAGAATAGTATTGGAAGCAAGGGTCGAACCCACAGAGACAAGTGATCACGAACAGTGCAATTTATCGATAGCAAATTATTAATCTAAAGGGGGTTTTTATATTTGTTTCTATTCAAAACTATTATTTATATTTAGATGTTTAACTAATTAGTAGTAATTACAGATATGAAGATCTTTATGGTGGGTGGCAATCTAGGATTCTGGGTTTCACTTGTATTTCCTTTATGTTCAATTCATAATAATTATCATTCAATTTCTTGGGTTCGTTCACTAAAGATAGATATAGTCTGTTGAACAATTGGTTCAGCCTCCATCCCCGCAAAATTCATCCATTCTATATCCTAAGCACAAGAACTTTAATCTAGCTGTCACCTAGATTTATGATCTATCTGTCACCTAGATCATGTATGAACCTGGTCCTAACTTATCACTCTCGTGCATCGATAGGTCCAATTTATTGTGATGGTGAGCCAGTATACAACATATGCACATTGGTCATGCAGTTATCCGCACCTCTAGGCCTTTATTATTTGCGATTACATTCATTTGTTCAAAGCAAAATAATATAGGGATTGATAAACAATACAATCAACAAGAATTGAATGAACATATATACGAATCAAAACATAAATTTGATACAAGTTACCTCCCACCTCCTAGATTATGGATGATTTAGTTCATCATAGACAATGAACAGCACATGGAGATGATCGGATACATGATTTGATCTTCAATACTTGTAATTACACAATCTAACTATGTTATACAATCTAAAAACTACCTAAAATCTACCTAAGACTACTTCCAGCCGTTTTTCTATCCTTTGCTCTCGGCATCCAACTTCAATATATACTCGGGAGTTGTAATCCAATCGAATCACTGTGCGAAAATCCGAAAATAACGCATTCTGACCACCTTGCGGTCGCAAGGTGTTGAGTACCTTGCGTCCGCAAGGTCTCCAGTGTGTCTGGCCTTTGTTTGCTTGACTTCTTCCCGTACTGCCTACCTTGCGGTCGCAAGGTCTGATGTACCTTGCGTCCACAAGGTCTTCAGATTGACAGTCTTCACGTTTTCTTCATTTTTCCTCTTTTGGCCCTTCTTGAAATTTGCACTTAAAACCCTGGAGTTTGGCATATTTTCACTAATAACCCTGAAACTTACAAAACTCACCGAAAACATATATTAGTAGCCAAAAGCCTCGTGAAATAGCATAATTTAAGTCATAGAAGCATATAAAATCGACGTATAAAATACATCGATCAAATACCCCCAAACTTAAACTTTGCTCGTCCACGAGTAAATAATAAACACTTATAAATACAAAAGCATATAAATAACAAAAATGAAAATCTTTTTGGAGGGTGACACTATTTACACTCCTCTATAAACCCACAAACTCAAGGAGACTCTTTCGAGTGACTCAACTAAGCAGATAAATACAAAAAACTAATAAATACAAAAACAGATAAAAACTAACTAAGAATAACGAAAATCTTTTTGGCTTCAACCTCAAGTTATAAAAGTATGGCATGCAAAGCAATCTCAGTTCGATGCTCACCACATATATGCAGGCTTAGTCATATAAAACCAACTGATCTTTTCTTAAAACTGCTACTACTTTTAATTTCTCCGTGTGTGTGTGCTCACCAGTCTTAGAGAATATCTTAACTAAAACAGTTTTATTAAGCTAAACACCACATTCATATGAAAATCAAGGTTTGATAAAAAAAATCATGCATTAAGAATTATGAGATCTACCATCCAAACCCGGTCAGTTACAGACAGAAAGGTCCCAAGGATTTCAAAGACTTATATATCCATCCCATGCACTTCTATGTATGACATACAATGCTCTCCTATCCCAATTACTTGTAATAGCTAAGATTATGTTAACACAATGAGCTTTAGGGTGAATAATAATGAACATGAAGTGTGTGATCAATTTCATATAACTCACTTGACAGTTAAAACAGCATAAGCATTGGCAAGAAGATCATTGGGTCTTTATTTAGCTTGTAATGTAAGGCCAAGGTGTTGGGGGATATGATGGAAAGGAATTGGAATTCAAAGTGAGAGAGTAAGACTACCCTTTTATCCCTCATACTTCCAAGCAAAAGGAAGTTTTCCCTATTTAGGCTAGGACCTGCAAAGACCACAAGTGGAGGGGTGCTTTTCGTTACTTTTCAGTTTTCTTCTTTCCCCCCCCCCCAAACTTGTTTTGGGCAATATATACTTCTAAAAATATCACATCATTCTTATCAGCATGATTTTTCTAACATATTTTTCTCTTGAAAGCTATGCTTCCATTTGAATCTTTGTTACACTCTTCTTCTTTCGTTTCATTTTTCGTCGATAATTTTTTTTTTTTTCGATGACGGAAAGAAGAAGTCTTCCGAAAAATAGCCTAACTGAAAAGAAATGGTCCTCCAAAAATCAATTTCCCACCCACATCCTACTCTCTCAAAGGGTAGGCTAAAAGTGTATAGACTTTTAGGGTTAAGTTAATGTGGGTAATAGAAACGATGGCGAATGGGGGTTTAAATAGTGTGCTTAGCACACTCCATTTTTTTTCATTAGGCTCAACGGGGACACTAGGGATATTTTTAGTATCGGTTAGGGAATATTTAGGCTCTAACGATCCAAAGATGGCCTAAGTCATTTCTTAATGCCAAATGCTCATGTAGTTTTTAAAGCAAGTAAGACAACACAAAATATCATATCAACTATGGGAATTAGGGGTTGAATGTTTAGCATCACTGGATTTCACATAAGCATTCGCTAAGACAGATGGTAGGGACAATTGAGACTAACATGCAAACACGGTTCGAAAGTGTGCTTGAGATATATAAATGAGAAAAATCCAAGGGATCTAACTATCATGCAATTGACCCTAAGTCACAATTTAATGCAACAATTATGTTCGAATGGCTATGCATCATATTCTTGTGCATATCTTGTTGTAATGAAGTAGGTGTTATAAACTTTATAAAACTATTCTAATCAATCCATAATTATGACTGGTGTGGGTGCATGAAGAATTTGGAGAAAAGTAAACGTTTTGCAAAATTAAGTAAATTCGAGAGGGATCTACGGACTAGCTATGCGGTTCATTGCATTAACTCCTCATCGACTACGGCTAGCATTACCACACCTAAAACTTGAGGACGAAAATTTTGAAATATTTTATTTTTTTGATTTTGATTTTGAAATTATATATATATATATATATATATATATATATATATATATATATATATATATATATATATATATATAAGAAATTTGGAGATGATGACGATGACTCAATTGATGTTGGGTCCCCACAAGAGGAACCCACGAGCATCCAATGTGAGTGTATTCTGGTCAAGGCAACACCTCCGAAAATAAGAAAAAAAAAATTAAAAACAGGAAAGTAGGGTGAAGAGTTAAATAGTCATCAAGAAAAGAAATTTTTCTTCACCCTATAAACATAGCCCAACTCCATTCCTCCTTAGGCTAGGACCTGCTAGGATTTTAAGCTTAAAATCCCCCCCCCCCAAACTTAATTTCTATTTTGTCCTCAAAATTGAGGAACATATTAAAGGATTGATGGGGACGGACAAATATCAAAAGGAGATAACAGGTCCACCTAACGAAAGAGGATGGAACTTGGGCCTCGACTCACGGTGAGTCGGGCGGAAATAACGAATGAGGATGTAACTCGGGGATCGTGCCAGGAGGCAGCCCATAATAAGCGGAGACATTTTGTCCCACCGTGTTAAACCAACCAAACAGCCGCTCTTGGTCGGCACGAATTTGTGCCAACTGTTGAGTTGCCATCTGGCCTTCTAGGGCAACCTCTTCTAGCATATTGGAGATCCCTACGAGCGGGTCCTCCTCCTCCTCTTCGGGTTCCTCCCCTTGAGGAACCCTCACTCTCGGCTGCTGGTGGTGCTCAAACAAAATGGCCCTAGTAATGGCCGGACCAGCCTTCAGCCTCTCCGCGTGTCTGGACCATCTCACGCCTGCCCTCCTACACAACTCGGTGATCAAATGCGGGAATGCGAACCCCGCATTCGTAGCACCTCTAATAAGGGTCTTGATTTGGCCGTTGATCAAACGGCCAACATCAACAGACCCACCGGACATAATGGTGTAGGTCAAGACAGCCCTCTCCCAAGTCACCGTATGTTGGTGACTGGAGGGCATGAGACGCCCACAAACAAATTTGAACAGGGGCTTGGCCGTGTTCTGAAGGAAAGACTCCTCCATGGTGCGTGGACCGAAGGGTGCATTACGGTTATAGGTCCATACCACACCAGGGAGGGCGATGGTCGCATTGACCACCTCGACAGTGATAGGGGGTGTTGGAGGTGAGTGCTAAAATTATCGGCACCAACTGCAAAGTTGGAGGTGCCGAAAAATTCGTTAATGCTTTGGGGCGAAAAATCTACTAGCGCACCCCTAACACTAACGGTGTCTAATACACCCCCATCTATGCCAATGCTGCCATTGGCATAGAACTCTCGGACAATAGGCACTACAGCTGCCTTTTCCGGAGAGTCGGTCAAACGCCCCCACCTACGGGCCGTGAAATTTGGACGGAGGCCAAATTCTTCAGCCTTGAATCCCCTCTCGGGAACCAAGGACTTGGAGAGTTTGGCCGCATATTTTTCCAAGGCCTCGTGGGATACGAATCGGGTGTGGTCAAAATTTTGCGCTCGCCTTCCCGAACAGGAGGACGGCACGGAGCCGGTATTTCTACGCTTACGAAACATTTTGTTTGAATAAAAATTAAAATAAGTTTTTAGAATTTTAAAATTAAAGATTAATTCTAAAGCATGCAAAAATTTATCTACGTTAAAACTATCTAACACCCTAGCATGCAAATATTTTACGAAAAAATTTAAAAGAGGGTTAGGATTACTTGTTTACAGCCTTAGATGGAGAGAGTAGCCGGAGTTTGAGCTTGATCGGCAACAATGGAGTCTCCTTGCTTCAAAAACCTTCAATCTTCCATGGAGTGTAATGGGGGTGATGAGAGAGATGTAGAAGATGGAGAGTTAGTGAAGGAGGGAGAGGATCTCGAGATTAGTGCCGGAATTTGGAACGATTCGCCGGAACTGGAAGAGGCTGGGCGGCTGCTGCTGCTGTTTGAGGAAAGGAGGGAAGTTTTCTGGTGATTCTACAAATGAAGACCCGGCACTTCTTATATAAGGGGACCTTGCGGTCGCAAGGTGTGGCAGACCTTGCGACCGCAAGGTGGGCAGTCAAACCGTTTCTGATTCCGCTACTTCCCCATATCTGACGGTACGATGCACGACATTTACATTTACGGAGGACCTTGCAGTCGCAAGGTCTCCAACACCTTGCGTCCGCAAGGTGGGCAGATTTCATCCCACTTGATTTTCTTTCTTTCTTTTCAACAGTTTTGCAATTCAGCCCTTTTCCATTAATTCCGTTATGTTTTGTAACTTCCCTGTATTGCAAAAACTTAACAAAAACTTCTAACTAAAATTATTAGTAACATATAAATACAGTACTAAGATGCTTTTCTCCCCCAAACTTGAATTTTGGCATATTTAATTAAAAATTAAATGTCCAAAAATTAAATTTAACGGAGAAAAACATATTTAAACTAACTACAAAAGCAAATAACATTCAAAATAGTGGGTTGCCTCCCACTTAGCGCCTTTGTTTAACGTCTTTGGCTCGACCAAACTGCAAGCCTAATCCCGGGGTGGTTCATTGTCAGCCAAACGAATTAACTCAATTGTTCGTTCAACTGACATCGGCTCTAGATATGGCTTGAGTCGGTGTCCATTCACTTTGAAAATTTCATTATTTTTAGGATTTTGAATATCAACAGCTCCATGAGGATAGATTCGTACAATTATAAAGGGACCAGACCATTTAGATTTCAATTTTCCGGGGAATAGCCTTAGTCTAGAATTAAAAAGTAACACTTTCATCCCTGGATGAAACATTTTGTTGGCTAACCCCATGTCATGATATTTCTTGGTATTTTATTTATATGTCTTCGCATTCTCATACAAATTCAACCTATGTTCTTCTAACTCATTTAACTGAAACAATCTTTCTTCTCCAGCCAAAGTTAAATCTAAGTTTAACTCTTTAACCGCCCAATAAGCTTTATGCTCAATTTCAACTGGTAAATGGCAAGCTTTGCCATATACCATTCTATATGGACTCATTCCTATGGGGGTTTTAAAAGCAGTTCGGTATGCCCATAAAGCATCCTTAAGTTTAGATTCCCAATCTTTACGATTAGGCCTAACAGTCTTTTCTAATACTGCTTTAATTTGTCTATTGCTAACTTCTATTTGGCCGGATGTTTGAGGATGATAAGGTGTAGCTAACTTGTGAGTTACACCATGTTTCCTAAGAACATTATTCAACAACTTATTGGTAAAATGAGTTCCTTGGTCACTTATTATGGCCTTAGGTACTCCATACCTAGCAAACAAATCTTCTACGAATTTAACCACTGTTTTGCCATCATTTGTCTTGGTTGCTACTGCTTCAATCCATTTAGATACGTAATCAACTGCTACTAAAATATATTCACAATTATTTGATACTGGAAAAGGACCCATGAAATCAATACCCCAGACGTCAAAAATTTCAACAACCAAGTTAACATGCAAGGGCATCTCGTTTCTCTTTCCTATTCCACCTGTTCTTTGACACTTATCACATGTTCTATAAAACAATTCACAATCTCTAAAACAGTAGGCCAATATAAACCAGATTGCAAAATTTTTCTAGCAGTTTTGTTTCCACTAAAATGACCTCCACAAGAGTATCCATGGCAGAATTCCATAATACCTTGTTGGTCTTTTTCTGGAATACATCTTCTTATTAAAGAATCTGAACAAATTTTGTATAAATGTGGTGCTTCCCAAAAATAATTTTTTGTTTCTGCCAAAAATTTCTTCTTTTCATAATGATCAAAATCCGGATTAATGATATCAGACACATAGTAGTTGACAAAATCAGCATACCAAGGGTCTGAATCTTTAATGGTTGGGCGTAATCTTTGTGTTGGAAGTAATTATTAAGAAGTCATTCCCTCAAATACATATCGTTTAGATATATAGCTTTACTCAAGGGGGGAATTATCTTCACTATAGTCGTCTTGTGTAACTAACGGAAATTCGTTCACCGTATGTAGTGCTTTTATTGATTAAGGTCCCCCTATTATTTTTTTCATCAATTTGATAACTTACTTCACTAATGCAATCATGTTGGTCACTCGAGTAACTTCCATCAAAGCATGTTGGATAAAGCTGTGCAAAAGACGATAATACTTCTTCACATACTGAAAATACATTTGTAGTATATAGAAGTGTATAATTACATGTTGACATGATTCAAAAGTAATAAACTAATTATACATAAATAAATAATAAGACACAATTCAAATTCCAAAAACATAAAATGACAATATAATAAACCTCCAAACCAAGTTCACCCAACAGCGCTCCTTCACCCTTTCTCTCTTTTTCCGTGTGTGTGTGTGTGTGCAGTCCTCTTTGGCATTCTTGGCCCTGCTCCTAACTTGCCGGCATCGAATTCTTTTCAGCAGGGGAGAGTGGATGCAAGACAGATTCTTACTTGGTCTAAGAAGGCCTTTTGGTCAATTGAAAAGTGTTCTTCGTAGATTAGGAGTAGTATTATTATTTATTTATGATATGCCCGGCCCAAGCCGGGTCACGAGCAAGGCACGAACTAGCATCACGTGCTATTCACGCGCTCCCCGCTCCGAGCATAAATGCTCGCCAGACAGGGAGCTAGGGGCCACTGATATGCCCGGCCCAAGCCGGGTCACGAGCAAGGCACGAGCTAGCATCACGTGCTATTCACGAGCACAATGCATATGGGGCCCACAGGCCTTGCGGGCAGAGTAATAGAAGCATCAAGCAGCGAGCAGCGCAACTCCCATCCAAACCTAGCCGGGCAAAAGGCCTTGCCTGTCCGACCAGGGGCCATGCTTGGACACCACACATATTTGGCAGAGAAACCAGATTCATCTCGTTCAAACCTGGTCGAGCATTGGCCTTGCCTGCCCGACCAGGGGCCGTCCCTTGGATCCACGTCAAGTTCAGGAGCAGCCCATATTGAACACCCGGGCAGAGCCTTGCTCGCCCGGGCACGCACCAAGCAGGAAGCACCGGCGGCTTTCTCTCCAAGACAAGTCAAAGGTTTCCTTACTTGAGCAGGACACTTGCCTTATCTGCTCCTACATCTACGCGGTCAACCGCCTATCATGCCTAAAATCAAGGGATTCTCTCCTTGATTGATTCGGTAACTATGGAAACTGAATCCTAGACGGATTCAACCACCTTGGGGGCCTATAAATACCTCTCCATAGTCATTAACAAGGTACACACATTTTTCTTGAGCCTTGGCACTCTGTCAATTTGCTTTCAGATTCATTCACGAGACTTACTCTCACGCCGGAGGGGTTTCGCGAGGCCCTGCCTTGCACTTCCACTCAGGTTTTCTTGTGATCTTAACAGGCTCAAAGAAGGTGATTCAAAGCCCAGATATCCTACCCAATTCAAGGACGGCCCAAGCTATGTTTTTGCCACATCAGTTTGGTTCCATTGCCGGGAAATCAAAGTTTCTAACACTTTTTTAAGTTTTCCGATGTAAATCTTCAAAAACCTCTTCATTGCAATGGCTGGAAAGGGTAACAAGCACCATGCCACCGTCAGCAACCAACAGGCTGGCAGCCACCAGGCTGGGAACAATAACCCCCCACCAAAGGCACCACACGGGGTGCAAACTAGAAACCAAAAGGTGGTTGCTGGGCACGCAACTCAGGGAAATGAGGTGCCATATATGGAAGAGAAGGTTTCCCAACATGCCAGTCAAAGCCGTGCAAGCCAACGTGATGCCAGGTTGGTTATAAACGAGAGGCGTGATGCACGCGCCCAAGATCTCATAATACAGCTCAACCACCAACGGGAGAATGGTCAGGACAGCCACGTGAGTTTATCCGGGCAAAACCCCGATCAACAAGCTGCTGCTCTGCAAATTCAGGCGGAGTACTACAACAAAATGTATGTACTTAACCAGCAGCTGCTCGCCTTGGTCCATGCCCCGGTGCCAGTTACAGACATGGTGTTGCCCGCTCTCAGCAACCCAGCACCTGTTGGCGATGGCCATGCCTCCCAACAGTTGCCGCTCCGGCACGGATCCCTCCTTCATGTACCATCCGAAAAGAGTGGAGGCGGTAAAACAAGGATGACCGGTGAGCCGAGTAGATACAGCCGTCAAAATCTCTCCCACGGGCACCATCATCGACGAGAGCACCATGCTCGGGAGGAGCGTAGTGGCCGTCGGAGGGCCCGTGAGTGCGTAGAGGCAGATGCGCAACGGCCAAAATACAAAGCTCGAGTCACACAGGAGACCGGATCCTCTTATGAGCCAACATTTTTTCCTCGTGTGCGCGGCAGCCAAACAGACCCAGCTCACTCTTCTAAACTCACGGTGGACGCGGAAAGGCGGCTGTCTGAGAGGATGGAGGCCATGAAAAGAGACATGGCCCAGCAAAATGGCTAATTTAGCCATGGCCAAGGCCGGCTATGGAGCCACCAAGCCGCTGGAGGGTAGCCCATTTACTCCAGAAATTGAAAATGCGCCACCCGCGCAAGGGGTCATCTTCCCGCAGTTTGACAAATATTTCGGGAAGACGTGGGCAAGCGACTGGCTCCGATCATTCGAAGCATAGATTCAGATGGTCACTGATGTTGAGGCCTTGAAGATGCAGGCGTTCGAAGGAGATCTACATGGAAAGGCACAGGCCTGGTTGGGTAGAGTTCCCCGGGGATCGATCGGTAGCTGGGCAACGCTCAGAGAAAAAATCTTAGAGGAATTCAGCAATGTAGGCCCAACCCTTAAGAATCGTTTCGACCTTGCAAAGATCAAGCAAGGTGACAACGAATCATAAAGCAGCTACTTGAAGAGATTCCAGGAGATGCTTGATCGATGTATTTTATAAGTCGATTTTATATGCTTCTATGACTTAAATTATGCTATTTCACGAGGCTTTTGGCTACTGATATATGTTTTCGGTGAGTTTTGTAAGTTTCAGGGTTTCTAGTGAAAATATGCAAAACTCCAGTGTTTTATGTGCAAATTCCAAGAAGGGCCAAAGATGAAAAATGAAGAAGAACGAAGGAATCCAAATCTGAAGACCTTGCGATCGCAAGGTACCCAGACCTTGCCCCCGCAAGGTAGGCAGTACGTTTAACAAAGCAAGAAAATCAAGGCCAAGAAATCTGGAGACCTTGCGGATGCAAGGTACTCAACACCTTGCGACCGTAAGGTGGTCAGAACGTGACTTTTTCGTGTTTTCACTGGTGGTTCGATTGGATTACAACTCCCGGGTATATATTGAAGTCGGATGCCAAGATCCAGATATAGAAAAACGACTGGAGACAGTCTTAGATAGATTTTAGATAGTTTTTAGGTTGTATAACATAGTTAGATTGTGTAATTACAAGTATTGAAGATCAAATCATGTTTCCGTTCATCTCCATGTGTTGTTCATTGTCTATGATGAACTAAATCATCCATAATCTAGGAGGTGGGAGGTAACTTGTATCGAATTTATGTTTTAATTTATATATATGTTCATTCAATTCTTGTTGATTGTGGTGTTTATCAATCCCTCTATTATTTTGCTTTGAACAAATGAATGTAATCGCAAATAATAAAGGCCTAGAGGTGCGGATAACTGCATGACCAATGTGCATATGTCGTACACTGGCTCACCATCACAATAAATTGGACCTATCGATGCACGAGAGTGATAAGTTAGGACCAGGTTCATACATGATCTAGGTGACAGATAGATCATAATCTAGGTGACAGCTAGATAGAAAGTTCTTGTGCTTAGGATATAGAATGGATGAATGTTGCGGGGATGGAGGCTGAACCAATAGTTCAACAGGCTATATCAATCTTTAGTGAACGAACCCAAGAAATTGAATGATAATTATTATGAATTGAACATAAAGGAGATACAAGTGAAACCCAGAATCCTAGATTGCCACCTACCATAAGATCTTCATAACTGTAATTACTGCTAATTAGTTAAACACTTAAATATCAATAGTAGTTTAGAATAAAATAATTATAAAAACCCCTTTAGATTAATAATTTGCTATCAATAAAGTGTACTGTCGTGACCTCTTGTCTCTGTGGGTTCAACTCTTACTTCCAATACTATTCTATAATAGTCTTGTCCACTTGCAAGGAAAAAGATTAAATAAAACATCGATCAAGTTTTTGGCGCCGTTGCCGGGGACAAGCTAGTTCACGTAGTTAGTTTGTTGGTAGCGTAGTTTTTAATTTAATTTAGTTTTTAATTTAATTTATTTTTCAGTTTTTATAAAAATACAAATACAAATAGATTTTATTTTATTTTTAATAGTTAATTGTTTTTAAATTGCTTTAAATTATTTTTATGCAAGGTCGTAGATCTTTGAATCCTAAATTAGTAGAACTGAATTAAGATATAAATAATATTAGAAGAAATCAAGAAGATCTTGAAAATCTAGCTTCCCAGCCTGATAATCAAGAACAATTTTATCAAGAGGATCCTCTGGTTGATCCCACAATGGAAGATAATATTAATCAAAATCTTGAAAATCCAGTGAACTCAGTTAATAGGAATCAAAGAGAAGAAGAACCTGCAAGAAGAAATATGGAAGTGGTATTAAATCAAAGAACTATTAATGACTTTAGTAGACCTTCATTAAATGTTGTTACATCATGTTTAGTCTTGCCGAGATCTTTGTAAGGAATTTTCGAACTAAAGGTCATTATTTTAATGCTATACCATCTTTTCATGGGATGCCTCATGAAGACCCTGTCAGTTTCTTAAGCGAATATGAATACATGATGAGTACTTTTCCTTTAGGAGGGTTGACTGAAGATCAAATTAAAATGAAATATTTTCCCTGTGCATTAAAAGAGTTGGCAAAACGATGGTTTATGAACCTAACATCCAGTAGTGTTTATATTTGGGCTCAATTATATGATTTGTTTATGAGTAAATTCTATAAGCATGCATCTCTTACTGAATACAGAAAACAAATCATGTCATTCCAAAATGAACCAGGTGAAACATTCCATGAGTCATGGGATAGATTTAAAAATACGCTCATTATGTGTCCTCATCATAATTTGGCTCAACATGTGTTAGTGCTTCAATTTTATCATGGTCTTTCGCCGGGCTTACAAACTATGGTTGATAGTGCGGTGGTGGTTCTATTAATAGAATGACATCGGAAGCACTAGAAGAATTATTTGAGATGTTAAGTATTAATTCTCAACAGAAAAGTGCTAGAGGTAAAAATAGGAGCCTATATCAAATACAAGATAAATCAGATATACAAGCTCAATTTGAAAATTGGCAAATTCAAGAAGCAAGTGCTTTATGTGGATTATATTCTCATGCTACTAATTTTTGGCCATCAAGTGCTATGTATTCTGAACAGGCTAATGCTATGAATATGTACCCTCAAAGGCTTAGGAATGATCCCTATTCAAATACATATAATCCTGGTTAGAGAAATCATCCTAACTTTTCTTGGGGAGGAAATAAGCCTTTACAACCTCAACCACCTCAACCTCCACAATTTCCAAATCAAAACCAGTTGAGAATTGAAGAAGTTCCAAAACAAGATAGAGCAAGTAAAGGTCAAGCAGCATTGATGAAATATATGCTTGAAGAGATTGAAAATCTAAAGAAGCACATTGTTTGAAGCCGAAAAAAAGAGAAGGGAAGTTCCCTAGTCAAACCGAGCAAGCTAAGTCAATCACCGTCTTGCTTGAAGCGGTAAGGTAATAGGTGAAGAGGTAAGTGATCCTATTCATTCTTCTAATGTGCCTGTTACAGTAGAAAATTCTGAAAAGGATAGTGATAATAGTAAAGAGAATAATGAATCAAGTAACCAAGAAGTTCAAGTAGAAGTTCAAGTTCCAAATAAGGAACAAGAAAAAGAGGTTCAAAATAAAGAAAATTCAGTAGAAGTTGAAAAGAGTTAGATCAAGAAGAAGAGGAACCTTATGTGGCTCCACCACCATATGTTCCTCAATTCCGTTCAAGAAGACTTATGAAAAACCGAATGGACAAACAATTCTGGAAATTTATAATATGTTATCCAAAGTGAATGTTAATCTCCTTTGCTTAATGTTATTAAAAATATTCCGGCTTATGCAAAGTTTTTCAAAGATCTTCACTCTAAGAAACACAAGTTTGAAAACAATGAAAAAATTATTGTTTACGGCGTAAGTTCGTTTTACAACCCGAATTACCCCCTAAGTTGAAAGATCCTGGTAGCTTTAATATCAAAGTTTCCTTGGGAAGCTCTAAAAAGATGAAAGCAATGCTAGATTTAGGAGCAGGTATTAACTTGATGCCTTTTGCGGTCTATAAACAATTAGGGTTAGGAGAACTAAAACCCACTACTATGCAATTACAATTAGTTGATCGTTCAGTTAAATATCCCTTGGGTATAGTGGAAGACATTCTAGTTCGAGTTGATAAACTAATCATTCCAGTTGACTTTGTGGTTCTAGAGATGGAAAGGAAGATTTGCATTAATAATGAAGTCCCAAAATGTGCTTCAGGCTGAAGAATGTAGGAGCCACCTATCAACGCATGGTCAACAAAGTCTTCGGCTCTCAACTCGGCAGAAACATGGAGGCCTACATAGATGACATGGTCATCAAAACAAAGGGCCGCGACCATACTCTTGACCTGGCAGAAACGTTTGCCAATCTGCTTGTGAACACAACATGAAGGCGAACGAGCAAGTGCGCTTCGAGTCCAGAGGGGAAGTTTCTTAGGTTCATGGTCAACAATGAGACATAAAGCCTTAACTTGGGAGAAGATACAAGCCCTACTCGACATGGAGCGGCCTCTTGCATCAAACACTTCCAACAGGTTAAATGGCGGGGTCATTGCCTTAGGCAGCTTCATCTCGGTCAGTCAATTTGAAAAATGCCTCCCTTTCTTGAGGTTCTGCGTGGCAATAAGGGTTTCGAGTGGAATGCGACGAGGCGTGCTAAGGTCCTCGGCGGCTCGGGGAATATCTAGGCAAACCACCTCTCCTCAGCAGACCCGTGCTGCACAGTGAGCCTTTATTTTATATCTAGCGACCAGCGGACCGGGCCGTGGTCGCTGATTAGTTAAGGAAGAACTAGATATTCAAAAGCATGTGTACTATGTATCCAAGGCCCTCGGTCTACATTGAGGGTCGTTATTTAATGTAGAAAAAATTAGCTTACTCGCTCATAGGCGCCCAAAATTAAGGGCTTATTTTTACGCACATGTAATCATAGTATACAGGCGCACCCTTTGCGCAACACTGCACAAACGATACATCGAGCGGACTACTCAACTCACTACTAAATCGTGCCTTGACGAATTCAGCGGCGGAAATTTTTACCGTCGGCGATTAAACAATTTATCATCGGCGGAATTGAGCATCGGCGGCGGAATTTTAAATCGTCGAAGGTCACCTAGCGGACGGAATTGAGCATCAGCGGCGAATTTCTCGGTGGCGGAATTTTCCGTCGCTAAAAGGTGACAACTAGCGAAACGAAAATAAACGAAATTAAATTCGAAATATTCAGCGACGGAAAATTTTGTCGCTAAAAGGTGACCTTTCCAGCTGACGGAATTTTCGTCGTTGAATAGGAAAACCGATTTATTTCAGAAAAATTTTCGGAATACGTCACTAAAAATTGAAAATTAAAGTCTAGTTAATATAAAATATCAATAATATTTGAAATTAAATTGAAATTAAATTAAAATAATATTTGAAATGTTAATTTAATAATATAATATCAATAATTAAAATGATTAGCATCAATATAATTACAAAAAATAAAACATTCACATTACAACATAACTTAACTTAACGTAACGTTAACTTAAATTGAAATTAAATTAAAATAGTATTTGAAATGTTAATTTAATAATATGATATCAATAATTAAAATGCTTAGCATCAATATAATTACAAAAATAAAACATTCACATTACAACTTAACTTAATTTAACGTAACTTAAGCGTAGCGTATAACGTGCGTTAACTTAAATTGAAATTAAATTAAATTAATATTTGAAATGTTAATTTAATAATATAATATCAATAATTAAAATGATTAGCATCAATATAATTACAAAAATTAAAACATTCACATTACAACTTAACTTAACGTAATTTAACGTAACGTAACGTTAACATAAATTGAAATTAAATTAAAATAATATTTGAAATGTTAATTTAATTATATAATATAAATAATTAAAATGATTAGCATCAATATAATTACAAAAATTAAAACATTCAAATTACAACTTAACTTAACGTAACATTAACTTAAATTGAAATTAAATTAAAATAATATTTGAAATGTTAATTTAATAATATAATATCAATAATTAAAATGATTAGCATCAATATAATTACAAAAATTAAAACATTCAAATTACAACAACTTAACCGCGTAATTTAAGCGTAACTTAACGTAGCGTAACTTAACTTAGCAGCAACGTGGCGTAATTTAACGTAAGCGTGCAGCGTAACGTGTAGCGTAGCGATCGTGTAATGTAATAGCGTGTCGTGGCAACGTAGCGTTAGCGTGGCAATGTAACTTAGCATGAAGTTTGGCAACCCAACTTAAACTTAACAACAACAGCAGCAGCAAGCAAGCAGCAAACTTAACATAGCAAATTAGCGTAGCGTAACCTAACTTAAGGTAGCCAACAGCAACAAGCAACATAACTTAACTTGGCAACTTAGCGTAGCGTAGCGTAATATGGCGTAACTTAACTGTAGCAAATGTAGCAGCAACATGGCAACTTGGCATAGCGTAGCGTGGCAAGCAGCAACCTAGCGTGGCAACAGCAATGTAGCGTGGCAATTTAGCAGTAACAACAGCAACTTAACGTAGCGTGGCAACAACTTCCGCGTGAACAGCAGCAAGCTTGGCAAGCGTGGCGTGTCATGGCAACCAACGTGGCAACCCAGCAACCAGCAATGTAACATAAGCAACAGCATAGCGTGGCGTAACTTAACATAGCAACTTAGGCAACAAGCAGCAAGCAGCAACAGCTTAAGCGTGGCGTAAGCCAAATAGCAACTTAGCGTTAGCGTGGCAACAGCAGCAGCAACAGCATTATTATAGCAACTTGGCTTAGCGTGGCGTAGCAACGGCAACTTAACAGCTAAGCAGCAGCAGCGTAACATGGCGTGGCGTAACTTAACTTCATAGCGTGGCTTTTGTAGCGTGGCAACTTAGCAACTTAAACAGCTTGGCGTGTGTAACCCAGCAACTTAGCGTAATGTAACTTAGCAACAGCGGCAATTTAACAACTTAAGCAGCAACTTAGCAAACAATAAGCGTGTAACATAACAACTTAGCGTGGCGTGGCAACCAGCAGCTTAGCGTAACATAGCAAGCAGCGTGGCGTAGCAACAGCAACTTACAGCAGCTTGGGCAGCGTGGCGTGGCAACTTAACATAACTATATTAACTTAACAAGCGTGGCGTAGCTTAACCTAACAGCAACTAGCGTGGCAACCCAGCGTGGCAACAGCAAATTAGCAAGTTAGCAAGCGTAACGAACTTAGCAACCTAACGTAACCCAGCAACAACAGCAAGCAGCGTAACGAGCACTTAGCGTAACTTGTAGCAGCAGCAACAGCAGCAACAACTGGCGTGGCCAGCGCAACAGCAGGCAGCTTGGCTTAAGCAGCAACTTGCGTAACATAACCAGCTTAGCGTGGCATAAGTTAACTTAAGCGTGGCGCTTAACTTAACAGCAGCAACTTAGCAACAGCAACGTAACATAGCAAGCTTAACGTGGCGTAACAACAACAGCAACAGCAACTTAGCAGCAACAGCAGCAGCAGCAGCAACAGCAGCAGCAGCAGCAGCAGCAGCAACAGCGTGATGGTAACGGCAGCAACAGCAAGCAACAGCATTGCGTGGCAACAGCAAGCGTGGCGATAGCGTGGCAACAGCAACTTTTGGCGTGGCGTGGCTTTGCTTAACATAACTATGATGGCAACGGCAACTTAAGCGTGGCGTGGCAAGCAGCAACCTGGCAGCAGCAACGTGGCAAGCAAGCAAAGCAAGTTAAAAGCGTAACGAACAACTTAACGTGGCAACCCAACAGCAGCAGCAGCAATGCCTAACTGGCAACTTAACAGCAACATAACGTAACTTAAGCAGCTTAACGTAAGATAGCAACTTAACTTAAAGCGTGTGCAACAGCAACAACTTGGAGCAGCATTAGCGTGGCTTAACTTAGCTTAACAGCTTAACCTAACTTAACCCTTAACGTGGCTTAACCCAGCTTAAATTAGCTTAACTATAGATAATTTTTTCACTTGTTATATACAAAATTTTCTCTCTCTAGAAAGCTCTCTCTCTTAGCGACTAGGGTTTTTCTCTTTCTTTTCAGCGGGCGGCTATGGCCGCCAACCCTCCTTCGGTTGAACCTGACCCACCTCCTCCCCCTAAACCTCTTTCCTTTCTTTGAAGCCTTAACTTGGTACAACTGACGGTTCGTCCTTTTGTTATCCGCCATCAACATACAAAGGGGAACCCTCCCTCAAACTCTCCCTTGACATCATTGCTTCACTAGCTAAACCTTTTGATCTTGCTCTTGTTGGGAAGTTCTCACATGGCCGCCCCTCAATGGAAGCCACCAGAAAGTACTTTAGCACCATCGGCCTTAAAGCGGATTTCAGTATAGGGCATTTGGATCCTAAACATATTCTTATTCGGGTTCGGAATCAAAGAAGACTATCAACGTCTTTGGATCAAACCAATGGTTTTAAGGAAGGTTTCTATCTGTGAGTTTTTAAGTGGACTCTAGTTTTAGGCGGGCGTGGAAAGTTCAATTGTCGGTGTGGTTTGCTCTTCCCGGTCTCCCGATTCACCTGTTTCATAAATCCGCTTTATTCTCCATCGCTTCGCTATTTGGCCGCCCCCTCATGCTTAACCAGCCGACTACAAACCTTTCACGCCCTAGCGTTGCTCGCATCTATGTTGAGGTTGATCTTTTAAATCCTTGTCCTAATAGGGTTTGGATTGATTGTGGTTCAGTTTTCCCAAGTTTTTGGCAGCCTCTCGAGGCTGAAAATCTGTCGATGTACTGTTTGCATTGTCTTCGGCAAAGGCATAATGAACTAAGTTGCAAACTTAAGAACCCGTCTCAAGTTCCTCCAACTGACGCTGCTGTAAACCCTAACTAAAATACTACAAACCCTAACCAATCTGCCTCAAACCCTAGCCAAACTGCAACAAACCCTAACCCTAATCCTCGGCAAAGATGGACTCCAAAAAGGCTTCTCTTCCCTCTGATCCAGTGCCGACTACCACCTCGATACCAATAACAGTTGAGACTAATGAGGTCACAAACCCTACTCCCTTGCTTTCGGAACAAGACAAGGACAAAGAGATTAATGGTGATAATAATGCTTGTCAAAGGACGGATGCGATTAACAATCCAGGAGACCCTCAGACATCTAAAGCTAATATTGACGATAATGCTTCATTGCCACCTTTACAAGAGGAGACTTGTGGTACTAACAAAGATCAGCCAACTCAAAGCACGTCCTCTTCTATACAAGAGGACCCCCGCCCTTCGATTCCATCTACTATACGGGATAATGCCCAGGATTCTATGAATGTTGACCAAGTTTTGAATTACTGAAAGTCGAGTGTGTCTCCCAAACCGATTTGATGTGCTTAATATGCTGGACAATGAAGATGATCCAGATAACGTTACTTTGCATGCTCTTAATTTGGAAGGCCATCAACAGCCCCAAAGTCAAGCCTCAAGCGCTCTGCTGCGACAAGACAAACTCGATCTAAGACAGTTAAGTCCTCAGTTACTGAATCTAAAACTAGTACCTAATGGATTGCAAAGTTCTCTTTTGGAACGTTCGTGGTATTGGTAACGACCCAATGGTAAGCCGTCTCAAGCAGCTAGTTAAACTTCATAAATTATCTGTTATTGCTATTTTTGAGCCGATGTTAGATTCTTCCAAGTTGCTCTCATTACTCGTCGATTAAATTTTCGGTTTTCCTTCTCTAATTTGCGGAGTTCTATATGGGTTTTTATTAAATCGACTTCACTTGTAGCCTTGTTCAAGAGACTTCCCAACATGTCACTCTTCTTATTAAACACTTTTCTTGGCCTATTAATGTTCTTTTCTCTTGTGTTTATGCGAGGTGTGACTTGCGAGACAAACATTCAGATCTACGGGATGATCTATCTGATTAGCACTAGCTCGACTTTTCTCAAACCCCTTGGATAATTGGAGGGGACTTTAACATTACCCTACATCTGAGGAAAAAAGTGGGGTGTCAATTTGGGATCGCGTTGGGGCTTTGGACTTTCATGCTGTTTGTCTGGCTGCGGGATTAATAGATCACAGGTTTTTCTGGAAGCAACTTTACACGGTGGAACAAGCATTTTGGAGCGACCACCATCCACCGGAGAATTGATCGAGTGTTGGGTAATGCTTCTTAATTGGCTGGACACATTTCGATTAACTTAGGCTCAACATCTTAACGAGGAGGCGTGATCGATCACTCTCTCAGATTGCTCACAACTATGGTGAGCCCGACAAGTCTCCGTCATTCGGTTCCTTTCGATTTCTCAATACGGACTTCTCATGATTCTTTTAAGGATCTGATTAAAGCAAGCTTGGAATCAGACTGTTGTGGAGTAGGCATGTCTAAATTCTCCGGCAAACTTCGTAATGTCAAGGCGGCTCTTAAAACTTGGAATAAATCGATTTGGTAATATTTGATAACCTGGCTTATGAGAAGAAGAGAATGAAATGGAACGCTTTATGAGATCAATAATTCTTACTACCAATCGTGAGAATTTAATGGCTTCAGGCCTTTCATCGCGGTTCTTGTCAATACGGGGAGGAAGAATATTGGCGCTTGAAGAAAACTAAAATCAAATGGTTGCAAAAAAGGAAGCGAAACTTCAGAAGCTATTCCATGCGTCAGTTAAAGCAGAACTTCA
>CM028382.1:71988815-72031037 GCA_013146195.2 Codonopsis lanceolata | reverse complement strand
GTGTATGTTCTTGTTGGTATATATATTTTGTAAGAACATGGATTAATATAACATATAAATACTTAATAATATAATGATCAATATTATAATATATGGTATAAAGCATAGAACTCAACATAATATGTAGAATTCCATAATATAAGTATACCATTAAATGATGGGCATAATGGTAATATCTTATATATAAGGTGTAGTCCTTAAATGAAGTCTTCGCTTGAATTCCATATAAAGGCTTATCCATCAAGCCTATGTATCTACTAGTAACATTATTCTCATTCGGTCAAAACTATTCCTAAGTAATTGAAGAATAAAGAGATTAAAGAACTCATCATTTAGAAGATCTACTCCTCCCTAATTTGAAGTCTATCTTTCTTACTTCATCCTCTTTACTCAAAACAAGAACAAGATTAAGAACGAACATGGAATCACAAGGTAATTACGCTTAAGTCTTCTTCTTCTTCTTCTCTTCTTATTTAAATAATTTGTTTAAGTCGGTCATGTTTAATGGATGTATCCATGTTCCAACAATTATCGAGCACCTTTCATATACTAGATTGAGTTTGAATTTCTTATAAAGTCTTGTACTTTAATTTGTTTAAGTTTGTAATCCATGTATAATTACACTTGGTTTTGTTCTTGTACATAATACTCATTTGTCTAAGAGTATTATGTTCATAACTTCATTCTATTTCTTGAATTTTGGTTTTACTCAAAAGGCTTTCAATCCTTAATGTAAGATTATCTCATTTTGAACATAGCCACCATCCTTGGATGCGTTGTGAGAGTTTGTTCATAGCCACGCATAGCCACGCATTTTTTAAAAATGTGTTGTGAGTATGCGGATCTACTTACTTTGGTTGAAAAAAAAAATAAAAAATTGAGTCACCATTAAATTAAGAACTTCATTCAATTTCTGGCAATAATGGTAAGATCAAGTTTTAAGAGACACAATGGTTCATACAAGATTACCCCATTTACATAGCCAACATCATGTGTTTGGAGTGTGTAAATCTAGGTCTACTTGTTTGAATCATGTTAATTAAAGTGCAAACTTGTCCCATTTACATAGCCAATAATTATAATGCATTAAAATGGAAATTTGGTTGAAAGACTGAAAATTCATAAAAGGCTTCATCAAATTATCAAAAGGCAATGGTCCAACCGTGGTGACTTTTAATTGAATATAAGTTGGTTAAAGGCTTCATCAAATTAATGGTCCAACCGTGGTGACTTTTTGAGTATAATTGGTGACTTTTCGTTGCCCAAAATTTTGATAATCTATTAATAAATTATAATGTCTGGACACCAGTCGCGCTTCGGTGGTTCTTGGAGTTATTAAACTTTAAGAATGGACGGGTATAACAAAAGGATATTATCATTTATTAATAAATTTCGCTTATTTCTTTACCTTTTAAATTTTCAGAAATTACCTTAAAGTCTTAAGTGCCCTAAAGTATGATTAATTATATGCTTAAACAAATTTATTCATTGTTTAAATAATATTGTTGCCAAAGCAATTTACAAATTTGTTAAAGTGATGAATGTAAATATTGTTATTTAAATACAAATTTGTTAAAGTGATGAATGTAAATATTCCGAGGAATATTACATAAGATATGTGACTTTTGTAACATGTTTGAAAATTTCCCCAAAGGAGACATTGTTATTACAAACAAAAATCCGAGGGAATATTACATAAGCTTGATACTCCGGAAAATAACTTTTGTATTGAATGCCTTAAGGGAAAATTTACAAAATAGTACAAACAAAAAATGAACTTTCAAAAGTCTTAGAACTAATTCATACGGAACTAATTCATACTTACATATGTGGACCGTTCCCTACCCCTTCATGGAAGCGGACAAACATATTTTATTACGTTCATAGATGACTTCTCTCGTTATGGATACATTTATTTACTTCATGAAAAGTCTCAATCATTGGACGTTTTCAAGTCTTTTAAAACCGAAGTTGAAAATCAACTTGAAAAGACTATTAAGAAACGTTAGATCCGATCGTGGTGGTGAATACTACGGTCGGAATGACGGTTGATTCGGAGAACAACGTCCAGGTCCTTTTGCTCGCTATTTGGAAGAGTGTGGGATTGTCCCTCACTACACCATGTCGGGGACACCTAGCATGAATGGTGTAGCCGAGAGACGTAATAGAACCCTTAAGGATATGGTAAGAAGTATGGTTTCTTGTACTTCTTTACCTCACTCATTATGGGCGATGCTTTGAAAACCGCATAACCTACCTACTTAATAGAGCTCCTTCAAAAGCTACTTGACAAAACCCCTTATGAATTATGGACCGGTAAGAAACCGTCCCTTAATCATCTTCATGTTTGGGGTTGTCCAAATAAGCTAGGCCTTATAGACCTAACGAAGGAAAGTTGGATGCAAAGACCGTTAGTAGTTATTTTGTAGGATATTCTCAAAGATCTAGGGGATATAAATTCTATGACCCAAAAACTAGAACCTTTTTGAGACGGAAATGCTAGGTTCTTTGAGGATGTTGAATTTAGAGGGGAAAAATTTAAATAGTAATTTTGAATTTGAAGAAATGGAAGAGGAATTCGTTTCTATACCTCTTCCTATAGTTCCTATCGAAAATCAAGCAGTTGTGCCTGAAATTCGACAAGAACATAATATTCAAAATGACGTTAATTCTCCTATTAATGAACAACATGAAAATGTTGATGAGGAAATTCAACACCCTCAAAATCAAGAAGAACCGGTGCCATTAAGAAGATCTAATAGAGCAAGAAGGAGTGCTATACCGGATTATTATGATGTATATCTTGCCGAGAATGAGGAACCGTTAGGTTTAGTGGGAGATGAGCCAATCACCTTCCATGAAGCCATTAGTGGTCCAAATTCTCATAAGTGGATTGATGCCATAAATGAAGAGTTAAAATCCATGAATGATAATGACGTTTGGGATCTTGTCCCATTACCTAAGAATGTGAAACCCATCGGATGTAAATGGATCTTTAAGACCAAAGGGATTCACAAGGTAATGTGGAAAGACATAAGGCTCGTCTTGTCGCTAAAGGATTTACTCAAAAGAAGGCATTGATTACAAAGAAACATTTTCACCGGTATCATCTAAAAATGCTTTTAGGATCATTATGGCTTTAGTGGCACATTTTGACCTTGAGCTTCATCAAATGGATGTAAAGACAGACTTTTCTCAATGGCGACATTGAGGAAACTATCTATATGAAGAAACCGAAATGGTGGCGATTCGGATCAAACTAGTCAACTAGTTTGTAAACTCAAGAAATCCATTTATGGGCTTAAGCAAGCATCTCGTCAATGGTACTTAAAATTCAACCAAGTTATTCTTTCATTTGGTTTTGAAATGAATCTTGGTGAAGATTGTGTGTACCATAAGTTCGATGGGAGTAGGTTTATATTTTTGGTCTTATATGTGGATGACATTTTACTTGCTAGTAATGATAAGGACCTTCTTAAGGAAACCAAGAAATTCCTCTCTAACAAATTTGAGATGAAAGATCTTGGTGAAGCTTCTTTTGTATTAGGAATCCAAATACATCGTGATCGCTCACGAGGTATGTTAGGATTATCACAAAAGAATTATATAGAGAAGGTATTACAAAGGTTTAGCATGGAAAATTGTAAACCACATGACACCCCGGTCTCTAAGGGAGATAAGTTCAGTTTAAATCAATGTCCTAAAAATAATCTTGAATCTAAGTATATGGAAAATATCCCTTACGCATCGGCGGTAGGAAGCCTAATGTATGCTCAAGTGCGTACTCGCCCGATCTTGCCTTTATTGTTGGCATGCTTGGGCGATATCAAAGCAATCCGGGAAGAGAACATTGGGTCGCAGCCAAAGAGTGATGAGATACTTACAAAACACGAAGAACTACATGCTTACATATACAAAGTCGGATCATCTTGAGATCATTGGTTTTCCGATTCCGACTTTCTTTGGATGCCAAGATAGTTGCAAATCGACATCGGGTTATGTCTTCACTTTGGCCAGTGGAGCGATATCTTGGAGAAGTGCCAAGCAAACATTAGTTACTACTTCCACCATGGAAGCCGAATTTGTTGCTTGCTATGAGGCATCCAATCAAGCTATATGGCTGCGTAAATTCATTGAAGGATTGCGGATTGTCAAAGGTGTTGAAAGACCGCTTAAGTTATATTGTGACAATCGGGCGCGGTATTGTACTCCAACAACAACAAGAGTTCATCTAAATCTAAGCATATAGATATTAAGTTTCTTGTTGTGAGAGAAAGAGTACAAAATGAACAAATAGAAATAGAACTTATTGGTACAAACTCCATGTTAGCGGATCCATTTACTAAGGCATTATCTCCTTTAGTATTTCACGAGCATGTTGCTCATATGGGTGTAATGACCTTTGATAATGCTTAAATCAGTGGGAGTTCTTAATGTTTCCTATTTCCTTGTGTTGTTTTATTTAAATTGATCTCATTTGGTTAAAGTAGGACTAGTTGGAGAATATATATATATCGTTCTTCATATATATTCATTAATATTCCATGCTACATATCTATACTTAATCTATGTCATTTAGTTGGATATATATATGTGATTAATGTGGGTTTAGTTGCGAATCAATTACAACGGCGCCCTTTAGTCCTTATACTTATATGACTAATGGACGGGATTGGTTTCGAATGATAACAAAGTGCACATAAGGGTTGTCATTTGTGTTATAAATATGATTGAAGAAATTTATTAAGTGAAGGTATATGTTATAATAATCCAAGTGGGAGATTGTAAGAACATGGATTAATATAACATATAAATACTTAATAATATAATGATCAATATTATAATATATGGTATAAAGCATAGAACTCAACATAATATGTAGAATTCCATAATATAAGTATATCATTAAATGATGGGCATAATGGTAATATCTTATATATCAATAGGTGTAGTCCCTAAATGAAGTGCCCCTTGGATTCCTATATAAAGGCTTATCCATCAAGCCTATGTATCTACTAGTAACATTATTCTCATTCAGTCAAAAACTATTCCTAAGTAATTGAAGAATAAAGAGATTAAAGGGCACTCATCATTTAGAAGATCTACTCCTCCCTAATTTGAAGTCTATCTTCTTACTTCATCCTCTTTACTCAAGAACAAGAACAAGATTAAGAACGAACATGGAATCACAATGTAATTACACGCTTCCGTCTTCTTCTTCTTCTTCTCTTCTTAATCTAGTAATGAGTCGGTTCATGTTTAATGGATCGTAATTGTTCCAACATATTTTTGGTATTGATTTGATATTGAAATGGTTTCGTATTAATAATTAGTGTGTTTCTTGATAAATTGTTATTTGAACATTGTCCCATTGAGAAATTGATTATATGAGACAATTTAGTAATATTAATCGTGGGACAGTTGTGGAATAGTGGTTATAGTTATTTGGTTGGTGCATGGGCTCAAAATATTGACCACCGGCGTTTGATTTGGTTACAATTGGAAATGTTGTTTAGCCTAAAACTAATTAATATATTGAATTGTAATTTGTGATCAATTGTTATTTGATAATATTCGGTTACGTTCTTGGGTTAATAATCTTTGGTCCATATTTTATGTTCATGGCCTTTAGTAATTACATTGTATGTCTTGTTTTACTTTGTGGTGCTGCGTATCCCTTTTTATACCGGGACCACAAGCTCACCTCCTACAATTTTAGGTTGTGTAGTTGAGATTGATCGAGATTCAGATAGCAGTTGTGTGCTCGGGGTTGATTGGGGTGCTCGGTTTTGAAAGAAATGATTTATGCATTATTTTGAAAAAATATTAATGTATTATTTTTGGGTTTCGTTGAAATTGTAAGGAAATTACATATATATAAAATTGTTTATTTTGAGAAAATATTTTTTGTTGTTGTTCCGCTGTGAGTTTACGTGTTTTTAATTTGGGTTATTTTCGATTGAGTTTTGGGAAAAGCCGATGGACACGGTCTCGTTTGGACCCAGGATCGGGACTGTCACAGAAGGGCTTTTGTATTATCGAGAATACTTGTTGTTTCTATTTGTAATATTAGATTTACTTATGGTCATTCATTAATTTTAGTTTTTTGCCTAAGTGACTAAATGAGTTACGTACCAGTTAACGTGACAACTTAGCTTAAAACTTCACCTTAGAACAACTTAGTTAAACTTTGTGTAACAGCGTCACCAGCACTCTTCAATAGATCTTTTAACGCTCTAACATCAGTCTTCACGAGCATACCTTGTTTGCTTATATTTCGAAGATGCCTTAGCAGAATCTGAAGTCGTGAATTCAAAAAGTCTAACTCAGCATTATTTAAAATATTAACTTTAAAGATATTCATTTTTTAATATCTACCAAAGGGTTTTCTCAGTTGACTTCTTGAAAACTCATTATATGTGTTTCATGGATAAAGTAAAGAAGACTTTCCTCTTTGGTGATTGCTGCCAATGATGTCAACCGAGCTGGGCCTGCAACAAGCACAAATGGATATGTTAGCCTGGGTGTTTTTCATTTGGGCTAGTAACGCATCTTCTATGCTTTCAGCCCTAGTGTTGACTTCTTTGTCTTTCCCTAAGTGGTTACCAAGTTCTTGGGTTGCTTGCTAGGCTCGACCAGATCTAGTGAGGTGACTGACATTCCCACCTATCCAAGTCGTTTTTTCAAGATTGTTTACTTTTTCCAGAGTTGGAAACTGGTTATTGCTTAATATGGAGCTCCAGGAGAGCATGTTGCATGTTGAGATTGGAGACATGAGCAGTGATGTAAGGGAAAGGTATTTCATTGTTTTTGAACTGAGCAGGGGTATGAGTTGTTACATCATCAGCCTTGATTGTGTTAATCTGAGGCAAGAAGTATTTTACCACATCTGGTACTGTGACAATTTTCCTATCAATGAGGTCTTAGATGGCATTTTGGAGCATGTAGCATTTGTCAGTAATGTGTCCGTTATTCTGGTGATTCTCGCAGTACTGGAATGATTCCAATGGGCCGGCAAAGGATTTGGGGGTTTATAACCTCCAAGTGGTTAAAGATATCCATGTAGCCATAGTGTTCGGAAAACCACAGATCTTGAAGTAGGCAAGGTGTTATAATGTCTGGGTCCCTTTTGTTGTCCTTTCCCTTTGGAGAGGGACGAGCTGCTTGTCTGTGACTGGGTCCCTGAGCAAGGTGATTGTGTTTCGCCCCTTCCTTCTTGGTTTGGTTGATGTCGCACAAGGGGCACTAAGGGTGTTTGCTTTTCCTGGAAAGGTTTGTGTGTGGATGTCTTTTTGGTCCTCTTTGCTGATGTTCTAGTTGTTTTCTGATGGGTGATGGTTTGCTGCCGGGTCATGGGTAAAGTAACTTTTTGGATTGCTCACTGGGGATGTGTTTGGTAAAAGGTATTGGGGTAAGAAAGGGTTAGGTTTGCATTTCGGAGAAGAATGCTTTGTGGATGAGAACGTTGGACTTGGATGATGGATTCTTGGGTAAAGGGATTGGTGTTTGAGTTGGGGGAGAATACATTAAATATGTTGGTGTTTTGAGGGAAGGCACTTTCTGTTAGAGAGGGCAAGTTGGTGTTTAGGCAGGAAAAGGGGTTGTCAACTGAGACTGGTAGTCTCTTGATTTGTGCAGAAAATCTATTAAAGATTTCTACTAAACCTTCTAAAAGGTTTCCAATCATTTGGTTTATCACCTTTTCCATATGTGCATCTAACTCTTGCTTGAGCCATTCTTGGAACCCTGAACTTGGATGATATCCAAGAGTTTATGTATTGGTATCCATGGAGGTCTATTTATCTTCGGCAGTCATTCTACCCAAATCTACATCTGAGCTGATCTTTGTTACTGAACCAAAATCTGTGTTTCTTGAACTGTACTCTGTTTCTGAACCCAAATCTCTATTTTCTGAATTGACCTCTGAACCCTAATCTCTAATCAAACAACCAATACTGTCTCTTCCTTTCTAGGTCCAGGCCAGGTTTCTGGGAGAAAACAAGGTCGAGGGTATTGTATGAGAAAGCAAGGCTCAAGGTGTTTGGCTCAGGAAAGTATAATGCGCATCATTATTATTAACATATGTTTTGTTTATTATCCTAAAGCTGGTCGGACAAGCATAGCTTTGTTTTGACTCTCTTTATTATGTCATGTAATAGATGATTCTTTCTTCAGGGTATAAAACTTTCGTATTCCACATGCCTTTCGACTTCCCAAGATCGAATAAATCCCGGGTGAAGGGTCTATACTCTTTTCGGGATCCACCATTCAATCGTTCTAGCGAGATACCACTAAAATTATTGGTTAGCCCCAGTGTACATGTACATGGGATTGGTCATTAATTTTTTAGCTAAAAAAACTTACCAGTTATGAAATGTCCTAAAATTGGCCTATCTTTTTATAGATATAAAGCAGTAAAAATTGGTCTGTCTTTTTGTTTGTTTGTGAATTTTTTCAGCTGATTAGTTTGAATTCAAAAGGGGGCGGAGCGAGGGAGAGTGACGACCATCACATCAATAAATAGAAAGAAAAATTGGGAAACTATATGTTCCTATTAATTACATTTGATCATAATCCACAAAATAAAATGACAGAGCGAATAAATAAATATTTATTACATGTCTGGCTTCCGCCCAAATGAATACAAATCACAAATGTTTCACATCTCACGCAATACAGATAAAGCACATATTTGCAATAATATATAAACAAAAATCTAAACTAATCATGTGTGTAAGCATGTTATGTGTATATAAACAAATTAGCAAATCATCAAAAAATTGAGTCTAACCCTCTTTCTGTTTTTTTATAAATATATATAAAAAAAACAATAGTCCCCAGTAGAGTCGTCATTGTGAGTGGCCCTGCTTCGAACCCATACCTCGCTATTGAAAAAAGCGGGTGGTTTCAAAGCATTGAAGCGTGTGAGAATATGCTTTACCTCGTCGTGGACTCTAAGATTGTGTATAGAAAGTTGCCACCTCTATTTTAAAGTTAAACAGAGAAACACCAAAAATATCAGAAAGTGTAGGTTCGGGGGCTAAATTACGAGTTGGGAAGGGATTAGGCACCAAACTTGCCCTTTTGGTCTCATTTGAATTTTGCTAATATAACATGCTTAGTTTATCTAAACATACTATTACCTATTTTAATAGTTTATATACATTTATATACAATACTACTTTATTTACTATATTATTTACACATAATATTTATAAACATAATAATATAATTTTTATCTAGATTTATATGATATAAACAAGAAATATAAACTAATTATCGCATTATTTATAAATAGCGTAATGATATAATTTATCTATTGTTATTAACTATTTTAAATACGGGACAAAATAATAAACGGGTACCTACCTCTTGTAGCGTGAAATTCTGATCCGGTATATACGGCTAAACTTTAGCCCATTAGGCGCACGTAGTTTCTAGTGTGCTTTACATATTTTCTCCTCGAAAGAGAAAATCTTTTTTTATCCTTGTTGTTTATCATGTTGTTATCATCATCTTTTTATTCGGGCAATGTGACCGCGCCCTTTGTCTTTTTAGATCGGCTCGTCGGGGGCGAGGAATAAAAGGGCTCACTTGCTCGAGTAAGGGAGGAGGCTGTCGAGGGGCAGGAGGCCGGGGGCCAGAGACTTGAGGCTCACTAGGGGCGGCAAATCGTTCGTGCCATGAAGTTATCGTGCCAACCCGATAACGACACGACACGATAAACCTTAATACGAACACGACATGATAAGCACTATTAGAAAAATGGACTTTAGCAACGAATTTTTCGTTGCTATAGGAGTGATTCCGTCGCTGTTGGCTACCTAGCGACGAAATTATTCCGTCGGTAGGCCGTTCCTAATCACGTGTTCGCAGATGTTCGACGGACCCATTTCCGTCGCTAAAGGTTAATTTCATCGACGAAAAATTCCGTCGCTAAAGGTTTTTAAAACTTAAGTAAAATTTAATTTCAACGACGGAAATTCCTTCCCTAATAATGGAAAAAATAAAAAAATGAAAATACTATCAATTATAAAATTTTGTACCTAATATGACAATTAATACGAAACTAAATATATGAAATAAACAATACTATAAAACCAATCTAAAAACCTCAAACTCTAAATGTTATTACAACAAAGTACCAAATATATACATATGAAATCAAACAATACCAAATATCAATGTATCAGTTGGACTTGAACTTCTTGTAATTGTAATTTTATTTTGCCTACATCATAATATAAATAAAAATTGTTTTTTTTAAAAAAAATTTGACCTTGTGCTGGGCCAGCCCGAAAAAGTTGGGCTTTTTTAATACGAGCCTGGATGATCCATGGGCCTAAATTGAACTAAATTGAACTAAATTGCAAAATCATGACAATTTGACTTGTGCAGTTTTCACAGTTCAGTTTCACGTTGTGCATTGAGATTTTCTACATCGGGATTCCAATTTGTGCATCGATAGTCCAATTCTGCATCGGGAATCCAATTTGTGTGTCATGAATGTAATTTCTGCATCAGGATTTGCTGCATCGCAAATCCATATTGTGCATCGTGATTCAAATTGATGTATTGTCATGAACAAATTGATGCATCGCAATGCACAAATTGATTCTTAACACGCCTCCCTCTCGTTATAATGGCATAGTCATCTATCCCCCCCAAGTGTTTTTTCAGTTAAAAAATATAGGAGACTTAATTGGTTAAAACCTTATGCAAGGGGATGTCTCTTTGATTCTTCTTCATCCGTGTGTTCGGTAAACATGACAATATTATTTTGGAAGGGGGGAATATTATCTAAATTTATGAATGGGACTTTAACATTTCAAACGTGTTATACATTGAAACATTTACAAACTATTAAAAATTCTATCAATGAACAGTCCAATATAAATACAATATGAATAGTGGTTCGGTTCAATTAATACGATTTTATCCGGTTTGGTTCAACTCAACTCGAAAAACTCTATGAGATGATATATTGTAAAGCTAAAAAAATTACTTATGTCTATAAAAAAATTGAGTAAAAATAGTAATTTAATGATTCATATCAAGGAATGTGCTAGAGACATGCTGCAACACATTGAATATAATTTTGTTATTATTTTCTTAAATATAATAAATTAATGTGAATAATTTTATTTTTGTAATTATATTGATGTTAATCATTTTAATGAATGATATTATATTATTAAATTAATATTTCAAATATTAATTTAATAATAAAATATCATTCATTAAAATGATTATAATATTTCATATATATAAATACAAAGGGATTTTACCAAAAAAATATTTTTTATAAATACAAGAATTTAATTTAAATTTAATATCAACAACGGAATACTCCGTCGTTAAAGGTTTTCATAATTTAATTTAAATTTAATATTAGCAACGGAATTTCCGTCGCTAAAGGTGACCTTCAGCGACTGAATGCTTCATCGTTAAAGGTTTTCAGGATTTAATTTAAATTTAATATCAACGACAGAATTTCCGTCTTTAAAGGTGACCTGCAACGACGGAATACTCCATCGCTAATATTTTATTTAAATTAAATTCTGAAAACCTTTAATGACGGAGCATGTCGTCCTGCAAGTCACCTTTAGCGACGAAATTTCGTCGCTAATAAATTTCGCTAGGCATTATCAAATCAATTCCGTCGCTATTATCGACATAATATTTTCGTCGCTGATTATTCTGTCACTAAAGGCGCCTTTTCTAGTAGTGAAGGTTAACGTGCCTCAATTTTAAACCCGAACACGACACATTAAAAACACGAAAACAACATGATAAACACGATAAGCAAAAAAATAAAGCTTTTTTAGCTAGGCACGCTAGGTGCATTAGCCGTTAGGCATGCTAGGCACGTTATGAAATAAATGATTTTTAATACAATAATACACAATGGAGATGAAGGGGTAGAGATGGCGAGGTGGGCATATCTGGAGATGTAGCCGCTGTAGATGAAGAGCTCGGCCGGATCTGAATTAGTGTACACCAGAGATGGAGTACTCGGTTGGGACGACGATGCGTCGGAGACGGAGAAGAGATGTTGCTGACTAGGTATGGATTGAAAATCAACCAAGAATTAAAAAAAATAAGCCCGTTCCATTCCCCAGAAACCTCCAATAAAATTACGAAAAAAATAAAAATATCATAATCAATCAAAAATGGAAAGAGATTGATGGATTACATACACAAGACTTCTGGTAATGAGATCTCCCAATATTTTTACTCTGTAGCAAAGCTCGCGCAATAACTATACTAAAAAACAATGATTGCTATAATTAGTTGTTAATATAATTTTAAAAAATCCAAATCAAACTATTTTGCTCATTGGCATTCGTTCCAATATGGAAAGTCTTGGATGGGAAAACCATACCGAAATGAGGGAAATCAAAATCGACTATCATTGGCAAATTAAGGAGAGACCCACAAATTAAAATGAGAATAAGAATATAATAAATTGAAAAATGGAGGGAGATACAGATCTATAGACTGCAATGAGGGGAGATGGTCGCGTGGTGATGGCGAGCTGGGGAGAGGGAGAAGTCGATCGTGAGAGATGAAACGACTACTGCTGCTTTTGAATTTGGGCAAGGGAAAATCAAAACGGGGCGCGGCACATGCAAGTCTGGCGTTGTGCCCCGACTTGTAATCCTTAACAAATTTCTAATCTTTCATTATGCTCCCCTGTCATGTTATCTTTTCATTTTGATCATTCTGCCCCCCCCCCCCCAAAAGGCTAATAGAAAGTAACGTCCATTAGTCCTTTCACATAACAAGTATATTTTTGGACATTTTAGGAAATGGGGAGGGGGGTACAAAATTAGGGTATCTACACCCATCATGTTCATCTCAAACTTGTCTTTCATTAGGTTTTCAAATCTTTTACACAAAACATCATTAGTAGAACCACAAATAATATCATCAACATAAATTTGTACTAATAAAATATTTCCTTTGTGTTACATGGAAAAGAGAGTTGTGTCAATTTTACCTCTTTGAAACCTTTTTCCATGAGAAATTTTGAAAGAGTTTCATACCATGCTCTTGAGGCTTGCTTGAGTCCATACAAGGCTTTTCTAAGCTTGTATACGTGGTCCTTCTTTTTGTTGTCTTGAAACCCAGGGGTTGTTCCGCATATACTTGTTCTTGAAGGTCTCCATTGAGAAATGCACTCTTCACATCCATTTGATACACTTTGAAGTCTTTGAAGGTTGCATATGCATGGAATAATCTGATGGCTTTCAGTCTTGCAACAAGAGCAAATGTTTGATCATAATCAATGCCATCCTCCTGTCTATAACCTTGGGCTACCAACTTTGCTTTGTTCCTTGTTTAATTTCCATCTTCATCCAGCTTGTTCCTGAAAACCCATTTGGTTCCTATTACTTGTTGATCAGTAGGTCTTGGAACAAGTTTCCACACTTGACATCTTTCAAACTGATTTAGTTTTTCTTGCATGACATCAATCAAATGGGGATCTTCCAAAGTTTCATCAATCTTTTTGGGTTCATTCGAGGAGACAAAAGCATGAGAGTCAAGAGTCTCATTTCTTGATCTGCTTCTTGTCCTTAAGTCACCAAATGGATCACTAATGATGTTTGTAACTGGGTGATGTCTAGTTTCTCTAATTTCTTTGGGAAGAACTGGAGTGGGGTTAGGAGTATCAGTAGGTATGTCAATTTGGGAAGATGATGTTTTAGCTGTTTGATGGTTTTTAGCTCCTAAAGGATCAACTGATATTTATGATCAGCTAATGGAGTGTGAGTTTCAGCTGCTTGAGTTTAGCCGTCCTGCTAATCTGTATTTTTGATTAATGAGCTATCAGTAGGAAGAGTGGAAGATGAAGGATTGTTCTGAATTGAGCTATTATCATTTCCTGTCTCAAAAACCTCAAAATTGTCAGAAACATCTTGAGTCTCATTGGACTCAAGTAAAGAAAATTCATCAAAAGTCACATGCATAGTTTCAACAATTATTTGAAATTTTCTATTATAAACTCTATAAGCTCTACTATATTTAGTATAACCAACAAAAATATCTTCATCCGCCTTCTCATCAAATTTACCTATGTGGTCACTACCATTGTAGTGAATGTAGCATTTGCACCCAAAGATTTTGAAATAAGCAATGTTTGGTGTTTTACCTCTCCATAGTTCATAGGGAGTCTTGCCATGAAATTTATTGATGAGGGACTTGTTCTGTGTGAAGCAAGCTGTGTTGACAGCTTCTGCCCAGAAATACTTGGGTAGCTTGGCTTTAGCAATCATGGTTTTACCAACTTCTATAAGAGTTCTGTTATTTCTTTTTGCAACACCATTTTGTTGTTGAGTTCTTGCTGCTGAGAAGTTGTGGTCTATTCCATGATCATCACATTAGGTATCCATTCCAAGATTCTTGAATTCAATGTCATTGTCAGATCTTACACTTATGATATCACATTCTTTCTGAGTTTGGAGATTTCTGAATAGGGCAGTGAGTAAGCTGTAAGTTTCATCCTTGGATTTCATCATCTCAGCCCATGTATATCTTGAGTAGTCATCAACTACCACTAGGCTATATCTACTTCCACCTAAACTAGTAGTAGTAACTAGACCAAACAAATTCATGTGAAGAAGTTCAAGAATTCTTTTGGTTGAAAGACATGGTTTGAGTTTGAAAGAAGATTTTGTCAGTTTTCCTAAAATACATGTCTTGCATTTCTTATCATTAGGAAAATTGACTTGTGGCAGACCATTCACTAAAACTCATTTTGAAAGTTTTGAAAGATATTTAAAATTTAAGTGTGAAAGTCTTTTATGCCACAGCCATGAAGTTTTTGAACATTTATTTGCTACAAGACAAATATATGTTTTGGATTCAATAAAAAGTAAGTCAATAGCAAAAATATTTCTTTTCTTGTTCCAGTTAATAAAACTTCATTTGAAATGTTGTCTTTAAGAAAGCAGTGAGTGGAAGAGAAATAACATCTCATACCTTTGTCACAGAACTGTGATATACTCGGAAGATTGTGTTTTAAACCTTGTACTAGAGATATTATCAATTTTTATGGATCCTCTTACAATGGATCCATAACCTATGGTCTTACCTTTGGAATTGTCTCCAAATATGACAGCATGTCCTTTAGCTTGTATGATATCAGTAAGTAATTCAGCTGAACCTATCATATGTCTTGAGCATCCACTGTCTATTATCCACACATCGATTTATCATTTGCCATGAAACATATCTGAAATGTGAATAAAACATGGTACCCTTTATAAATTTGGGTCTAGAGGGTTAGCTTTCTTAGGCAGCCAAAGGCAGTTTGGCTTTATCGGCATGATTAAATCTAAACAAGCATTCATGAGATTGATGACCAAAAGTAGAACAAATTTTACACTTGTGAAAACCAGGTAGGTTAGTCATTGTGGGTGATTTTTCTTGTTCAGCTTGAGTCTACTTAAAGGTCTTAGCAGTAACAAAATTGATATGCTTGAACCTATTAACTTCATTCCTTCTGATCCCTCCTCTTATTCCAGCTGACTGATGTTTGACAGTAGGTGGATGTGCATCAACTGTTTTACTAGTTGATACAGCTTGAGGGTTTAAGCAAAAGACTAAGAGTTGTCACTGTTCAGCCTCTCCTTTTTGTTGAGAGACTTTTTAAGCTGATTCTTAGGATAAGCATAACTAACTTTACTATAAGTTGGTCGTTTATCCTTTTTTAGCATAACACTTGAATCACTTTTTGATTGTCTGATCTCACAGTATTCATCGGCTTTTGAAAATCCAAGACCATGTTGATCTTCATGATCTTTCTGTTGACTGATGATGGTTTCAACAATAGCTTTTGACTTTGAATAGGTATCAACAACATTGGTCAATTGATGATTCTTGTTTACAAGGTCAATTATTTGAGTTGTTGAGATTTTAGCTTGTGTTTCATACTGTTCATCTAAGCTTTTAAGTTGCAGCAATTCATTCTGCTAAACTATATAGCTCATTGATCTTTTGTAGCTCTGTGTTCTCATTAGAAACTCTTTTGAAATAAGTAGACAAGGATATGCGTATTCTTTGAAGAGTTTCAAACTTGGAATACATCTTTTGCATTTGATCTAAGAGATCATCAACCTTTTTGTTTGAAGTTTTCTCCTCCTACTGTTTTGACAAATTTATTTTAATAGTTTCAGCAGTCCTTGGAGAAATTGACTTTACTTTCATGTCAGGTTGATTACTAATGCTTTGTCTATAGAAATTATTTCCTATTTTCTTAATCACAAACTGTTCAGGTTGGATGACCTTGGGCAGTCTATGATTAGTAATATGTGAGCTTAAAGGCTCATCATCAGAATCAATAAATGAATTTGAATGCTCATTTTCAGCTCATTTTCAGAATCATATATAGTTGATTCTGAAACAAGATAAATATTTACTTCTTGCATAAAATCAACAGATTCATCATCTAAATCAGTTTCAATCCAAGTTACTAAGTTTATATCTTCAGCAATTAACCCTTTTTGCCTTTCAAAGCTTTTGGGGGCTCTCTTGTAATATTCATTTCTTGTGATTGGACAGTTTGAAGCATAATGTCTAGGTTTTCTACAATTGAAGCACAAGAGTTTTTCATTATCATCCTTATCTTCATTGGATTTGAAGTAAGACTTTTGATAGTTTGAAGAAAAAGGTCTTTGGAAGTTTGAGGAAGATTTCTGAAAACAATAAAAAGGTTTTTGAAAATTTCTTTTGAAAGATTTAAACTTTCTAAACTGTTTGGCGAAGGCAACAAACTCATCGTCATCAAAGTCATCATTTGACTGAGATGTGGAGGTTTCTGGAATCTCATTTTGAGCATGTAAGGAGATGTCTTTAAAACTTTTCTCAATTTCTTGAGTTTTAACAATTTCCTTCTCATAAATTTTGAGACTGACAACAAGACTACGTATATGAGTTTTGTTTAAGTCTCTTGTTTCCTTTATGGCAGTTACCTGGACATGCCATATACTTCCTAAGCTACTAAGAAATCTCATATTTAAATCTTTCATACTATAGACTTTACCAAGAGAAGAACATCTGTTACTTACCTCAAGAAACATGTCATAGGCATTCTTGAGTGATTTCTTTGGATCTTTCTAAATGCATCAAACTCTTGTATGTAGTCATACATCTTGTTGTCCTTAGTATTTTGATCTCCTTCAATATATTCAACAAGAGCTTCCCATATATCTTTGGTTGATTTTCAGTCATATATTTGCTTGTAGTTTTCATCCGGAACAAAACTTGAAAGAATATGTACTGCTTGGCATCTAACCCATCCTGTACTTTATCTTCCTCAGTCCATTCAGACTAAGGCTTAAGTAATATTCTTCTTCATCAACTGCAAGTGGATTTAAAGTGTCATCATCTGCAAAAGAAGATTTACCCAGATTAGTTTTTATCTTCATGTGTCACACCCCAAAATCAAACCCCCAAACTGGAGTCTAAAATCAGCATGATGGGTTTGCTATTAACACTAAGCCACATGTAAAACAGAAAAACCAACAACAACTGGAAGAGCATTAGCAACCAGGCTATACTACTATATACAACAAACCAAAAGGAAGTACTATCCAAAGTTATACAAACTCCAACCAAACTATACACAACAGGAAGACATCCAATCTTCCACCAAAAGAAGGTTACAACATCTAAGAGTTCTATACAAAGGTAGGTCGACAAGACCCACAACTACCCAAAAATAATAACCACCTGCTCTCCGGCACTCCTGAACAGCTCACGATCACTTCCTTGTCTGGCTATGATCTAAGGAAAACAAATAAACAAACAATGAAATTTTAACTCAATAAAGTTTCACTATACTTATGCACGCTTTGTATGGATGCAACATATCAAGCGTGCCATGATGACAGTTCATATAGAGAGTTTATAACATGTTATTTAACATTTAAACAATAAACTGTCACATAGATATAGAAATACACAATTAAGGATATAAGATTGAGATACATCTACAATCATTCACTTCCAACCTTATAACTCATTGTTGTTGTAGTTCTCATCATTCGATCACTTTCAAGAGTATTAGATTATTAACAACCCGGGTACCAAGTCGACACGAGGCCAAGTTCCTACAACCTCGGCAGTCGTGCCACTAAAAAGTATATTACCTCCGCTATGGCCATTAGCGAAGGGTTGGGTCACATAGAGCTCCACACTTGACTCACACTGCCCTTCGCCCCATGTCAAGTCTGGGGTCGCCCTACACTTTCCTAAAAGATTATTGTCACATAACAAACACCACGAGGTGTTCCAAGTATTGTGCACAAAGGTTATTCCTTTATTGACTATTCAACATTGTAACAAATATGATGAGCTATAAAGTAAACTCGTCAACCACTTAACAAGGATAATTCACGTATTTCACATAAGCTTGTTAATCTCAACTCAATCACAATCACAATTTGTAAACATATTCAAAAGCACGACTTATTATCAAATAACCAACAATATAACCAATTAATCAGAAATTAACCACAAGTAACGAATCAATTTCACGTATATCGAATATTGACCACAATATATAGACTATTGACCATGCAACAATGAACATACATAAGCAAGTAGTTCCTTACCAAAAATGTAGAAATTCGCCCGATTAAAATACGCCAAAATAGCTTTAAAGTAACCCACGAGCTAAACCATAAACTTTCCCGGTGTTAGATTTAAGAAATAAGCTTTAATCGTAAATTATATATCGAACCCTCAGTTTATCGCACTGCTCACTCCTCTGTATCTCTCAAACTCACCTACAAGCCAAATGAAGAAGATAAAGTGGGCAAGTAACTTATTTAAATCCCGGTCAACACTTATGGCTCTCGGTCAACCACGGCAAATGAAGGAAAACTATTTGCAATCCAATTCCTATTTACTAAACATTCCACCAAATGTATAATATAATATAATATATAATACATATATCATACTAATATAATACTATATAATATAATACTATTATAATTTAATACAACTAAGGTATTATTTTAAAGTTAAACAAATATTGACTAGTCAAACTATTTACCAATTAATATAAAATTAGTTCCCAAATGTTAACAATTCGGTTATTACAATTATAGCATTTCGGTCAACATGACATTTTAATACTATAAAAATAGTCAACATAACTTAGTTAAATTTATTATAATATTAATATTTATATTATTTGGTATAATATAATTAAGAAAAGTCAACAAAATATTGTTCAGTCAATTATAACATGCACCAAAGTAAATAATTATGAGATAATTAAACTTACTAAAACCTCGGGTGTTACACCCTCTCCCCCTTAAGAGAATTTAGCCCCTAAATTCCTTACCATATGACGTCAAAGAGATGAGGATACTTGTTCTGCATTTCAAATTCACTTTCCCAGATAGCCTCTTCCACTGTATGACTCTACCACAGAACTTTCACCATAGGTGTCACTTTAGTCCTCAAGACATGCTCTTTACGATCTAAGATCTGAACTGGCTGCTCGGTATACGATAAGTCAGGTTAAAGATGAATGGATTCAACTTCAAGTACATGTGAAGGATCATGATTATATTTACGTAACATAGACACATGAAAGACATCGTGAATTCCCTCAAGTGTCGGTGGCAATGCAACTCTGTACGCCAACTGTCCAATCCTCTCAAGGATTTCAAAAGGCCCAACATATCTTGGCGTAAGCTTACCCTTCTTTCCAAATCTCTTCACACCACGAATAGGAGAAATCTTTATGAAAACATGATCACCCACGTCGAACTCAAGATCCCTCCTGCGATGATCAACATAGCTCTTCTGGCAACTCTGTGCCGCAAGCAATCTATCCGTATCACCTTCACTTTGTCAACAGATTCTTGGACTATTTCTGGACCCCAAATTTTACCCTTTCCGACCTCGTCCCAACATATAGGAGATCGACATTTCCTTCCATACAGTGCTTCATAAGGTGCCATCTCTATACTCGACTGGTAGCTATTATTGTAGGCAAACTCAGCTAACGAAAGATAAGTATCCCAACTACCTGTGAAGTCAAGTGAGCAAACACGTAGCATATCTTCCAGTATCTTGATAGTCCTTTTGGATTGTCCATCAGTCTGAGGATGAAAAGCAGTACTAAAACTCAACTTAGTACCCAAAGCCTCCTGCAATGCTTGCCAAAATCTCGATGTAAACCGAGGATCCCTGTCTGACACAATACTAACAGGCACTCCATGCAATCTCACAATCTCCTCGATATACAATGTAGCAAACCGATTCAAACTGAAAGTCATCTTAACATGTAAGAAGTGTGCTGATTTAGTAAACCTATCAACAATGACCCACACAACATTATAACCCCGACTAGTTCGTGGCAAACCAAACACAAAATCCATAGCAATGTTCTCCCACTTCTACTCAGGAATTTCTAACGGTTGTAGCAATCCTGCTGGTCTCTGGTGCTCCGCTTTCACTTGTTATCATGTTAGACATTTAGACACATAAGTTGCAACTTCTCTCTTCATGTTACTCCACCAGAAATCTCTCTTCAAATCTCTATACATCTTTGTACTTCCAGGGTGTATTGTATACTTCGATTTATGGGCTTCATCCATCACTTGTTGTTTAAGCTCACCATCATCAGGAACACATACTCGACCTCTGAACTTAAGCAATCCATCATTATGAACATGAAAGTCAAGTTGTTCACATTCCTTCAAAAACTTCACAACCTTCTGTAATTCAATATCACATTCTTGTTTCTCTTTAATCTTTGACAGCAGTAATGGTTGTACCCGAACATTCGTAAAAATCACACCATGATTGGATTCACAAGGACTCCAATAACAAGCATCAGCTAACATTTTCCATTCACGAACCATCAAACATGAAACATACAACTTCCTGCTCAAAGCATCAACAACCACATTAGCTTTCCCTGGTTGATACACGATGGTACAATCATGATCTTTCAATCTTTCCATCCATCGTTGTTGTCGCATGTTCAATTCCTTCTGAGAGAAAAGATACTTCAAGCTTTGATGATCCGTATAGACTTCAAATTTAGCCCCATAAAGATAGTGCTTCCATTTATGCAATGCAAATATGATAGCTGCTAGCTCCAGATCATGTGTCGGGTAATTCTGCTCAGCTGATGTTAACTTCCTTGAGGCATATGCAATCACTTTTCCACTCTGCATCAATACACAACCCAATCCTTCTTTAGAAGCATCAATGTACACAATAAAGTTCTCACTACCCTCAGGTAATGCAAGAATTGGTGCTGAAGTCAATCTATGCTTGAGCTCTTGGAAACTGGTCTCGCACTTGTCATCCCACACAAAAGAAACTTTCTTGCGAGTCAAATTAGTCAATGGACTAGCAATCTTCAAGAACCCCTGTATGAACCTTCGATAATACCCTGCCAATCCCAAGAAACTTCGAACCTCGGTAACAGTACTAGGTCGTTTCCACTCAACAATAGCTTCAACTTTAGTAGGGTCAACAGAAATGCATGTCTCAAAAACCACATGCCCTAGAAAAGTCACCTCTCCCAACCATAAAGCACACTTACTGAACTTTGCATATAATTGCTTCTCCCGCAGTAAGCTTAGAATCAGTCTCAAGTGTTGCTCATGTTCCTCTAAGGATTTAGAGTATACAAGAATATCAGCAATAAACGCTAACACGAAATCATCAAGATATGGTTGGAAGACTCGATTCATCAAATCCATAAAAACTGCAGGTGCATTGGTCAATCCAAATGGCATAACTATGAACTCATAATGGCCATACCTCGTTCTGAAAGCAGTCTTCGGTATGTCTTCAATCCGGATTCTCAACTGATGATAACCACTCCTTAGATCAAACTTCAAGAACACAATTGCTCCCCGTAGCTGATCAAACAAATCATCAATGTGTGGCAAATGATATTTATTCTTCACAGTTACCTGATTCAACTACCTGTAATCAATGCATAATCTCAGTGTTCCATCCTTCTTCTTAACAAACAACATAGGTGCACCCCACGGTGAAACACTATGCTTGATAAAACCCATGTCAAGTAATTCCTGCAACTGAATCTTCAATTCCTTTAATTCTGCTGGTGCCATTCTATAGGGTGTCTTAGAGATCGGTGCTGTTCTAGGTAACAATTCAATACAAAACACTATCTCCCTTTCAGGTGGCAAAGAATAATCGGCAGGAAATACATCAGCATATTCACAAACAATTGGTACATCTTCCAATTTAGGCATAGTCTTGCTCCCATCAAATACATGTGCCAAATACCAAGTGCAACCACTAGCAATCAATTTATGAGCCTGCAATGAAGATATAACATGTATCCTACTACCACCCTTTTCCCCCAAAAATTGATACTCAGGCTGATTCGGAATTTTAGAAGTAACTAGTTTATGATAGCAATCAACACAAGCATGATATGCACATAACCAGTCCATCCCCAAAATAACATCAAAATCCCGAATTGGTAAGACAATTAAATCAGCATGCAACTTGTGGTCACCCACAAACACATCACATGCCTTATACACCACACTAGCTATCACACACTCACCCACCGGGGTGGAAACCTCTAGCACATAAGGCAACACATAAGGAAGCACATGCAAATGATCCACAAAATGAGATGCCTGATAAGCTTGTGATTTTTCTATTATTTTCATTAATTTTCTGGAATTTTATTGGTTATTTTGAGCTTTGGTTGATAATTAATTGCATTTGAGAGCCTATTTTTATGTATTTTTGTGCTTCATGTAAGTATCTTAAAGATATTCGAGTATTTATGGCTTAATATATGCAAATTGAGGGCATTCGGGGCTTCAATGTTAAGTTTGGACACTTGCCATTAAGTTTCGTTAAGGATTTCAAAGCACAGAAGGCAACAACAGCCTAACAGAGTTAACGGTGGACTAAATAGCAAAGTCTGGGGGTAGAAGGACTTCGCTAGCCATTTTTTGGAAGGCAGGGGCACCGACGCTCAAGTCAAGAATGCAGGGGCACCGGAGCAATTCTCTGAAAGTCCCCTTCATTAATGCGTTGTCAAGCTCTCCCGCGGCCACGTCACCCGCCTCCATTATGCGCGACCTGCGTGTCTCCTTCCGGATCTAGATCCTGCCCGCGCCTACCCTGCCCCATCCAGCCCATCAGCCCTCTTTCCGGCCCACCTTTAACTCACATCTCCAGCCCATTTCCTTCCTGAGTGACCCGCGCTCCTCTCCATGGGTTGACCCTGACCCTAGCGCAACCCATCTCCCTTTTTCTTCTCCTTTTTACCCCCAAATCTCTTTGAAACTCCCTAAATTACCCCTTAATGCCCTAACAGCCTTTGAATGAATTTCTGGGAGCTTCATTTTTCGGTAGGAAGGCTGGCAACAAGAAATCTGAACAAAAAAAAAGAAGGAAGAAACTGGAAGGAGAGCAACCAAAAAATCCAGCCGCCATTTTTTTTATCCTTCCATCTTTCATCCACTTTCAAATCCCTCCTCACTGTTGAACAAGCCAAGGAAGCTAAGGAACTCTAATCATCTCCTTCATTGTAAAGTATTGCACACTTTAATTTATATTTTTATTTAATGTCAATATTTTTCATTGAATATTTGATTTATTTCCTTAGCATTATAAACTAAATTAATTGCCTAGGGTTTTGATATATACATTGGCTTGGATGTTGTGATTTAAATTTGGGGCTTTGTTATTAATTTCTATTCAATTATTTTCGGGTATTATGTTGTGTTCTTAATGCTTGTATTGATTTGACCACCCAATACATGATTTCAAAAATTACTTGATGCATGAAAATGATTTTGTAATTTTGGAAAATACAACATAGTTGTCTTTTGGTTGGGTTAGTCAATGTTACAAACTCCCCTTAAGATAGTCAATTAGGGTTTTGTGTTTGGAAGCGATTAATTGGATAAATTCATACGTAGCGAAAGCCCGCGAATTTATACCGTTAATTAGCACCGTTATACGAAGCAAAAGCCCTTAACGGTGAATTTTGAATCCCCGACTTCCAAAAATAGAATAGTTTTAATAGCAACCCCTTATTAAATCACAACGGAAGAGCCAATTGAAAATCAAAACCCTAGATCCTCTCTCATTGAAGTCAGCCTCATTTTAATATTGCTTTATTTAATTTCTTGTTTTAGCTTAATTAATTAATTAATTCGCTCAAAATCGATCGTCTAAATATAATTAAAATTGCAACGTGCTTGGTACTCATTAAAAACAACCAAATTGCTTCCTTGTGGGTTCGACACTCTACTTATCACTTTATTACTTGTTTGACCGGGTAATCTTGCCCGTGTTGCGTTCGCGCAATCAACAATGCCACATATGAAAGAGATGATCTGGGTCTATCAACACCTGAGCCCTAGACTCACAGATAGTAAAAATACCTCCTATGACAGAAGTAGACTCAAGAACATCTTTCTGGTCCAAGGCAAACACACGTCCCTGAACTTTAGGTTTCCCATCTACACCTCTCTTCACCCCTGAAGTAAATTGAGTCTGACTCTGCGCTGGCTGATTCTTCCATTTGGGACAATCTTTACGCTCATGCTCAGATGAACCACAACCCCTACACCTTCCTTGTCTACCCCAACAATTCTTAGTGGTATGTCGTGGAGATTTACAAAATGTACATCCAGATCGACCCAACTGATGGTCTAGTTACTGCACTAGCACTACTCGCAGCATCCCTTGATTGTTGCCCTGACTGCATACCCATCTGGTAACCAGTCTGTTGCACTTGTTGTTGTTGCCTTTGCCCACCACTACTCTGATTATTAAAACATCCTCTATTACCAGCATTCCCCTGTCCTTTACCTGTAGGTGCACTGTAACTACCTCTACCAAAGTTACCTTGTCCCCTGCCTGTTATCTATGCTGGTGGTGGACTAGATATTGCTGTTCTCTTTTGCCTTTGAGCATTTAGATCATTCTCCACATGCATGGCCCTTCGAACTGCTAACTGATAATCAACAATCTTAAAAGGAACCGATGCTACGAGTTCGCCTTCAAACCTCTATGAATTTACTAGCTTTCCATTCTTCAGTTGCAACCATATGAGTATTGTACCTGACTAGTTGCGTAAACTTAGCCTCATACTGTACCACACTCATTACCCCTTGTTCTAGTGCTAAGAATTTCCTCTCTCTTTGTTGTTGCACCACTGCTGGAATAAATTTCTTCTTGAACTCAGGTAAGAAATTAGCCCATGTTTGCGGTGTCCTTTCCTTATCCCACTTATCTTTAAGCAAGGTCCACCAATGCTCTGCTGCCCCTTCAATCTTGAAAGTAGCAAAGATTACCTATTCATCCTTTGAACAACCCAATGTTCTAAATATCTTTTCCATATTCTCAATCCAGCCTTCAGCTTTCAACATATTAGGTTCACCATTATAAAGTCTTGGACTCATTTTCAAAAACCTCTCAAGTGCAGTTGTCCCCTGGATAATTCCAGTGTTCATTGGTGTTGGAGGATTCTCATGTTCAACATGTTGTAAGTGTTGTTGTTCTACCATTCTATTACCAGCCTCAAACTGTTGTGTCATCATAGCAGTCATTCTTTCAAATGCTGCCCCCTGCCTTTCCAATGTTGCCCCTTGCCTTTCTATCAGATCATACAAACCACCCATATCACCCTGCTGAATAGCACGTGCATGTTGATTAGAAGCATTGTTATGACTCTCAACTCCCTCACCAACGATATTTGAGCCAGCTCTATGAGAGCCACGCCCACGGCCTCTCGATCCCACCATCTAAACCTACACATAAGCAACCTAAATCAGACAATTCACAAAATAATTTACAACCCTAGGCCAAGGATTCTCTCATGGCTACAAGCCCTAACCTGGGCTCTGATACCAAAACTGTCACGCCCCAAAATCAAACCCCCAAACTAGAGTCTGAAATCAGGCATGATGGGTTTGCTATTAACACTAAGCCACCTGTAAAACACAAAAACCAACAACAACTGGAAGAGCAACAACAACCAGGCTGCGCTACTATATACAACAAACCAAAAGGAAGTACTATCCAAAGTTATACAAACTCCAACCAAACTATACACAACAGGAAGACATCCAATCTTCCACCAAAAGAAGGTTACGACTTCTAAGAGTTTTATACAAAGGTAGGTCGATAAGACCCACAACTACCCAAAATAATAACCACCTATTCTCCGGCACTCCTGAACAGCTCACGATCACTTCCTTGCCTGGCTGTGATCTAAGGAAAACAAATAAACAAACAATGAGATTTAATCCAATAAGGTTCCACTATACTTATGCACGCTATGAATGGATGCAACATATCAAGCGTGTCATGATGACAGTTCATATAGAGAGTTTATAACATGTTATTTAACATTTAAACAATAAACTGTCACATAGATATAGAAATACACAATTAAGGATATAAGATTGAGATACATCTACAATCATTCACTTCCAACCTTATAACCCATTGTTGTTGTAGTTCTCATCATTCGATCACTTTCAAGAGTATTAGATTATTAGCAACCCGGGTACCAAGTTGGCACGAGGCCAAGTCCCTACAACCTCGGCAGCCGTGCCACTAAAGAGTATTACCTCCGCTATGGCCATTAGCAAAGGGTTGGGTCACATAGTGCTCCACACTTGACTCATACTGCCCTTCGCACCATGTCAAGTCCGGGGTCGCCCTACACTTCCTTAAAAGATTATTGTCACATAACAAACACCATGAGGTGTTCCAAGTATTGTGCACAAAGGTTATTCCTTTATTGACTATTCAACACTGTAACAAATATGATGAGCTATAAAGTAAACTCGTCAACCACTTAACAAGGATAATTCATGTATTTCACATAAACTTGTTAATCTCAACTCAGTCACAATCACAATTTGTAAACATATTCAAAAGCACGGCTTATTATCAAATAACCAACAATATAACCAATTAATCAGAAATTAACCACAACTAACGAATCAATTCCACATATATCGAATATTGACCACAATATATAGACTATTGACCGTGCAACAATGAACATACATAAGCAAGTAGTTCCTTACCAAAAATGTAGAAATTCGTCCGATTAAAATACGCCAAAATAGCTTTAAAGTAACCCACGAGCTAAACCATAAACTTTCCCGGTGTTGGATTTAAGAAATCAGATTTAATCGTAAATTATATATCGAACCCTCTGTTTATCGCACTGCTCACTCCTCTGTATCTCTCAAACTCACCTACGGGCCGAATGAAGAAGATAAAGTGGGCAAGTAACTTATTTAAATCCCGGTCAACACTTATGGCTCAGTCAACCACGACAAATGTGACAGCCCGACCCGAACTCCAATGCGGAATCCCAAGGTCGTGCCGTCAAGACAAGCTAAAAGACGGACAAGCACCCGCTAAGCGTAGTGGTGCGAGTCCAGAGTTGAACCAACAAACTCTAAACAGGAATGAAAAGCCATAACGGCAAAACCGAATAACCAAAAACTAAAATATGCGGAAGCAAATCATAAGTGAGACCAAAGCCTATAATTATAAACTAAGGAATACAAGGCTGAGAGACGACTATCTCTCGACAAATCTACGACGCACGTGACGCAACAATGCGCACGGGCAACAAACCATCGGCAATCCTAAGGCCGGCGAATCAACAGAATACCAACCTGATAAACGACAACTCAACGGCTATAACATGCCGGAGGAATAAATCAACTGAAAGAATAAGATATTCAAATTCTAATAACTAAACCCAAGTCTCACGACTAACATCGTCGGAGATGACAAAACCAACAATACTAGAATGAGTGAGCTAAAGCATGCTCGGAATAATAAAAGGGAACACCTCATAAGAGATACAACAGCTCGACCAAACAAGTCGGCTACCAAAATAATACGATAACAAAATACTAATATAGTCTACCCAAGTAAAGTCTACATAACTTTACAATCGTGTCTCACAATTACATAATAACAATAATAATAATAAATCCAAGCTTAAAGCCCGGAAGACCACCTTCTAGGAATCACTATCCGAAGCCGCCACGCGTACTAACGGGATCACTGCAAAAACTAAGGAAAACAAACACGCGAAATGAGTCATAATGACCCAGTAAGTTACTAAATGCAAATGTATGGCATAGCATGTCGTGGCATGGCATAATGCACAAGCATATATAAAATCATGGTATCTTAATAGCATACCAACAACAAACTTGTATTAAGTCATCATATAACATAAACTTCATAAACCACATAGCACGTTTTCTTTCATATAAGTGCTTATACCTAAGCACGTAAAACCAAGATCTGGGCCGAGCCCTTCAATATTCAAACCATGGGTCCAACCCTCAAATGATCATAGTCTGGGATTCAATCCTCGAATGATCACAACTCATCAGTTTTCTTAATAAGCACTTCGTTACATTCATCCAACCCTGGGATGAGAAATGGGAGCTCAATATCAGGCTAGGGGGCGCTAATAAGAGACCACATCCCACTATCGGCCAAATAGTGAGGAGAAAGGGTACCAATGCGGCGATTCATAGCGAATGTTTCCAAAGACTATGAATCGTCCCATTGCCGACAAAACGACCAAGACGCCAGCTGGACTCAAATCAAGATGCTCAAGTAGATATTTACTTGGATAAACCAATAAGGACCAAGTCCATCATAAAAGAACTTATCAATTCAAGTAGGTCATAATGCTCTACAAAACCCAACATTCAATGCACATAATTGTACACACTTAACATGTTCAACTAACTTGTAAGTTTAGTTCAAAAACCACATATTGAGGTATTCATAATCCTCAAGTCATCACCAATTCAAGAATAGCTTTTAGCTCAATAAAACACAACGTGAGGTCTACTATAGTCCCCTACTCAAGATTAAATCAAAGACTATTATTCAGTCTAAGAACAACCACAAACAAGGCTTAGCATTTAAGCTTTTACATAAAGGCATACCGGACTCAACCATAGTCCTAACCGTCGAGCATAATCGACATCCTCAAAACCATTCTCATGAATGACAAGACTACACCGTAGTCCAAGACCCGCAAGTTTTCCATGTACGTTCAACTGAATTCCCTAAAAGAAGTCTCATTCAATAATCATTTCTTAAGGATACGCGAGATCATTGATTGGTCTCTAATGCTCCGTGCTCTACGAGCACGCTCTAAATAAATCCCCAAATAGCTACTATATCATGGGTGTCACAAATGGGACACAATTCGATATATTCGGGTGCTCACAATCAAGACCAACCAAACCCGAACATCGTAGGATTTCAATATAGGGTTCACTAACATCTTGTTGAACCTAAAATGACTCCATTGAGTCTTAATATCGTATTTCCTTAAATACATATTTCATACATCCCAAAATTAACACATCAGTCGCATTTATAGCAATTCTCCCAAAATAATCCGGGCTTGTTTCCCAAGCCTAAAAATCCAAGAACTCAACATAACCATAATCAAACGAATCCCAATTGTCGTAGGACTTCAACCCGAGTTCATTAACACTTTATTGAACCTATTTCGACTCCGTTGAGTCTAAATACTAAGTTTCATTTCTTATACATTTCATCAATCTCAACAATGACACTCACTTCGATTTATAACAATTTCCAAATTAATTCGGGCTTAATTCCCAAGCCCTAAATTCATAAAAACCTTAACAAAGAGATAATACATTTCTCCCAACACACAACATCAATGCCCACTTTAATTAACAACATATCCTTCAATAATTCGGGCTTGATTCTCAAGCCCTAACATTCATAAAACTCCACATAAATCACAACCCATATTCTACAACACATAATAACATTCAAATCATACTAGTCATGTTATTAACAAGTTCATATTCCCAAAAATTCACAAAATGGGCATACAAGGCATACAAGGTGTTCATTGCCCACAAATAGCACATATATTGTTTTCCTTAGGGCCAATGAACCAAAATAAAAAGAAGGTAACTTACCTAGCTTGAGTGAAAACTCAAGAGAACACAAATCCGATCGGTGAAGTTGTTCTACTCGTCGAGGGCTTCAAGATTCCGAAGTTTGAAGGCAATCGGGTGGGTAGATCGTCTTGGATCGAAGAGAGAAGGAAGCTAGGGCTTGAATCTCCCTTGGACTCTCTCTCTCTATAATACGTATGTGGAGGAGGAAGAATGAAGAGATTTGGCTGAATTGGTGAAGGGTTAGGGTATTTATACTTCCACAACAATAAGGGCACAATAGACTTTTCCCAAGTACAATTAGTAGAGATTAGGATTAATCAATCACTAATCTAACCTTAATTAACTTCCAACTAATGTTAGTACATGTTTAGGGTTAAGTATGAGAGGTTGGGAAGGGTTTAGAGGGGGTTTAATGAGGGTAGAATAGGTATAATTCGTCCAAACTCAAAACAGAGCAAAAATCCCGTCAGAGACATTTTATGTTGAGGTGGGCGCCTCACATTATTGAGGCGGGCGCCTGGGCTCCTGCACAGCCTAACTTCATTTTGCAAAGCCCTCAGTACTTGAGGCGGGCGCCTCACAATGTTGAGGCGGGCGCCTGGGAAGCTGAGGCTGGACAGTCAATCTTGTAAAATCGACCATAAATCGCTCACAACTCCAAATGAGGTGATTTTTGATTTTTATGAAACTAGACTCATTAAATTATATTTTAGAATTTTAAATTACTCCATTTGGACTTATATACATCAAGATATGATTACAACAAAATCAAGTACAGAAGTTGTTTTTCTGAAAACTGAATTCTGGCACAGCCGTAAGTCAAGACCTAATTAAGGTACTTAGACACCTTGAAAAATTACCAAATTTTACAGAGAGTATCCTAACGTATGAAGGTAAAACATACTAAATTTTTAGAAAATTCTATTCAGTGGATTAGTACCAGAATTTTCCCGAAGTTTACCCAAAACATGACTGGTCTGTGAAGGAATAAATTGGTCATCTCATAACCAAAGGTAACAAGTCTACGAACAATGATCGTGCAAGAATGATAATTACTAGTACACTTGGTCTATAACTCAAATGAACTTCTCACAAGTTGAAAACACAAAGAATACAAGCAACGAAGGAAATCGCTAAGGGCGAAACAAAGCAAGAAGGTTTATAAACTTCCAAATCATCGATAGACTTAAGGAACACCTCCAACTTGAAGTCTAATGCATCTAAACATGTTAATAAACCATCTTATAGAGGTCTAGGACCCAAACCGAGGTCACGAACACAAAACGCAAGCAAACCCTCAATCGCGTCGCATTCCGACTATCGTCGAGTCAAGACTCGTGACTTTAGCAAGTCAACAACTATATGGAGTCTATTAATAATGTTTCGGTCTTAATGTGGTCTCTCAAACACATCTAGACTCTCTCGCAAACCAAACATACAGTCGACAAAAGAAGAAGTGCAAGTATAGCACGCAAACCGAGATAACGAAGGAGCGGGGCGTCACAACAAATGAAGGAAAACTATTTGCAATCCAATTCCTATTTACTAAACATTCCACCAAATGCATAATATAATATAATATATAATACATATATCATACTAATATATGGGTTGATTATAACATGCACCAAATGAAGAAGAGATACATTGATTATTATCGATTCATTGATCTAGGGTGGGAGGATCAACTTCACCGGCCTTTATACACATGCGGTTACTACTTGAATCCTGAATTTTACTACAAATATCCAAGCATCGAGAGTGATATGGAGGTTACAGAAGGGCTCCTCAAATGTATTGAGAGATAATACATTAGCCTGACATACATGATAAATTAATGACGAGTTAGAGTGCTTATAGGAATGTCGAACGCCATTTTGGGATGGTAATGGCTATAAGGCAAAGAGATACATTGTCAACAAGTACTTTACATACTTCAATTACGCATTGATATATTTAATGTGAAATTGTGAACTCATTTTAATAATAACTAACGAGAATAAATTCTTTCAATAGCTGAGTGGTGGAGGTCTTATGGTGGAGGGACTCCAAATTTCCAAAAAAAAAATTGCCATCAAGATTCTTACTCTCACCAGTAGCACATTTGGATGCGAGAGAAATTGACGTTTTTTTTAACACGTAAATACTAAATAGTAATTAGTGTTAGAAATATACAAGGGAAAATATAATTCAATTACAAAATATATAAGTAGACAAATTAAATTGTTACTATTAAGAGAAGTCGTTGTTCAAGCTTGAATGCTGCTGAAGCTTTCAAGTCTGCTGGTGTACTCAGCGAAGTCTGTTGATGTACACGACTCCTGGAAAGTCTGTTGATAAACACGGCTCCTGTAAAGTCTGCTGATGTACACGACTCCGGCGAAGTCTACTAGTGCAGAACAAAGTTTGTTGGTGTGAGGCCTGCGTCTAACATAGTTTCTTTAAAACAGATTTGTCCCTTCCCCGTAAGTGCTTGGAAGCTACGATGAACACTTGTCTCCTAGGATACAATAGCAACACCGACAAATCTTTGCACTTAAAATTTTCGGCGAACTGAATTAATGTTTGGTCTCTATCACCAATGAAACAAAATAGGAGGCCAAAAGAAGATGCTAGCAACGTGCGATGCAGAGCGTATTTTCGAAGGATATTCAAAACCGTGTATCAACTTATGGAAACTAGACTGTTTATATAGGTCTGATTCGAAAATGTTTTGATTACAACTATTAATCAAAATCATTTTTTATTTGCATATTAACACAGTATTAAAACTGGTAATCAAGACTGTATTGATTTTGCAATCAATCACAGTAATGAATGTTGGAGTTACGAAAACAAAAGAAAAAAAATAACAAAACGTGGGTTTGTCCGAATAGGCAAAATTTGGTCCGACATTCGTGTCCACGTTCTCACATGAGTTGGTAGCCCGAAGGCTAAATGGGACCAGATTTGCACTCCCCCCTCATGAGAGAGAGCCTCTACTCTACACAAGATTACCCTTAACACATAAGACACTTATATATAAACCACTCAAGCTTTTGTTATTTTCACAATGTGGGACAAACCCAGTTCCAACACTACACTTTAATCAATCATAACTTATTCATCCAAACACCAAATTCGACAAATAAATATATGATTTCGATATTCTCATAGAGTAGAACACATTCCCACAATTACTCTCGCTATTACACAAATGACTCGTAATGAAATTCATGTCAAAAGTTTGCACAATTTCCTTCACAAAACAATTTTTTTCCAACAATTAGTAATTAGAACGAAATTAGTTAATTACTAGAGTATAAGCTTTTGGTTAGTTACTTATAATATAGAAACAATCATTATCTTTGTGCTTATTCAGTAATATTTAAATTGACAGGTTCATAACAAGAAAAGGGATAGATTGGCTCAAGTTTAATTAAAGGGAAAAATATACCATTAGTCCCTGAACTTTAAGAAAGTCAACTAGCAGTCCCTGTACAATGTAAACGCATGACACTGGTAGCCCCTGAGCCTAACTCTATTACTTGAAGTGTCCTGAAGTCAGCAAAATAGGGGTGATATGTAACATCATCAAAACGAGGGGGATCATATGAAAATTGCAAACAATTGCAATCCAAAATTGGAAGAAGAAGGGGTCAAATGAAAATTGGAAGAAGAAGCGGCTCTTCTTTAACTCTCTCTCCAACTCCTCATTCCGCCTCTTCAACACCGCCTCGTCCTCCGCCATGGACTACAGCGAAAGCATCTCCTCAACTTCTTCCGCCACTCGCAATTTGTCTCACATTTTCTTCAACTTTGCCTTCATCTTCTCCTCTCTTTAAGGCTCCTCTTTAACTCTATTTCCAACTCCTCATTATGTCTCTTGAACACCGCCTGGTCCTCCATCAAGAATGACGGCGGCGTCTGGTAGGATCGTGTTTGTATGAAAGAGAAGATGAAGTTGTCGGGGGAATAGACGGTGAATCATAGAGCATCAATAGAAGGAGTACTTTAATTTTTTACTCTCTCTCTCTCTCCCTCCCCCCTCTCTCTCTCTTAGCCCCTATTAACATTCTCTATCTCTTCACCCTCTCTCACTCTCTCGTTCTCTATCCCGAAATCTTCGTCGTCAACAGACTCAACACCGTCCGTCCTCCCTTCGTTTATACCCAGCTTCGGTCAACACTGTCTTTGCCTTTTTTCGAGAGAAAATCCTATTGTCTGATTTTCCCTAATATCTCCATTGATTACTAGTACTATTATGTTAACTTCACATTTATTTTTTTTCTTTTTTCTTTAGTGCTGCAACTGAAATTAGGATATGACTTGATTTAGGTTTTCATCATCATGAAAGAAATTACATTACTAATATTTTTTTATTCAGAAAATTTATAAAAAAAATTCTACTAACCGTTATTTTCTGTTGAAAATTAGTAATTGATGATTTATGAAGTTCCAAGATTCCATCCGTGGCTTAAAGGATAAGTTCATCAATTTGTGCTAGACTCTATTTTGTTTCTTTTAATAATAAATTATTGTTGACAATATATCATGTTCTGGCAAATCGCCCTAGATATGGAACAAATGTCTCCAATAAATTATAGAGCTCGGGTTTTGACGATAATTGTTTGCAATTTTCATATGTCCCCCTTCTTCTTCCAATTTTGGATTGCAATTGTTAGTAATTTTCACATGACCCCCCTTGTTTTGATGATGTTACACATAAACCCTATTTTGCTTACTTCATGGCCCTTCAACTAACGGAGTTAAGGTTAGGGACTACCGGTATTCAAAATATGCATTCTTTGGTATGTGGCATGCATTTGTGTTCTACAAGGACTGCTAGTGAACTTTCTTAAAGTTCAGGGACTAATGGTGTAATTTTCCCCTGATTAAATGATTCGGTTTTTGTGATATATAATAGAGCCTTCAAACGATGATACAATTGATCCTATGATGATGACAATGAGTGGTAAGTTGGTGAAGATGATGAAGTAATTGAAGATGATGGTCTCTCTTGGGTGAAAATTAGTAGAGTTTGTGGGGTTGAGGATCCTATTTATTTGATGAGATATGATACAAATCGAGGTCGCGGTCAAGGTTTTGGTCCTGTTGGAGGTGCTAGTAGTTCAAGGCAAAAGACGGGGACCACAGAGTTTGGCACACGGGTTGAGTGGTCAAGAGGAGGAAGAGTGAAAATTTGAGTCGATTAATCACGTGAATGAAGATGAGGGTCGAGATGTTGAGGATTTTTAGCTTGTTGTTGGTTTTAGTTGTTGTTAGTTGTTACTTATTACATTCCACAACTCTAGTTCTCTTTTGATTTCCATGACTTTATTTTCATTTGCTTTGATAACTATTTATTTTCTTGTTTGAAGTTTAAGTTTATAAGTTCATTTAATGCATTGGAATTTCAACTCTAAATGATGAAATTCGTGTTATTGATATTATGTTAGAACTTAGTTTCATGTATTATGCTCACTTATTAACATGTTTTGTTGAGACTTCTTAAGTTATATATATATATATATATATATATATATATATATATATTATTTTTTATTTTTTTCCGTAATATTATTTTCATGAGCGCCTCGCCTTTCATCTCAAAAATATACCTCTCTCCCCTCTTGCCTCTCACCTAAAAAATGGACCTCTCGCCCACCTCTCGTCTTTCGCCTTTGACAACTATGATTCGAACAACCATTAAGTTATTCTAAACAACTTAAGAGTCATTAAGTCGTTCTAAACGACTGAAGGGTGTTTTAATGACGTGCTGAGTCGTTTAGAGAGAGAGAGAGAAAGAGATGGAGATTAGAGAGAACCTTGGATTTTAACCTATGAAACTAAGAGAAAGAGAAACATATAGATAGAGTGAGAAAGAAATGTTCCCCATGGAAGAGAGAGCGTCATGGAGGGAAGCAGGTCGGCCCATGGAAAAAAAAAGAGCCCTTTATATAAAAATAAAAATTAACCGCATATATGATTTTAAAATATAAATAGAATGCGTACAGTAAGAATTAGCCCTTGGATCTCTAACTCACTAGTAAATACATTAACCATTTAAAGAGTAATGGATTCAGACTACAATAATATATTAGCCCAAAGAATTGGACAAAAAAACGTCTTAGAGCAAGGCCAATAAAGGTTTTAATAAAAAATCATACATGAATCTTCTCATCCAATGGGAAATTATCAAAAATCTAAACCAAATCAACTGGAGATTTGAAGAGAAAAGTATCACGGGATGAACCCATTCTTCCTCCTGTGCCTTGGTGCCCCCTTCCCCTTTTCATATATCATCATTGTAGTGGACAACATTTTATTTTCCCACATTGCCTTTCTTGACCAATTTTGAGCCAAAAAAATTATTTGTTTTCCTGAATTAAAGTGCATATTTTCCCCTATAAATAGAGACTTGGTTTATTTTATTTGGATATTAGAAAAAAAAAAAAGGGTAATTTCACTTTTGATACCCCAACTAAGTGTCAATTTCACTTTTGGTACCCTCGTTTCTCAGATCATCAAATTTCATCACAATTGTTTCCCAACTTCATCATTTTTGGTCCATTTTGTCACTTGGCTGTCAACTATTAACGGCCAACCTGCTAGAACGTGCTATCAAAGGTTGGGAATCAACTACAACTTGTCAACGAGTGAGAGAAATGCATGCCATTCTCATTTCCCGCCATTGTTCTTCCCCGATTTCTTCCCCACACAAATTCGTCTTGTCCTTCAAACCTTAACCCTCAAAATCTCTCCATTGTTGCTCAATTTCTCTCCAATTTCTTCCCTATTCTCATTCGAGCCCTGAGTCCAACCTCTCTTTCACCTTGATTGGATCCCTAACTCCAATTTCTTCCCTATTCTCATCATTCTCATCTTAGAAATTAATTCGTTCCAACCTCTCACCTAGATTTTCGATAGAGAATGAATAAGTCGAGTCCATCCTCTTCAAATTATAGTTTGAGCTCAAGGAATAATGGTGTGTCATGGGAAGACATGTATTGTGGGTGTGGAATAAAGGTTCCATTGAAGACTTCTTGGAGCAAAAATAATCCAGGTAGAAGATACTGGGCATGCCCAAAATATGGGGTATTTTTTCCATTTGACTTATATTTTTGTTTTATGTTGCATAAACATCTAAATTTTGTCTACATTACAAAAAGATGGATATTGTGGTTTTTTTAAATGGTTGGATGATGAAATATGCCAAAGGTCCAAACAAATAATTTCGGTATTGTTGGCAAAGGTGAATCAATTTGAAGCTGAAATAGAGAAACTGAAGATTAAAGAGAGTGAAATGCAAGCTGAGTTGATGATATCAAATAACATGGTTGAGGTCATGAAGACCGAAGTAAATAAGATGAAGAAAAAGTTGGAAGTATTTTGATTGCAATGACAGTTATATTTTTCTCTTGTTTGGTCATGTTGTTTGCTATGTAAATATCAAATGAAGATCAGTTTTATTTTGAATTACTGTAATGTATTTGGCAACTTTGTAATGCTTTGATTGCAATGACAATTGCAATGATTGAAGTGGCAACTATGTATTTGTAATGACAATGCTTTGATTGCAATGACCAAATACATTACAATGACAATGCTTTGATTGTAATGTATTTGGCAACTGCGTATTTGTAATGTGTGTGATGTAGTTGGCAATTGCTAGCCTATGACAATTGCAATGACTGAAGTGGCAACTATATTTGTAATGACAATGATTTGATTGCAATGACCAAATACATTGCAATGACTTTGGTAACTTTTTCCAGTTTAACAATAGAGTACTAACCTATGACAAGTGATTACATGACTGATTCTGACAATTGCTAACTTGAATTGCTAACCTACGACAATATATTACACAAATACAACTTAAATTACCAAATACAAGGAAGAAACAAAGTCTAACAAGTGATTACATGACTGATTCTAACAATTGCTAACTTGAATTATATATAGGACCTGATTGCTATGACATAATTCAATTACAAACTCAGTTGATAACCATTGAATATGACAACCAAATTGACTTTCAATCCCTATTAACAACACCAACAACACCATTGTTTTAACAACAACAACAACTTAAAAGGAATAACCAGTTTTACCAACGAGCTCTAGCTCAATTAGTACTGCTCACTTCTTCTAACGGAGAGGTTGGGTGTTCAAGTCTCACAAGAGACACCCTGGATTTTACAACTCTCAATAGAGAGGTCGGGTATTCAAGCCTCTTCAGAGGCACCGTTGTTGTTCAAGCCTTACCCAAAGGCCCCATTTAGCTACTCACTTATCTTAACAGAAAGGTTGAGTGTTCAAGCCCTACCAGAGGCACCCTGGTACTTCACTACTCTCAACCGAGAGGTCGGGTGTTCAAAGCCTCACCAGAGGCACCATTTGTTCGACCCACACCAAAGGCATCATATATATAATTGTAGCCTTTCAAGGCATTAAAATAATAAAAAATTAAGGATTGGAGTACGGTCTATGTCCCCTCCAACCTTAAAAAAAGAAAGAAATGAGTAACTAGTTAATAAAAAGGAAGAACACAAATTACATTGCCAAGTAGTTAAAGAAAATTTGTTTTAACAAATTCAGTACATTGCCAAATTACCAAATTAAAACCCAACTTTTGAAATATTTTTTTCATAACACAAAATTACAACTTAAAGAGTTAGTTCAACAGTCAAATGGCTAAACAAGCATGTGAAACAGAGTCTTAGAATAAACAAGCATGTGAAACAGAGTCTGGTAATCTGGCTGCAACAATCTAACAACATCAACAGACTCAGATTTTCTCCTTGCCCTTTGATTTCCCTTGAGTTTTACTTGAAGTTCCTATTGCATTCCTCATAGTTGCCATGGTAATGTAATTCACTCCTCCCCTTACAATTATTGGAGTACTAACAGTTGATGATTGATTCACCTATATAATACAAAAGCATACAAATCCCATCATCAATTGAAATCACAAAGTACAAAAACATATGTTGAAGAAACATAGTATATATAAATTTTTACATGTAAAGAGGATATAGTGTTTGTGTTTCCACCTACATTCACCTCCACAGAGCCTGAGCTTGAACCCTTATTTCTTTTAACCTGCAATTTCAAATTCAAAATTCAGTATACTATACTATACTATACTATACAATACAAAAAAATTAAAGAGTAATAACATAGGCTGACTTTGAAAGACTTACATGTAATTTAGATACTGATATTTGTGTGGACTCAGGTTCGGTGTTCTCTATTGTTCCACTAAAAAATGGTTCTGGTCTAGATAATGGGATCTCATCAACATGGCTTGGAGTTGGCTGTGAAACATAGTCTGCATTCTGGTTTGCATTTGCATTTACATTTCCTTTTTTACAAGTTCTAGAATTATGTCCAATTTTACCACACTGTCCATATTTCAAGGATTTCTGAAATCTTCAATTTGATTTGATTGCTAGAAGATGCAGGTGGCTCATCGGATTGTCTTCTTCTCATTTTCTTTGGTCTTCCAGGCCTTTTTTCATAACTTGGGGGCAAAGGGGCAAGTAAGTCACACTTAGGCCATAGCTCAGATCTAGTGATTCCCATGATGGCATGCTCATATACCTGACTATAAGTCTTAACTGTGTAGCATTCATTAACATAAGCTGTAGGATCCTCTTTTCTACACCATATGGCTAAACAAGCATGTTTACATGGAATGCCAGTCAACTCCCATCTTCTACAACTGTATACATGCTGAGCAACATCCATATTGTGTTGGTCAAATGGGCCAATTATTTCAAAATGCCATTCATCATATTTGATTGGTATTCTATCAAGACCTCCTTGGCATTCTTGTCTAGCAATTGTTTGATTCTAGGACCTGATCTACCATCTCGGGTTCATAGCTTTATCTCTATTCACTTGCAATATGGTCATCAACAAATGCACATAGACACTAATTTCGTACCTCGGATATATGACATGACAAAAATATCAAGCTGTTAAAACATTAACAAATGTCAAGATTCTGAGGTCAAAATTGCAAAAGGATAAGCGGGATGCACAAAAGGACAAAGTGCGAGGGGCCAGCGTCAAAAGAGCCATGTTTGAAGTTTGGGCACCACCTACCAAAGGTTTGGGTGTGGCGCCCAAACCCCAGTGAGTGGCACCCAAGCCTCACTTTCCAAACCTTGTTGATGCAAAGTTTGCCGTAAAATGCAAATCGTCAACGTGGTGTACAACACCACGATGCGCGGAGAATCACAAAATTCCTTGATGTCGGCCTCCTCCCATAAATAGAGGCCTCAAATCCTTCATTCAACACACACCGCTGCGTAAAATTTCTCGCGTCGTTGTTCTGTTGAAGAAATAAACAGATAGATAAATTTCTAAAGCCTCGAAACCACCTTGAAACCTCGCCAAACACAAATCAACCGGTAGAAGTGTTCCTTAGCCCCCCGACTAGGTATCCACCCTTTTCGGTCCAAAAATGCGTGGATAAATAGGTTGCTGCGATTTGAATGGCCAAAATAGCCGATGAAAGCGTTACTGCCAAAATTTAGCCTTTTCGGCCAAACAAACAACCGAGAAATAAGCAGTTACCACGCCGATCTCGAGGCGAAAAGTAACTTTCGAAGCGATTCTGTGCCCCGAATTCACACAACACGCAAACTTCAACGGACGGACCGGACCGGAAAAAAAAGACTCTCTCCCAGAGGCAGGCGAGAAACACCTACTGCGCCGTTTGTAAGATTTTATTATTAAAGTCTTTTAATTTTATGTAATAGTATTATTTCGATCATTGATGTAAATATATAGCGGTTGTCTTTGGGATTTTATTAGGAAATAGTACTAAATGTAGCCAGTTATTATGGCAAATGTTTTTAGATAAGTTTGTATTTATTTATTCAATAAAGTATTTATTTGTAAATATATTATTTCGGTCGGTTCAATATCAAAATATAGCAGTTATCTTTGCTGATTTTATTAGAAATAATACTAAAAGCTAGTTATAATGGCCAAATATTTTTAAATGTGTTTGTAATTATTGGAAAGAGGCAGTGCGAGTCAGTAGTAAATAATGTGGCCCACGAATGTATCTGTTTAATTTTCCCTTGTCAAAATAAGACCTTATTTATTTGCTAAGTAAATCGACAATAAGCATACTTGACCAAAAGTTCGAGAGGCAGAAAGGCGAGTTGGGTGCCTAGCACCTTCCCGACTCGTAACTTAGCCTCCGAACCCGCTTTCTAAAATCTGGTTTTCTTTTACGGTTTTCCTTTATTTTTGCCTTAAAATAAAGGTGGCGACTCTAAACATTTTGGATCAGTGGGGCCTCATGACATCTTTCTTTGCACTTTCACGTTCTCCTAAAGCAAGGGAGAATGGGAATGGAAAGGTGATGTATTTCCTATGTCTTGGTATCCCGAAATAATGGATAACTTGGCGTAGAAAACCCAAGGCACTATAGCGATCCAAAATAGGCCATAAGGCTATTTTCATAAAATTCATAATTAGGGGCGTCGCAATATTCTTTCTTGCATTCTCTATTTTCCACTGAAAGATAAAGGGAGAATGGGAATGGAAGAGTAATGCATTCCCATATCTGTTATCCACGAAATAAGGGATAACTTGACATGGAAAACCATAAGTTCCCATATTGGATACAAAATTCACTCAAGCAGCAGAGGCACATTCAGCGTGCTTTAATAGAGCGACACTCCTCTCGCACTTTGGATTTCGTCTTCCTAAACAAGGGAGGGTGGAGCGAGGAAGCGTGGTGTCCGCATCCATGTCTGGCGCACCCCCATCAAGAGGCGCGTGGGCAAATCGAGAACCTCGATACCTTACTTGTTTCAAACATAGTTATGATTGGCTTGTCTCTTGCATCAAGAATAAAGCATTGAAACTCTCACACATGTTATTAAGCAAGATGTCACACTTAGGGTCGAGTAGTAAAGTGTGACCTAGACCATTATTGGGAGGCTTATTGATCAACCACTCAGCACTTCGATTCAAATATCTCAATTGTTCCATTCTTGCCTTAAAAACCTCAACCATGATTGCCCTAGTTCTTGCCCATAAAACATTCTTTAATGATTGCCTTGTAAAACCATCTCTCTTCATGTTGGTATGCAAATGTCTAACACAAAATCTATTTGATGAATCAAAAATAAATCTTCAAAGGTAGGTATCAATCCCTTTTATTTGTCACTCATAAATGTCCACATAAATTGATTTTCAATCTCTATGTCACTTT
>CM028382.1:71936799-71988715 GCA_013146195.2 Codonopsis lanceolata | reverse complement strand
CATATAATCAATTTCTCAATGGGACAATGTTCAAATAACAATTTATCCAAAAACACACTAATTATTATCTGAAACCATTTCAATATCAAATCAATACCAAAAATATGTTGGAACAATTACGATCCATTAAACATGAACCGACTCATTACTAGATTAAGAAGAGAAGAAGAAGAAGAAGAGGAGGAGCGTGTAATTACCTTGTGATTCCATGTTCGTTCTTAATCTTGTTCTTGTTCTTGAGTAAAGAGGATGAAGTAAGAAGATAGACTTCAAATTAGGGAGGAGTAGATCTTCTAAATGATGAGTGCCCTTTAATCTCTTTATTCTTCAATTACTTAGGAAGAGTTTTTGACTGAATGAGAATAATGTAACTAGTAGATTCATAGGCTTGATGGATAAGCCTTTATATAGGAATCCAAGGGGCACTTCATTTAGGGACTACACCTATTGATATATAAGATATTACCATTATGCCCATCATTTAATGGTATACTTATATTATGGAATTCTACATATTATGTTGAGTTCTATACTTTATACCATATATTATAATATTGATCATTATATTATTAAGTATTTATATGTTATATTAATCCATGTTCTTACAATCTCCCACTTGGATTATTATAACATATACCTTCACTTAATAAATTTCTTCAATCATATTTATAACACAAATGACAACCCTTATGTGCACTTTGTTATCATTCGAAACCAATCCCGTCCATTAGTCATATAAGTATAAGGACTAAAGGGGCAGTCGTTGTAATTGATTCGCAACTAAACCCACATTAATCACATATATATATCCAACTAAATGACATAGATTAAGTATAGATATGTAGCATGGAATATTAATGAATATATATGAAGAACGTATATATATATTCTCCAACTAGTCCTACTTTAACCAAATGAGATCAATTTAAATAAAACAACACAAGGAAATAGGAAACATTAAGAACTCCCACGATTTAAGCATTATCAAAAGTCATTACACCCATATGAGCAACATGCTCGTGAAATACTAAAGGAGATAATGCCTTAGTAAATGGATCCGCTAACATGGAGTTTGTACCAATAAGTTCTATTTCTATTTGTTCATTTTGTACTCTTTCTCTCACAACAAGAAACTTAATATCTATATGCTTAGATTTAGATGAACTCTTGTTGTTGTTGGAGTACAATACCGCGGCCCGATTGTCACAATATAACTTAAGCGGTCTTTCAACACCTTTGACAATCCATGATCCTTCAATGAATTTACGCAGCCATATAGCTTGATTGGATGCCTCATAGCAAGCAACAAATTCGGCTTCCATGGTGGAAGTAGTAACTAATGTTTGCTTGGCACTTCTCCAAGATATCGCTCTCACGGCCAAAGTGAAGACATAACCCGATGTCGATTTGCAACTATCTTGGCATCCAGCAAAGTCGGAATCGGAAAAACCAATGATCTCAAGATGATCCGACTTTGTATATGTAAGCATGTAGTTCTTCGTGTTTTGTAAGTATCTCATCACTCTTTTGGCTGCGACCCAATGTTCTCTTCGGATTGCTTTGATATCGCCCAAGCATGCCAACAATAAAGGCAAGATGCAGGCGAGTATGGACTTGAGCATACATTAGGCTTCCCTACCGCCGATGCGTAAGGGATATTTTCCATATACTTAGATTCAAGATTATTTTTAGGACATTGATTTAAACTGAACTTATCTCCCTTAGAGACCGGGGTGTCATGTGGTTTACAATTTTCCATGCTAAACCTTTGTAATACCTTCTCTATATAATTCTTTTGTGATAATCCTAACATACCTCGTGAGCGATCACGATGTATTTGGATTCCTAATACAAAAGAAGCTTCACCAAGATCTTTCATCTCAAATTTGTTAGAGAGGAATTTCTTGGTTTCCTTAAGAAGGTCCTTATCATTACTAGCAAGTAAAATGTCATCCACATATAAGACCAAAAATATAAACCTACTCCCACTGAACTTATGGTACACAATCTTCACCAAGATTCATTTCAAAACCAAATGAAAGAATAACTTGGTTGAATTTTAAGTACCATTGACGAGATGCTTGCTTAAGCCCATAAATGGATTTCTTGAGTTTACAAACTAGTTGACTAGTTTGATCCGAATCAGTCACCATTTCTGGTTTCTTCATATAGATAGTTTCCTCAATGTCGCCATTGAGAAAAGCTGTCTTTACATCCATTTGATGAAGCTCAAGGTCAAAATGTGCCACTAAAGCCATAATGATCCTAAAAGCATTTTTAGATGATACCGGTGAAAATGTTTCTTTGTAATCAATGCCTTCTTTTGAGTAAATCCTTTAGCGACAAGACGAGCCTTATGTCTTTCCACATTACCTTGTGAATCCCTTTGGTCTTAAAGATCCATTTACATCCGATGGGTTTCACATTCTTAGGTAATGGGACAAGATCCCAAACGTCATTATCATTCATGGATTTTAACTCTTCATTTATGGCATCAATCCACTTATGAGAATTTGGACCACTAATGGCTTCATGGAAGGTGATTGGCTCATCTCCCACTAAACCTAACGGTTCCTCATTCTCGGCAAGATATACATCATAATAATCCGGTATAGCACTCCTTCTTGCTCTATTAGATCTTCTTAATGGCACCGGTTCTTCTTGATTTTGAGGGTGTTGAATTTCCTCATCAACATTTTCATGTTGTTCATTAATAGGAGAATTAACGTCATTTTGAATATTATGTTCTTGTCGAATTTCAGGCACAACTGCTTGATTTTCGATAGGAACTATAGGAAGAGGTATAGAAACAATTCCTCTTCCATTTCTTCAAATTCAAAATTACTATTTAAATTTTCCCCTCTAAATTCAACATCCTCAAAGAACCTAGCATTTCCCGTCTCAAAAAGGTTCTAGTTTTTGGGTCATAGAATTTATATCCCCTAGATCTTTGAGAATATCCTACAAAATAACTACTAACGGTCTTTGCATCCAACTTTCCTTCGTTAGGTCTATAAGGCCTAGCTTCGGCTGGACAACCCCAAACATGAAGATGATTAAGGGACGGTTTCTTACCGGTCCATAATTCATAAGGGGTTTTGTCAGTAGCTTTTGAAGGAGCTCTATTAAGTAGGTAGGTTGCGGTTTTGCATCGCCCCATAATGAGTGAGGTAAAGAAGTACAAGAAACCATACTTCTTACCATATCCTTAAGGGTTCTATTACGTCTCTCGGCTACACCATTCATGCTAGGTGTCCCGGCATGGTGTAGTGAGGACAATCCCACACTCTTCCAAATAGCGAGCAAAAGGACCGGACGTTGTTCTCCAGAACCGTCATTCCGACCGTAGTATTCACCACCACGATCGGATCTAACGTTCTTAATAGTCTTTTCAAGTTGATTTTCAACTTCGGTTTTAAAAGACTTGAAAACGTCCAATGATTGAGACTTTTCATGAAGTAAATAAATGTATCCATAACGAGAGAAGTCATCTATGAACGTAATAAAATATGTTTGTCCGTTCCATGAAGGGGTAGGGAACGGTCCACATATGTCCGTATGAATTAGTTCTAAGACTTTTGTAGCTCTCAAGGATTCATTTTTGTTTGTACTATTTGTAAATTTTCCCTTAAGGCATTCAATACAAAAGTTATTTTCCGGAGTATCAAGCTTATGTAATATTCCCTCGGACACAAGCTTGTCAATAACAATGTCTCCTTTGGGAAACAAACATGTTATCACATATCAATATTTACATTCATCACTTTAACAAATTTGTATTTAAATAACGTAAATTGCTTTGGCAACAATATTATTTAAACAATGAATAAATTTGTTTAAGCATATAATTAATCATACTTTAGGGCACTTAAGACTTTAAGGTAATTTCTGAAAATTTAAAAGGTAAAGAAATAAGCGAAATTTATTAATAAATGATAATATCCTTTTGTTATACCCGTCCATTCTTAAAGTTTAATAACTCCAAGAACCACCAAGCGCCGGTGTCCTGACATTATAATTTATTAATAGATTATCAAAATTTTGGGCAACGACGAAAGTCACCAATTATACTCAAAAAGTCACCACGGTTGGACCATTAATTTGATGAAGCCTTTTAACCAACTTATATTCAATTAAAAGTCACCACGGTTGGACCATTGCCTTTTGATAATTTGATGAAGCCTTTTATGAACAGTCTTTCAACCAAATTTCCATTTTAATGCATTATAATTATTGGCTATGTAAATGGGACAAGTTTGCACTTTAATTAACATGATTCAAACAAGTAGACCTAGATTTACACACTCCAAACACATGATGTTGGCTATGTAAATGGGGTAATCTTGTATGAACCATTGTGTCTCTTAAAACTTGATCTTACCATTATTGCCAGAAATTGAATGAAGTTCTTAATTTAATGGTGACTCAATTTTTTATTTTTTTTTTCAACCAAAGTAAGTAGATCCGCATACTCACAACACATTTTTAAAAAAATGCGTGGCTATGCATATGAACAAACTCACAACGCATCCAAGGATGGTGGCTATGTTCAAAATGAGATAATCTTACATTAAGGATTGAAAGCCTTTTGAGTAAAACCAAAATTCAGAAATAGAATGAAGTTATGAACATAATACTCTTAGACAAATGAGTATTATGTACAAGAACAAAACCAAGTGTAATTATACATGGATTACAAACTTAAACAAATTAAAGCACAAGACTTTATAAGAAATTCAAACTTAATCTAGTATATGAGCAGGCTCTGATACCAATTGTTGGAACAATTACGATCCATTAAACATGAACCGACTCATTACTAGATTAAGAAGAGAAGAAGAAGAAGAAGACGGAAGCGTGTAATTACCTTGTGATTCCATGTTCGTTCTTAATCTTGTTCTTGTTCTTGTTCTTGAGTAAAGAGGATGAAGTAAGAAGATAGACTTCAAATTAGGGAGGAGTAGATCTTCTAAATGATGAGTGCCCTTTAATCTCTTTATTCTTCAATTACTTAGGAATAGTTTTTGACTGAATGAGAATAATGTTACTAGTAGATACATAGGCTTGATGGATAAGCCTTTATATAGGAATTCAAGGGGCACTTCATTTAAGGACTACACCTATTGATATATAAGATATTACCATTATGCCCATCATTTAATGGTATACTTATATTATGGAATTCTACATATTATGTTGAGTTCTATGCTTTATACCATATATTATAATATTGATCATTATATTATTAAGTATTTATATGTTATATTAATCCATGTTCTTACAAAATATATATACCAACAAGAACATACACATTTCAATAATAACAGGAATACGGGTCAAACATGAATATTTTAGAGATAATCATGTGATCAAACTAACACATAATTAATACTGCATAATTTCTTTTCCCTCAAAGTAAAATAATTTAACCAATCAAAACATGTTAGAAACTTTTTATAATAATCCTCGAGTCAACCCAACAGTTTGGATGGCTTAATACGACAAAACCCATACACACGGTACACTCTCTTCCACGGGCGCATGTGGGGAAGGAGATGAGGAAATCAAAGTGTTGTTGCCTAGTTAAAATTTTCTGGAAAACTCCACTAAGGAAGGTGAGTTACTAATAATCTAAGGAGTTCACACTTGGTTGCCACATAGAACTCTCTCCCTCCATCTCGGCTGAGGCAAACAAAATAATGGAAACTTCTCTACAAATTGCACTCCACCGGATGAACCTAAATTCGGGTAAGTCACCAAGGCTTAGGAGTTGTCTCAAATACTCTATCCGTTTTTGGTAAAGAGTCTCCGTTTAAAAATTAATTTTTTTTTAAAAATATTATTTTTAGTAATTCATTAATAATAAAATACTCTCTCCGTTTCGAGCAAAGATTCCACTATTTTATTTTGGGATGTTTCACTTAAAGAGTACTTTCAAAAATTAATACATAAAAATGTCATTTTATTACTAATTAACGACTAAATATGTAATTTTCTTAAAAAGTTTGATTTTCAAATAAAAACTCTTTATCCGGAATGAATAAAGTAACATTTTTATGCTTTAATTTTTAAAAATTGATTTTTAATTAAAACATCGTTAAATGAAATAGTAGATTTTTTTTTCGAAATGAAATAGTAATCTTATCGTGGAATCCACCAAATGGCTAAGTATACATGTTCACCCGATATATTTGCTAAGATACATAAAGTAATATGTTTACAATTGAGTTAACAAAATATAATATAGTCAAACTAAGAAAAATAATAATATTTTGCCATCAAGAATGGTATAAATAAAGAAAAGTCAAAAAAAATATAACTCGGTCAAATGTGTCAAAATTATTTATAAAAATCAAAGTAGATAAAATATAACACCTGGTTACTACATATGTAGATTGGCTGAACTTCGTACTCTTATTAAAGTCGTGTTGAATAGTTGATAACTTTTACTTCCTCCTTTCTTATATAATTGTCCTATACGCATAAAAAAAAATCAGTTAAATTTATTATAAATCTTGATGTAATATGTCTTTTTTTAAAATTTCATGTTAATGTAAACTACATTTAACGCAAGAAGAAAAATTAAAGGTAAAAGGGTAAAATGGTAAAATAATTTTCATGAAAAGGAATGTTTGAAAATATGTATGAGAATGAAAAATAAAAATAAAAACATGACAATTATTTAAAAACGAATGGAGTTATTGTTTTGTACTTATCTGGGATTTTTTTCTCCAAGGTCTGACTTTGCTTGCAAATGCCCCCGTTGACTTTTAGAAGATATACATGTCATCACAACGTTCTTTAGCGTCATTAATCATATCCAATCATTTATTATGTCTATCGAACGACCCTAAATTCTTTAATAACCTTAATGAAATTTGAGGAGTAATAAAGTGTTGTCTTTTAATTGCTCTTGAAAATCCACCAAAATACATAACTAATCTTGGTAGTTATCAAATTAAGAAAATAATACTTTTAATAGGTCATTAGTAATAAAATAACATTTTTATTCATTAACTTTGAAGATTGATTCTTTAAATAAAATATTTCAAAATGGAACAGTAGACTATTTGTCCGTAAGAAATAACTAATTTAATGACTAAACCCTAACTTCTGTTTCAATAGACCTTCCAATTAATACAAAAAATTTGAATATCAAATTGCTAAAATTTAAATTAAGAAACTTTGGAAACATCTAATATTAAAAATTAAAAAAAAACAATATTTAACCCCAAAATAAGGCTTAAAACCATCTATCCACTCTCTGTTACATTCTCAGTCCCATTGAATTTTGACCATACACGTCTCTTTGTTATTTTACCTGATTTTCTTTGTACAAGGACACGTAAGGCTAAGATTCAATGAGAAATGAAATTTGATAAACGATTTGAAGCCCCAAAATACTACTCCCTCCGTTTATAAATAATTATCTTTTTTTTATTGGACATGATACACAGATTAAGTAAAACTAATTGATTACATTATAAACATGAATATAATACATAATTTCCTTTAAAACTTTTGTACATGTGACCACGGTAAAAGTAGGAATAAAAACTTTTGGTAAGTGATAATAATCGTCCTCTTTAAAGTAGATTTTCATTAATACTTTTGAACATGTAACCATAATTAAAGTAAGTAGAAAAAAATAAGAATAAGGTGGTAACATATTTTCTTAAAAATAAAAGTTTTGGAATAGATAAAAAAAATAAGGATAACTATTTAAAAACGAAGGGAATAAAAGTTTATGGCAAATTAAAACTTGTGTAAGACAAAATCAGGTAAGACGGAGCTCAATTTAGGAATTCACGGGTCATTATAAATAAAAAAACATTTTATTAAGAATCATAAAATTGGCTTAGTTGTGATGGTTTGAGGTTAGTCTTAAATTTGGTGGGAGTCTTGAGTTCAAATCTCTACAATTTATTTTTATTGAGTGTGATCATTAATGAAAAGTTTCTTATATTGCTCCGGTGCTTCTGCACTTTCAAAGTTTGTCGTCGAAATTCTTATGTTTCCCACGTATTATTTTGTCAGCTTCGTTAGCCTTATTATCAAAATGTTAAGTGATACGTTTAAAGCCAAACGTGACATATTTAAAAGATAAAAGTGACACATTTTAAGGTTAAAAGTGACACTATAAAGAGAAATTTATTATAATTATTTTTATTGAGTGTGATCATTAATAAGAAGTTTCTCATTTTGTTCCGGTGCCCCTGAACTTTCAAGGTTTGCCACCGAAGTTCTTATGTTTCCCAGGCCTTGTAGTTTAATCCTTTGTCAACTCTGTTAGTCCTCAGTTAGCCTCATTTACCTTGGAATGCTTGACGGACCCTAACAGACTTTGACAAAATACTAAGTGACATATTTAAAGCCAAACATAACACATTTAAAAGATAAAAGTGACACATTTTAAGGTTAAAAGTGATATTATAAAGGAAAATTTATAATAATTTTTATTAAAATATAAAGTGACACTCTTAATACTAAAAAGTGACACATTTAATACAAAAAAGTGATACTTTAAAACTAAAAAGTGACACTTTAAAACTAACAATAACTGTCAAAAGGGACACATTTAATACTAAAGCGTGACACTTTCAATGTTATAAAGTGATACTTTCACCGTTTCACGCAAAAAAAGTGACGGTTTTCATTTATAATGCAAAGTAACAATTTTTAAAGCAAAAGTGACACATTTAAGACCAAAAGTAACACATTTAAAACTAAAAAATAACACATTTAAAACTAAAAAGTAATATATTTTAAATGAAAAAAATAATAACTTTTATTCAAAACGCAAAGTGTTGGATTATACTTGATTTAATTAAAACCATTAAGTTAGAAGTTTTAAGCAGACTATGTTTTTAAAGTCTTAAAAAATTCATTCAGCTAGTATATCTTTTAATCATACACAATTATGGGCTGACACTTTTTTTTATATATTTTAAAATCAATCCTTTCCAAATTTGTTTAAACATAATATTTCTAATATCTTCCTTGTTTGTGTTAGGAAAAATATCTCATGTCTTATATCATACGAACAAAATCCCTATGATCTTGGAAAAGTACTATCTCGTCAAATTGGATTGGATTTCAATTTCAAATCTTGGTTCCAACGGTTTGAATCACAAGTTACTCTGTATAACGACCTTGGAGGCAACAGTTTGAAGACAACTGAAGCATTCATACCCTCTCAAGCAAAACTTTCTTTTGAAGTGCCTTAGCCAAAATATTAGCTAGATAGCCCTTAATTTCTATTCATTTCTAATTCTTTGTTTTGACAATCATTGTCTAGACATTCCTCACCTCTTTCATATTTTTTAAGGAATCTTTTGATTGTCCAATGAGTGTGATTGTTTTTCAATCATACTCTATAAACGCTGCTCTTTGTTGTACACTGATCTATTAATGATCATATAGATTATTAATAATATTAGTGCACTTAAAAAATCACCAACTTGATATTGAACGTAGTAGTTTTTACTGTGAACCATTAAGCAGTCTTAATCTACTTAAGTGTCAGCCAATTCATTACATAAATTGTTTACTTACTTGTTTTTATAAATTGTCTTTCAGTTCTTTTCTCACAACTTGTGATCTCTTTTAAAACACCAAACAGTGTCAGCCAGCTGACCAATTTTATTCTTTCAACTCTCTACGTCAGTTGCTCAAAACCATCATTTAGATGACACTATATCAACCGACTGGCGAAAGTTATATTTTTCGCTGCAGCTTTTGAAAAGTTTCAAAACAACCCTCAAAGTTTTAAAAAGGTTATTCACCCCCCTTCTAGCCTTATTTGTTGTTGTAATACCCCAATCCTACATCAGGTAGATGTGAGACTTCTGTGTGATTTATAAGGTAGTCATGCGCTACTACTGAGCACCAACATCATCCATGGACTTTTGAGTCGGCTTGTGGTGGGTCTGATGACCCAAGGTGCTGCGTGCTCAGTGGATCAGTGTGTGGGCTACACGTAGCGAATCGGGCTTTCGGGCTCGGGGCGTTATAGTTGCCAGCTAGACTTACACAAAGTGACATATTTTTATACTGAAAAGTGATACTTTTAATACTAAAAAATGACACTTCATTTATTTACGTGAGGGGTGACGCTGTAATTTTCAAAAGTCGAATGGTTACACTGAGATTACTGAATTTTAACCAATTTTAAATGAATATATCCGTTTTATGGATTAAGATCTGTAAGATTGTCTTACAGGAGACCATCTTAAAGCTTAGAAAAATCTTTTGTGACGATTAAAAACGAAAGGAGAATAATTATCTAGAAAGTTAGTCTCGGTCTTTCAGATATTAATTTATAAGACGGATTCTCACTATCACACAACTTAATTCACTAATACATAATTAATCGAATAAAACAGATCTGTCGTATAAAAAATACTAGCTCTTTATGCACATGCCTATGGCACGGTACCTGTATATCTGATTTCGTCAATTGAAATGACAGTATCTAAATAGAAGGTGCGATTTTAAGAAAATGTTATAGTTGAGGGATATATCGCTTCAAGTGATAGTTGGGAGATTGATGTTTTATAAAAGGGTGACTGTTCAGAAGATTAATAAAAAGGGTGTGACTTTGTAATATGCAGATAAAATATATGGAGAAGAAAAATAGGTAACTGTTCATAATATTAATTATAGTGAGTGACTTGTAATAGAGAAACAAAAGATAAGGGGTTAAAAATGAATAACTATTCACACATGTGAATGTAAGAGTGAATCCCAACCATTAAATTTTTTAAAATAAATTAATCTCAACCTCTGAACAGCCCTAGTCATTACCTAACTGTTTTATAATAGAAACTATTCTTTATGCCCGTGCCTATGGCACGGTGCGAGTAGGGGAGGATGTCAGTACTGGAGGGTGTCAATATTTAAATAAATCAATATTTGTTTTACTCATGTTTCAAAAAATTTAAAATAACAAATTGAAAATGAAGATCTCTCGATAATCAATTAAAACATTATGATTATTCAACGGTGGAGAAAAAAAATTAAAACTTTTATTTGTAATTTTATTTAAGAAAACTAGTGGCGATACCTTGTTAAATTTTATTAATAGAAATAAAATTACAAATTTGAGGAGGACAACCAGCTTTGCCCTTATACAATTAATAATCTTTCGTTAAAATATAAACTTTTTTTAACACATACACCAAGGGTATTAATTTTTTAACTTTTTTTAACCGCGTAACCTGTTTTATATTATAGATTTACTGTGGAAGATAGACACTGAACAATTAATATCTCTTTTTTATATTTTATACATATTATTAACAACGTAAAAAAATCGGAAGAATTCCAAATTAGTAATTATACATATTATTACTTATTCTATTTAAAAATAAATAAATAAAATCAGTTTATCTTTTAGAGTGGTCTTAATAACATAAAAAATTGGAAGAATTCCCAATTAATGGTTATACATATTCTTAGTTAAACCAAAAAATTTCCAAAAAAACTAATACTCATTTTAAAACCCAAACCACCTAAAGAAAAACTCAATAAATTGTGTTTTAGATATTTTTAAAAATCGGAAAAATGTTTTATACACTCAATTTAAATTATTATTATCATTTCTATTGAGTTAAATTGACTATTTTTCAATTTAAAATTTTGATATTTTTCTTAACTTTGTAAATAAGACAACATAAAAAATAATTATTTTTCTTAAGAGTCATGAGATTCTAATTTAGTCGTCCAAAATTATTACAATAACTCAACAGTTTTGATGCCGCCTTCGAGACATAAATTATTACAATAACTCAACAGTTTTGATGCTGCCTTCGAGGCATCAAAACTGCTGCCATTTCAAGTCCATAATAACAAACACTGAGTTTAGATTTTTAACTGTGTCAGCACTGCTGGGTATTTTGGAATTTTGTACCTTATTGTAATTTTAGACAGGTAGGGGATTAGTGAGACAGTACACTATACTCCCCTTTCCACCAGATAAAACCTTTGCTTTTTTCAGAAATAGGGTCGGTGCATGGATTGGAGAGGATTTCCTCCCTAATTTTACAATTGAGTTGCATATTTAGAATTTTAATGGTGTGCTTTGAATAGTCAAATCAGAGTCATAAAGAGTTTGTTCATTATTAAACAAATAAAAGAAAAGAAAAATTAAAAAGAAAAGAGGGGAAAATAGGGGAAATTGGAGATGGGAGAATTGGAGTTGGAGCTGCACAATTACCTGCACGCGAAATCTGACGAAATTGAGACCGTAGGATATCGATAAATGAATTGATCTCAGCCGTTCTTTATCCCAAGTCAATTACGAACGTGTTTTCCAAACTGTATTATAATATAGATTCTTAATATCATTTTAGTTCCTACCTAAACTTTTACTTTATCTAGAACAAAGGGTATTAACATTATGGAAATCTCTCCCGTGGGTGTAGCGTTTACCACTGGCGTGAGGAAACCGACCAAAATGAGTTTCCCGCGTCCCGATTCCCAATATTGTCAACTTCTCGATTTTTCCTTTTGGCACCCACCATTTTCCACTTTTTTAAAATCTACCACTCACTTCTTTCACAAATCAAAATCTTTCCCCCTCTCTCTCTCCTCTCTCTCCTTTTATTTCTCAACTTTTGAACAAAAAAAAAAGTAGAGAAGAAGAAGAAGAAGAAAAACCCAGATAAATGTCTTACCCACAATATTACAACACTCCAAATCACACAAGCTCTCCCTCAGCCCCACCCGCACCCGTGTCCGAACCCGGTTTAGCCTACCCATATCAACCTCCCTCCAACTACTACTACGGCCAGACCCAGAACCCGACTTATTACGGATCATATGGGTCGTCGCCGTCTTACCCATCGTTCCCGCCGGGAACGAATCCGGAAGTGATTCGGAGCTTTCAGATGGTTGATAGGGATAGGAGCGGGTTCATAGACGAGAATGAGTTGCAACAAGCACTTTCTTCGGGTTACCAGCGGTTCAGCATTCGGACTATCCGTTTGCTCATGTTCCTCTTCAAGCATCCCACCGATTCTCTCCGAATTGGTTAGTTCTTTTAAATAACCCATTTAATTTTCCTGCAATTTTAATGTTGTCCCAATTTTCTTGGCTACCAAACAAACATCTATCTGTTCTTTCAATCAGTTGGTATCTTACTTTTTGCTTGAAATAATTTATTCAAATTGACGACCGGGTTCCCATTTGATGTTATTGTGAGATAAGCATGTTTTAAAGCTCAATTTCTAGTGGAAAGCTTATTTTGTGTTCTGATTTTGAGTGCATTTTGGATGAATAGGGCCTAAAGTGTTTGCAGAATTATGGAATTGTCTTGGTGAATGGCGGGTGAGCAGTCTTATTCTGTTTCTCTTTTATGATGATCGACTTGACTTCAAAGAAAATAATCTATATTTGCATAGAATTTTCCGTATAGTAATTGAAGAGGGAACTAGTTCCCTCTAGTAAGGGGTGGGAGAGATGGATGGGCACTCAGGCAAAGAGTCAAGAGCTTGACGTCCTTGGTTCCAATTCTCGTACCAACAAGGGGTCACACTTAACTATCAAAAAAAGGCAATGCCTATAATTTAATACCATTACATTGCTTATTTGATACTAATCTGCAGTCAATTGATGCTAAACAAGTGAGACACTCGTGAATAGTATTTCTTATCTATGTCAAAGTTAGGCAGTAATTTACTTTTACTCTCAAAGTTGTGGGTTATTTTCTCTATCCCTTTGATTTGAAATGTAGGTAGATTATTGGAGCTCTGCAGAGTACAGAAACTTTTTTTCTTTTTTGATAAATAGAGAAACTTTTTTCTTTTTGTAGGCTGGTGTCATTTTTGTAAAATCTACAAAAAGCTGACATTCTTACGGTCTTGATTGCTTGGGTATGGTTTTAAGCGTGAGTTTAGAAGCCCTCAAATTCGTTTATTAGAAAAACTTGTTGGTAGTGGTAGACACTTAAAGATCATAGACTCAGCTTCCTTAATTACATGTGGCAAAAAAAGAAGGGTAGTGAGAGAATTCAACTTTAAACCAACTCAGTCGTAGTCCCTATCACTTGGGGTAGGCTAAGGGGTTAGTTAGAGAAAATGGCTAGAAAAGAGAGGGAGAAGGGTAATGGACAAGACTTAAAATCTTAATTGACCTCGTTGATTAAGAAAGTAGAGAGGCAATATTTGGCCCGGTGCTTATATTCTTCATGATATTACCGCTTCATTTCTTACGTTTGAATGATGTTTTGACGTTTCGATCTAGCAGAAAGTTTTCCCAAATTATAATAGACACCTTGAAGGTTTTGAAGCAACAATGCTACTAAATAGATAAGATTATGTGTGGACTGTTGCAGAAATTTCCTCCTTGCTATATGTCAGGGGTCAGTTTTGTACCTGACTTATCATATTACATTTTTTTGTTCCAAAAACAATTGTAATTTGAATTCTTTTGTTCTTTTCATCTAGTTCTGCTAGACATGGCCGAAATTATGCATGGGAACATAGAGCATTTGACATTTGTACCTTACAAGTGATGCAAACTTGTGAATTAACATCGAGCATTAGAAATTTAAACTGAGTCAACTCATTCACTTGCCCTGTGTGAGTCACCTTGTTCCCGTACCCAGAGAGAAACCTCCTGTTCCATTACCCAATGACCAAAGGAAGTCATCTCCCACAGTGTCCAAACCTCTCTATCTCTACATGCATGCACGCGCAGAGTCTTCTAACATTTTTCCTTTGTTCTTTTTCCAAATTCTCTTAAGGCTCTGCCGTGGTCATGCTTGTAAACCACTTCAATTTCTGTGTCGCATTCCAGCTCCGACTTGAAACAAAACTAATGAAGGGTGCTATATGCCAAGCCCCAATGGCATCACTACTTTCTCTGTCTACCCATCTTCCATTTCTTGTAAAGTAGCTATGCTCTTCAACCTAAACCATCTCCATCATTTCCTTCCTCACTCTTGTAGTCTTGCATTTGTGTTTGGTGATGGTAATGATGTGGGTTCTTCTTCTTCTTCTTTTTTCCTTTTTTTTCTGTCACAAATGGAAAGAAACATACAGAACAAAGAAAGCTAAGCTAGAGTAAAACTAAATCCTAGGATAAGCGGTGCCTATGCTATCTGCATCAGTAAGGAATTTCAATTCTTTGGGCTTCTGCTGAAGTTCCACTCCACCAAAAGGCAGCTCTTGATTAGCCCCAGGTTAGCCAGCAGGTCTACGCCCTTATTGCCTTCTGGCAGGGTGTCTTGTATTGTGCTGGTCTTGCCAAGGAGGGCTCTAATATCTTCCAATCTTCCTTCAATGCTGTGGGAGGTTGGCCTTCATCAGTTCTCTTTCTCGCTAGCTCCATTGCAGTAGTAGTCTGTTCCCAATCCATCGCTGCTACCTAAGGATTTCTATCCCCACCAGGATATCTTGCAATTCTCCTTCGAGGCCATTGCAAGGGCCAAGTTTGCCATGACAAACTCTTCTCCATCCTTCCTGGGTATTTCTGAAGATGCCTCCAAACCATATTTTGCAGCTTCCTCATAATGTTTCCATCCATGTTCAGTTTAATTGAATGGTGTGGTCTCTTCATATTTAAATAGAGGATTATTTTATAGAGAAAATGAAGTTATAGCAGGTTGTGGTGTATGTTGAGATATATCATATATGGGTAGAGACACTTGTTGATGGGCAATGGACAGAGGCGGAGGATGGCGGCTATTAGCAGCAGATGTGGGTTGGGTTATATTGGTCGCATTTTGCATAAGGGGCATGTGATAAGCACATACTCCTGTTTCTTTTAGATTGTCCCATTGACAAAAAAGCACACGCATATTTAGGAGTCATCTTAAATTCTTTGTCTAAATTTTGCCTTTCCATTTATAGCCTTTCATGTTTTCTACATTTCTTAAGAGTATGGGTCCTTATGTATTCCTCTTTGTGAATAATTTATTTAGTTGGGGGCATAATAGGACATTTGATAATTATTGTTCATTGGAACGACAAGTGTGCAAAAACTTTGAAACATCCAAATTGAAAGTTGGACAATATAAATGAAACTGTGGAGGTATCAGCTAATACGACTTATTTGTGTAAAGGTTAAAACATGGAAAATAATATGTCAAGCACCGTAATCCGACCTATAGCCAGCTATTATTCAATGTACACTAGACCATTTCCCCCCAAGACCCTGCAATGATGGAGCCACACAAGCTGGGCCGCCACTTTATTAAATCTTTTCTTCTATTATTTTTTCTATTAACCCAGAATTGAACATGCTTGGAAGGTGCATATACATACTACTTGCATTACACATTTAGAATTTATTTGACACATATTAAAGTGCTCGAAACTCTTAACAGATGTCACTGTTTTCTTGCACCTTAGGCCATTTTTGAGAGATTTGATAGGGATCGAAGTGGGAAGATAGATGCTATGGAACTAAGAGATGCTCTTTACAGTCTTGGATATGCAATTCCATCCTCTGTTCTTCAAGTTCTCATCGCGAAATATGATGATAGAAGTGGGCGAAGGATCGAGCTGAATTTTGACAGTTTCATCGAGTAAGGCATCCTTTCCCAATTTAAATTTTCTAGTTAACTATTCGATACGAGCTTATTTTTCCAGCTTTTAACATTATATTTTGTTCGATATGCAGGTGTGGGATGATTGTGAAGGTGAGTAAAAGTCTATTAGTTGTTAATTGTTGTATTCATCTCCTACCTAGTACCTTTATTATCTGCCTCAATGTTTCTAGTTATTCGCAAATCGTACAAGTTTGGTTCAACTTGCTCTCAATAGAAAATGAAATAATGGAGAATGTGGTTTGCTAAAAAGAAGGTTCACATATACCCATGGTTTGCATAACATTGAAATTACAAACATTTACAATATGTGATGATAGTTCATATTGTGAGGATGTAGTTTGTTCAAATTTTGTTGTGATGGTTATTGATCCTATATGATGATATGAACTCTCAGGGATTGACAGAAAAGTTCAAGGAGAAGGATACACGGTTCACGGGATCAGCAACACTTACCTACGACACGTTTATGTCAATGATAATCCCGTTTCTTGTGTCGGAATAGTTCATAACATGTATGAACTCTAGTATATTCAAGGATGTGGTTGCAGAAGAAACTGTGTAAATTGATGATTCCTTTGGTTATTTTTAGAGCTTTGGACGACTTGTTATCGGTGTGATGGTGTTCTAGAAATCGGCCTGGGTGGCACTAGAAATCAAGCAAATCGGCCGAAAAATTGACCTGGCAGAAAGCGCGCTGCCTAGGCACCCAACGGCTGCATTATTTTATTTTTTGAAAAAGCTTTGGCCCAAAACAAATTCGTTTTGGGACTTCTTTAAAATCAATTTAGAATTATTGAATGTGTTGTAAATTTGTATTTGTTAATGGCCTTATGTTGTATTGAGCTATTGACTATTGTTGTGTTGTTTTGAACTTTGGAATGATATTGGATTGCATTTTAATCTTGTAATGTGAATTACTTTTAAGATGTTTGGTGATATTAACTATTAGTATCTTTGAAGTTTAATGCATGTTAATTATGTTATATTAAGAAAAAAGATTAAAAACAGGATAATTAATAATTATGTCTTAATTGTAGGTTTCGTTTAGACCTCGTCAAGGTATTAGGCGCTGGTTTGGCGTTGCCTAATGATTTTTAGAACAGTGCTTAATCTTTTTATGAACGACAAAGATTATTGAGAAAAATCATTAATTTCTAAAAAAAATACCAAAGTAAGCAACTTATCTTACAAGTTTTGAACCGAACAAAAAGCATAACAAACCAATACACTAAAACATCATGCAAAAACAAGACAAACAAGACCCCCAAATGGTCTAGGCCAATAAATGCGAACCGGTTCACTTCGGACAATTTTTAACTGTTATAGTATTATATATTTTTTATTAAATCGGAGAAAGGTATTTCTAAAGAAAAAAAACTACGATACTATTAATGAACCGAATGCGTGCTACAGATGACTTACTTAATGCATCGCGCTGCATCAAATTTTGCACTGCGATTCATCAATATAAATTACCTAATCTTATTTATGCATTGCGCTGCAAAATTGTAATGAATCAAACCTTAATGTCCATTTTTTCTTGTATACAATCAACAAATGATTCAAATTGACTCATCTGTAACCAAAATTCAAATCGATGCATCACGATTCACAAATGATACAACATGATTCAAAATTGATGCATCCAGAAAAAAAAAACGATGTCCAACAATAAATAAATTTCGTATTTCATTGAACAATTTATATGCCTAATAACACAAGTCCTAGGCGAAGTTCTTTGACCGATGAAACTATGCTTATGCAAATGTTTTTCTAATTTTTAGGTTTTGATTTTTTTTTTTGGGCGAACAATGATTGTTTTTTGGTATTGATATTCAAATTCTCATTTTCTAATTTAGGTCGATATTTCTCTTAGCATGATCCCCAATGTGCCCGGAAAACCACCAATTTGGCATGATCCTAAATTACTTTATTAAACACACACACAATTATCCTTAGTGTCCACTTCATAGTATTGCAAATATACAATATAACATGATAGTTGGAAAAAAGTAAATTAACAAGTTCATTGAAAATTTACTTCGAATAATTAATTGTTTTTAATGAAAGGGTCAAAAATAGAAAGAACACCGATTAGAATTGGCTTGGGCGGGAGAGACTTTGGTCGTTTAAGTGAGTCAAATTGCTAAGTTTACCATTATTTCTACTACTAGTGTTACTACTAAGCCTTGATAAAGACCAAATGTGTTTTAGTGAAAGAGAATTTTGTCCTTCACTAAGACTTGGTGGTAACAATAGTGGTAGAAGTAATGGTAAACCTAGCACTATTGTTAAGTGAGAGGTCTCATTTTCGAGCCCAAACATTCCCACTTCTAGCATCTTGTTGTATCTGGAGGAGCCCATACATTCCCATTTCTAGCATCTTGCTGTATCTCGAGGAAGTTCAGTCTGTTACGTGTAGCTCACGCACTGACCTTAGTGGTAACAATAGTGGTAAAAGTAGTGGTAAACCTAACACTATTGTTAAGTGAGAGGTCTCATTTTCGAGCCCAAACATTCCCACTTCTAGCATATTGCTGTATCTCGAGGAAGTCCAGTCTGTTACGTGTAGCTCACACACTGGCCTACTGAGCACGCAACACCTTGGGTCACCACAAGTTGACCCAAAAGTTCATGGATGATGTTTGTGCCTTAAGGTAGTGAATATCCACCTCATAAATTGAACACAATTCCTACACTTACCCAATGTGGGATGAGGCATTACAATCTCTCTCACTTAAATCATTGACATCCTCGTTAAGGTCGAATCGTACGAATTGTACCCCAGACGATGCATGAATCGTACTAATCGTACCCCGGGCAATGTAGGATTCAAGAGGTGACTCCCACCTTCCGCGATATAGCACTTTGACTCGCACAACACTTTGATTCCACATTTTTACCCCGGGCAATGCAGGATTCAAGAGGTGACTCCCACCTCCAGCGATATAGCACTTTGCCCTACACAATACTTTGATTCTACATTTTTTTTGTCGGGACCCGCTCTGATACCATTTGTAACGCTCCGAACCTGAAATCCCGATTCGCTACGTGTAGTCCACACTGACCTACTGAGTAGACAATACCTTAGGTCATCAGATTTACTACAAACCAACCAAAAAATTCATAAATAACGTCAATGCTTAAAAGTAATATGTATCTATCTTATAAATTGAATACAATTTTCATACCCACCCAATATGAAATGGGGTGTTACATCATGTCCGAGCCCAAACGTTTTCGCTTCTAGCATCTTGCTGTATCACTACTAGCGTGAAGAAATCATGACATCATGTCATGTGCTGATGTGCCTCTAAATTGTTAAAAATCTCAAAACACAACAAAAATCACCGACAACCACACGTTGGATGGGGTTCGTCGCCAAGCATCTCACATGCTCCATTGAATCAAACCTATTTCCTGCATAATCTTCACATGTGATCTCTCATGCACGCCCGCCCCCTACGCTTTTATTTTCAACACGTTACTATTTTGGATAGGGATCATAAAAAAAACAGTTTCTTATGTCACGTTTTCTCACAAATTAACCTACAAAAATATCAAATCAAAAAGATTTGTTTTAAATCAAATATCCGTAATATCATCTTATCCAAGTTTTACGGATACAAAATATTTAAACAATTATATATATTATGAGTTCGAGCTTTTAATATTCTTACAAGCTTTAGTGTTAGTGTCGTACTGCCGTACTGTCGTCAGATCAAATTTGTTATTTCTTTGGTAATGACATGAACATTCAAATCATCCAACATAACAATTATTCAACACTAATGCTAAAACTTGTTATAATACTAGAAACCAGAGCTCATAATATCATTTACCTATTCAAATTAACAAACGAATTCTAATTAAATATGTAAGTTCTTAATTGACTGTTTTGAAAGATAAATTATTGTCATGTTTGACTTTTTAAAGTCAAACAGATTGTGTTCAAATGAAAAATTGAGATTAATATATATATATATATATATAATAAAATACGTGATTTGTAATAATTGTTTTAATTACGACTATGTGTTTTATGATTTTGAAATAAATAAAAACATATATGTACAAATTCATTTGGAAAAACTCAATTTCGAAAAAAAAGTTGACAATAATTTACGAATGAAGGTTGTTAAATACTAATTACATACATTTAAATATCCATCAATCAGTGGTATAAAAATTAAAATCATTCAGGTCACCCCTTCATTACGTATGATTCTCAGTTAGGTTGTCCAAAATTAATTCTCAAGCTAGCCCTATCATTTAGGTCGCTTTCAGATTTATGAAAGGCTACTAGAAAACCCTTTAAATTAAAGTTGAACACAATCTTATTAATCATAAAATCCACTAGGAACAAACAACTCGAATCCACCAGAAAAAAAGATTAAACCCTAATTTTATTCAATTTTTTCTAAACAATTCGGAATTGACATAAAACCTGTATTTATAAGGTTCATAGCGGTAGGAAATGAAGTTATAACTTCCAAAAAACTGCCCTAACTTATCTAGTAATGAACTAGGGCTTTAAATTCATAAATTAGTGATCTAAATCTACTTATAAATAAATAAAAAATACTACCATATTAATTACAAATTCAAAATTTATGACAATAGTAAAAATAATCAAATTTAAGAATAAACTGCTCCAATTTTGTCTCACATCAGACACCCGTTCTTATAAAGAACTCGTCCTCGAGTTCATACTAGAAACTTGATTATTTCCTTGCGAAATGAAGAGATATTTTGTGTAGCACAGGTTCTTTCGTAACTTTGATTCTTCAAAATCCTTGAATAATTCCGTAATTAAAAAGGACTCGAAAATTTAAAAGAAAGTAGAACTGAACAGCCCCCGTATAGGACATATGGGCACACCATAGTAGTTGGAACGCTTAACAGAAGCTTGTTTGACAAACCGCATAGGCACGCCATATCAATTGCAATACCAAACAAACGCTCACTTGACATACCACGTGAGCATGCCTTATCAGCCACGAACATATGCAAATCATCCTTATCAAATAATATGTTCTGTATCCACAAAAGCATGATGTTCATAGCCCTCTTGCTCGATAAATAATTGAGCAACATCATCAAACAAGTCCCCAAAAGCAATCACAAGAAAGTTTATATTTTCATCTGATTTCCTAGTAATCTTTGTGATCCATTTGCCACGAGTGATGCCTTGGTCAATCTGTGTGGCTTGCATCCTTGCCTCCTTTTGGTGAAGACGCTCAGCCAAGATTAGAAGCCTCGTAGCCAGATCCTTGAGCACTAAAGAGACAACAATATCATCGTCACTCACGATAGAATCATCGTCTCCATCTTTGTAAGCCATTGTTGAGAAAACGCCTTGCTTTGATACCACTTGACATGGGGAAAGATTTTAGATTAAACTCGAAAGATTAATCAAGGGCTCTAACTACAAGAAAACCCTTTAAATTAAGGTTGAAGACGTCAAACCTTATTAATCCTATAATCCACTAGGAACTAACAGCTCGAAAGAAAAAAAGGATTAAACCCTAATTTTATTCAATTTTCTCCGAACAATTCGGAATTGACATCAAACCTATATTTGTAAGATTCATAGCGGTTGAAAAGGAAGTTATAACTTCCAAAAAACTGCCATAACTTATCTAGTAACCAACTAGGACTTTAAATTCATCAATTAGGGATCTAAATCTACTTTTAAATAAATAAAAAAAAATACTACCCTATTAATTACAAATTTGAAATTTATAACAATAGTAAAAATAATCAATCTTAAAAATAAACTTCTCTAATCTTGTCCCACATCAGACACCCGTTCTTGAAAAGAACTTGTCATCGAGTTCATACTAGAAACTTGATTATTTCCTTGCCAAATGAAGAGATATTTTGAATAGCACAGGTTCTTTCGTAACTTTGATTCTTCAAAATCCTTGAACAATTTCATAATTGAAAAAGATTAAAAAATTTGAAAGAAAGTAGAACTGAACAGCCCCCTTCGCATAGGACATGGGCACACCATAATAGTTGGAACGCCTAACTAAAGCTTGTTTGACATACTGCATAGGTACGTCATATCAGGTTCAATTCCGAACAAACGCTCACTTGACATACCATGTGGGCATGCCTTATTAGCCACAAACATATGCAGATCATCCTTATCAAATAATTTTGCAATCAAAATATCTTCTGTATCCACAAAAGCATGATGTTCATAGCTCTCTAACTCGATAAATAATTGAGCAACATCATCAGACAAGTCCTCAAAACCAACCTCAAGAAAATTTATATTTTCATCTGATCTATCTTTGCCATGTATAATGCCTAGGTCAACCCGTGTGGCTTGCATCCTCGCCTCCTTTTGTTGAAGACGCTCAGTCAAGATTAGAAGTCTCGCAGCCAGATCTTTGAGTACTAAATAGACGACAACATCATCGTCACTCACGATAGAATCACCATCTCCATCTTTGTAAGCCATTGCCGAGGAAAAGCCTCGCTCTGATACCACTTGATACGGGAAAAAGGTTTTAGATTAAACCCGAAGGATTAATCAATGACTCTTACCATGAGAAAACCCTTTAAATTAAGGTTGAGCATGTCAAATCTTATTAATTCTAGAATCCACTAGGAACGAACAACTGAAATCCACTAGAAAATAAATAAATAAACCCTAATGTTATTCAATTTTCTTAGAACAATTCGGAATTGACATCAAACATGTATTTTTAATAGGTAAAATGCACCTTTGGGCCATTGTACTTTTCCAAAATTTGCTATTAGGCCACTGAGACGTCAAAATTTTCCGTGCGGCCACTGTACCAGATTTATCTTGCATGTTAACCCAATTTTTGGATGGATGTTAAGTTTAACTGTTAAGTTATATAAAATACCTATTATGCTCATATAAGCTCTAAACCTATGTGATATTAGATACCCAAAAGGGTTCAACTGAAATAAAACAAACTCAAAGGGCTTATGTTAAAAAATACCCAGATTTTTTCACATCTGGGTTCAATCTTCTTTCTCCCCCTCCTTCTATATCTGGGTTCCATCTTCCATTCTATGTCATTTTCCATATTTTTCCATATTTTTCCAAATCTGGGCTCTACCCACCCTCGCCCCCTTTCTTTTGATTTAAGGTTTCCCCTTCCCATCCAAATTTCTCTCTCTTAAACATCACAAAACTGCCATGCAAGGGCAAGGGCAAGGGCAAGGTTGGGGTTTTTTTTTTTACTATGGGAATGAAATAATGAAGATAATTTTGTTTCTTTGTGGGGATTTTTTTGCTTCTGTCCACTTGTTGCGGATGCTTATGAAATCAATCTTTGAACATCATGATTGGGTCAAGACAAGCCCACTTACCCCCTCCCTCTCTCTCTCTCTCCCCCTTCATTTTCTTGCAAACCCGTCCTTTTTCATCTGCTAGCTAGTGTGTAAACCTAGCTTTATGAACATCTACAAAAGGCCAAGAGAAAGATAAAGAGATAGAGGGGGGGGGGAGATGATCACTGCAAAAGTTTAAAGTTTAAAGCTTAATATTTAATAAAAGAAAAAAGAAAAAATATACATTTATGTATCTTCCTTGTGCTTCTTCTGCTCATCGTTTTCTTCTCTTCTCCCAAATTACACCATTACCTAGCTAACTAGTTACTCCATCGACAAAAAATCAATCAACCCCCTAACGCTCACACAAAAACCATGCTAAACAACAATCATTCCCCTTCTCCGGTTGATCATGGAGTCAATAACAAGAGAACTATTTGCAATTGTAGATCCAGATGCGGAAGTAGTGTCTCTGTCTCCAAAAACATTACTAGAATCAGATTGATATGTATGCGAGATCTGCAACCAATGATTTCAAAGGGACCAGAACCTACATATGCACCGGCGATGGTGGGTATAGTCCAGATTAGGAAAAATCTGGAAAATGACATACAGGGAAGATTGAACCAAGATCTGGAAAAATTTGGGTATTTTCGAACATAAACCCAGATCTGCAACCAAGGATTTCAAAGAGACTAGAACCTACAGATGCACCGGCGATGGTGGGTATAGCCCAGATCAGGAAAAATCTGGAAAATGACATAGAAGGGAAGATTGAACCCAGATGTGAAAAAATCTGAGTATTTTCGAACATAAGTCCTTTGAGTTTGTTTTATTTCAGTTGAATCCCTTTGGGTATCTAATATCAGATATGTTTAGAGCTTATATGAGTATAATATTAATTTTATATAACTTAACAGTTAAACTTAACGTCCATCCAAAAATTGGGTTAACATGCAAGATAAGTCTGGTATAGTGACCGCACTGAAAATTTTGACGTCTCAGTGACCTAATTGCAATTTTTGGAAAAGTACAATGGCACAAAGGTGCGTTTTGCCAAAAAAATACTACCCTATTAATTACAAATTTGAAATTTATAATAATAGCAAAAAATAATCAAACTTAAAAATAAACTGCTCCAATCTTGTCCCACATCATCACCCCTTCATTACACATCATTATTCTTAGTTACGCTATCCAAAATTAATTCTTGAGCCAGCCTACCAGTTTTAAAGTAGCTACGTTCTCTTGACTCAAAATCTACAGAGGTTATGATTAAGTTATAACTACCTTTATCAAATGCACTCTCGTCTCAAACCTACAACTGTCAAAATGGGTTGAATACACTGGGTTAGTCCGTCCTACCACCTAAAAAAGGTGAGTTGGGTTGATTGATATTTTTTAGGCCCGTCATTTTTTTAGACTGACTCATCCCGATCCGCTAAATAGCGGGTTGAAGTGGGTTGTGGGTTAACTCACTTAAAGCTGTCAAAATGAGTTGGATTAGCCCACCCCGCCACACCACCTAAAAGAAGTAAGTTGAGTTGATATTTTTTAGACCCATCATTTTTTTGGGCTGGCTCACCTCGACCGCCAAATAGCATGTTGAAGTGGTTGTGGGTTGGCTCATCTCGCCTACCCACTTTGACAACTCTACTTAAACCCATGATCTCTCTCTTTATTTGACAACATATATTTTTTTTAATTTTAATTTTATATTTTACATCAAAAAAGCGATGGGAAGGAGGCATCCATCATTATTCTTCCAATCACCAAAACCGAATAAAGTGTTTTTTCCCTACGGGAATCCAAAGGCGCAATTCCAATATTGGCCACAAAGTAATTAAGTGGACATAAAAAATCTCATTCTTTTACGAAATTTCATTCAAAAAAAAAAAATCCATCATTTCACGTAACCAATTCATAGTATCCAGTAACAAACAGTAGAGTATTTTTCGTGTAAAACGATACTACGGATCTTATTTTTTAAGATGAGATCTTACTCTCTCACAGCTTAACCCAACACACGGTCAGGCCCAGTCCTAGGCAAGCTCACTAGGCGATAGCCTAGGGCCCCCGATTTTTCACACCAAAAAAGGACCCCCTAATTTCACTTTCTACTTAATATGTAAATAATAATTTGATATGGATGATTATTTTATTAATTAATCAATAGTGTAGTTTTTAGATTTTGTTTACTCCCTCCATCCCAAAATTATTGTCGTGTTTTTCTTTTTTGCATGTCCAAATTTTTTGTCTAGTTTAAAAGTATTTTTTTAGGACAACATTTTAACCGTTCGGTTCTTAATTATTCCTCTTACTTTAATTATGAGTCACATGAATATGAACTTTAAAAAAAAAAGTATACATCATACCAATATTAATAATCAAGTCAATTGTTTTTCATTAATCCATGTATCAGATCAAACAAGACAAGTTTGAGACGAAGGGATTATTTTTTATTGTGAATAATTTTGTGTTTAAATATTTATTAGTTAGTGTGTCTATGTAAGTGTGCTATTTTTTTATTGATTTCATTTTTTAGATGCTTAACGTTTTGTTAGCTTTTATAGGAAATTAAAAAACAAAACGAAAAACAATTGATATCATCTCAAACCAAAGTTTTTAATATTTTAGCATGTATATGGTTGAGGTCCCAGTTATTGAGTTTGCCTAGGGCTCTCAAAATCTCAGGACCGACACTACAAACGGTGTGATGGATAAGAAGGATCCGTTTTACAAAAGATATCCATAAGTCCATTTTATCTAAATTTTTACCAAAATATTAATACACATAAACTACGAGTACAAAATAAGAATATAAATCAAATGCTACATGTATAAAACTTTAAACTGTCACAAATTAATCAATTCTAAATTAAAAAAAAAGTTATAAATATATATCTCGACCCGTCTCAATATGTGACATGGTCATCGTTCCATCGTACCCTTCAACAAAATCAAATACCATCCCCGCCCGCAACTATTATTTCCCTAGAAAACCCTAATTCCCTTTATTCCACTTCCCACGCGGCCAATCGCCGCCGATTCAATCTACTTAATTATTGTTGAATACTTCTTTCTTTTCGCCCGTTTCCTTTTTTTCATTGATATTATTCTTTTTACAAGAATCTCCTAATTAACAAAAAAGAAATTATAGATATACAAATTAAAAAAGAAAAAGAAATAAAAAAAAGCTAAGTTTCTCTGTATCTGATGAAGACAATATATTCTCTAGGTTTGTGTTGGATGCAAAGGTGAAAATGAAGGTATCCAATGGTTGACTCCCTGCAAGAAGAAGCAGCATCACATTAATTTTTTATTTTTAATAAAAAGTTACAATATTTTATAATTTTAATCATAATTATGTACGCTGCTGATTAGTGGCGTAAGCATATATAGATACGTCAAAGCAAGAGTTTTGAATATCAAGTTTCAACCAAAAGCTACCGTTATGGCCTACCCGCCAAGCAAAGATAATTTCCTCGGGACCCCATGCCGTGGGGTCCGTATCCCGCCAACCTCCAAATTATTTCTGTTTATTATTCATGTATGTAAAAAAGGCGGGTTTGAATAATAAACAGAAATAATTTAGACTTTGAACTAGGAATATATATGTACACCTCGGAGGTAGACTACGAGGGCGGCTTTAAAAAATAACAGTAATAATTTCCATTGCACGGGGATGACCGCAGGTAACGTGGGGTCCAAATCTCGTCAGCCTCGGAATTATTTTTGTTTTTTATTAGTGAATTATTTTTGTTTATTATTAGTGTACATGACGTAATGAGATTTTTCAAGTTGTCAATGCATTCTCTTGTTTGAAAAAAATTAAGTATTTTTGTTATTTATATAGATTTCAATAAAACCTAACTAAACAATTCATTTCATCATAAGAAATTACTAAAATACCTTGAGTGAAAGGAGAAGAGCCCCTAAGGGGGTGGCTCAGTGGTAGAGATGAGACTTCACAATGTGTGAGATCTCAGGTTCGATCCCTTCCCACGCCCCCCTTAGGAGGGAAAAAAAAGGAGAAGAAAATTAATTTGAATCGACTTAATCTAATATTCCCTCCGTCCTTAAATTATTATCTTGGTGGACTTGGTGCACGGTTTAAGAAAATACATTTGACTGGATTATTAATATTAGTTTGATGAGTAAATTACTTTAAAGCTCATGTGTATATGGCCCATAATTAAAGTATGATGAAAAAATAAGGATAAAACGGTAAAAGTGTTGTCTATAAAAGGAAAATTTGAAATAAGATAATTATTTTAGGACAGACGAAAAAAGAAAGAATGTCAAAAATTTGGGGACGGAGGGAGTAATATAGTTGTTATGACTATTAATTAAACAACTTGATTGATTGAAATAAAGTAAATTATGAAATCCAATGATTTGAGTTTTGAATTTTATTACTTAGGTGACGGTCATTGTATGATTTTTTAAAATTGGATTTGTGTTAATTACTTGATTTCAAATTTTAAATTTAAATACAAGCATTCTTCATTGTTAAAACGTGTAGACTGGCAACGACCCGTTTAAACCGAAACATACTGGGTAAGGGTTAGATTTGCATCTTCAACAGTCAGTTTAAACGGGAGCATTTAAAACCTAACTTATTAAATACCGAAAATGACAGAACTGACCTAATTAACAATTCTAATTACGTGACGGGATGAAATAATAAACAGAAATAATTCTTTTGGAACGAGGGTTGAACTGCCACATCGATCGTATTAATTTCAAAGAATAGGCCTATATAAAGCGACATTAATTAATACTATTAAAACGCAATAAAGTTCTGACTGTGTTTCCTGTTTCCTCAGCTAAATCCGTGCTGTTATTTGAGGCAGAATTCAGACCACCTCGTTTTAGTGGGTCCAAATACAGTTGTTTGATCAAGATTAGAGATCAAAGATCAAAGATCAGATTTATAGTTTGTCAACCATATTCCTCTATCTGTCAATCTTATCCCCTTCTGGGCATGTCTAAAATACCTCAAAAAAGAGTCTAAAAGCTATGGTCCCCCATTGATGTAGAAAGCCACAAAGCCAACTTTATGCCTCTAAGCATCAATCTGATGGTTACCCCTCAACAAAAGTAAGATTATTACCTCTTTGATTATCATGAAAGTCTCCTATAATTTTACTACAAGCCTAGAGGACATATATATATATCTTTCGTCCAAGATTTTCTGCAGAATCCGGCAACTATTCTAATCATAGCAGTATATGATAAACTCGAAAAGGCAAAAAGATTAAAGATTTATCCTATACATAATCAGAGATCTTCCTGTTTGATTTCATTTAGAAGAAACCGAGAGATCCCCACCATTGACAAAAAGTATTGGATACATATATATAAGCTTGATATTGACTCGGGGTTAGACAGAGACGGGAACGGAGACAGGAAACTTCATTCCACCGTAAGGCTGATGCAGCAAAATTCGCTTTTATCAAAGAGAGAGAAAAAGATACAGACAACTCAGACAAGGAGGATGTCATGTTGATGTATGGGATTCACACCAAAAGACAACAGTGATATATGCTTTCAAATTTGGCGGTTTATGATAAATAAATAAATAATTCGAATGGTTGGACTGCCTAAATAAATAATTAGAATGGTTGGACTGCCTAAATATAGACACTAATGGTGTCGTGCCTGCCTTCTTTTTCGTGATAGAAGCCAATTTGGAATTTTTGTATAGTTCAAGAACGAGTAGATTTTTGTCCAGAGTGAGATTCTATATGCATGATCGAAATTGCAGATAAGGAGGATGGAGACCCATTACCATATCTTTGATAAGTAGTGATTAATTAAAGAAATGTAAACCTAACATCGTCGTGTTCATAAAGTTGACAATCAGTATTGGTTTATACGTGTTGGTGCATGAGTAGGTCTCCTGCAAGACCGTCTTACGGATCGTAGTTCGTAAGACGGAGCTACACTCTCTCACAGCTCAACCCACCAACATATGATGGGTCGGATAAAGAGGTTCCGTCTTCGAAAAAATGTCTGTAAGACCGTCTTACACAAGTATTTGCTTTGGTTGCATGTATAATGTGGATGAGATTCCATCAGATTCAAGAAAGATGGGCTTAATGGATATGGTTGCAATATTCGGACCATATAATTCTGTTCTTACTTTGAAAGTTATACTGATATTTCTACTATTAGTAAATTGACTGGTACTAATAAAATAAGCTCACGTTATTGATATGTTTGAAAAGACAAATCCCTATGCAAAACTTGTGTTCAGACAATGTGAATTCAGGTTTTCAAAGGACAAATCCCCACTAAAAGCTAAAGCTGATTTGAGTTTGGGTTCAAGATGTTTACCTCTTAGACTTCCCTGAAGCTATACAGAGAGAATCCTGATAGAAGTCAAGAAATTCTCTCTCCATGTATCCTTGCCAATAATTGTAAGAAATTCATCATCTTTCAAGCACAGAGTAAGAACACTACCGGGAAAAGGAAGAGAGCGAAAATAGACAAGGCCTGCAAGACACGAGACAACAATAACTATTAGATGAAATGCTATCTATTTATAACACTTTTGATTTGACTCGAACTTAAAGCTGTGAATGAAGAAGTGAAAAAAGGAACAGATGCATAATATTGACATGATCAGTTTCTTACATTCTTACGGGAAGCCGAATACTCCATACGTGGAAGAAACCCCGTTACCCCAATGTTATATACCGGTGTACCATCTGGATAGTAGAGCCCATAGTTCCTCTCTGACGTCGGACCAGTCTTTAAATTCTCATTGAAAAGCGCAAAGACGTAAATATCAATCGGTTCGGATGGGTGAGCTGGAGTGCTTTCCCCCTGCTGTATCCTCTGCAGCAAATTACCATTGTATAATCCGGCATTTTGTACTGTAGCTCCTGGCTCATTTGGATCCCCCTTAGAAGGCCAACCCGTCTCAGAAATTTTGACTTGTACATCAGTATGACCCATTGCCTTTATAGCTGAATAAACAGCATCAATTTGTGCATACAACATATTATCATACTTCAAATTTGTAACCGGATCAATGGTCCCTGCGTTAGGTTCAAAAAGCACGTATTCCAACGAAACTTCATTCGGGTTATCCTTGTATGCAAAATATGGGTATGCATTTATAAGGAAGGGCGAACCAGCCTGGGAATGAAAATTAAGGATGGGCTGGATGTATTGGGCCAGATCGGGATTGAAAGCACCTGAAGAAGGCGGGAATGAAGTGCTTAAAACGGCAAGTGAATGAGCAGTAGTCACGTATACTTGTTTGCTTAGCCCCAAATTGACAAGAACCCCATACATGGTCTGCATAGCTGGAAGTAGATACGGCCATACTTGCTTATTATCGTTATTCCCCAACACCTCATTTCCGACAGTGATACAAGTGATCTTAGTTTGGGAAATGTAGGGTTGAACACGCTGTTGAATCCAAGTTTGAGCTTGTTGGGGGTCCGTCATTCTTATTAGATACTCGTTTCCTAGCCCAATGATGAAAGCAACATTCGTATTGGCAAAGGCACTCAATACATTCGGATCAGCATCATAGAGCTTCACTCTGCTGATATTGAGAGATCTGAGGAGCCCAGATACTCGAGAGTGCGATGGCAGATTGTTAGCAATCTGGCCATAGTTAATTCCAACTCCTAGGCCGAGGATACTACTAAACAGATCTGATTACATTTTAATGAAAAAAAAGAAGTCAAATAATCTCATATAATCATAAAAACAGAGTTTCAAATCATCCAAATGCACAATTAAAGTGAATTAACAATTGAAAACATAAATCGAATGATCAAACCATTCCCAATATAATTCCAAAAAAAAAAAAAATCAGACCCAGTTTCTTATTTCAAAATCAAAAGGAGCAAAAATCAAACCAATTTCAAATTTTCAGACTCAGTAATTCAAGTAAAATCAAGTTACCAAACTCAGTAAATTCTGGAAAAGATGGCAACAATGGGACAGAAATTGATACAAAAATATCAAATTTAAGGATTCGAATAAAAAACATAATCCCCCACTGAGACAATGCAAATATAACCATAATCCTCCACCATTACCAGAAAAAAATAGATTCCTAGGCTGTCACATTAAGGTTTTCTTGATAACGATATCTCACAACAATTAGAACAGAATTTATTATACTTCTCAATTCCAAATTACTGAGAATATACATAATCATAACAACACCCAAGAAATTCAAATCCTGAATCATAAATACCATCTCACCCCCTGCCACCCACTAAAAAAAATTAAGCAAATTTGATGAAACCCATCATTATATGGAATCCAAAAACAAAAACCCAGATTCCATTATTCAAAAATTTCTTAACTTTTCTTTTCCCACTTAGATTTTCTCAGTAACTAAACAAGAAAGCATAGAGCAAAATGGCAAGAAAATAAAATAAAGACCTGATAAAGTGAGAATCAAAAGAAGTGCACGAAAGAAGGCCGCCATTGCTGGTGGTGCTGTGACTGTCTTCCGCCTTTGGCCGTCGCAGCGCTCAGAGGCGTTCAGACAAGTTGTCCTAAATCACAGCCGCAACCCCAAGGAGGCTTTCCTGTTAAGATGGCTCTAAAATATATGCATGTTTAAAAATAGAAAAAAAAAGAAGAAGAGAGTTGGGTTTATAAACAGCGTATATAAATCTCATATTCCCATGGGATCGCTACCCCGGATTTTTAATGTAGCCCTCCAATTAGAGCCTCCCACGTATACACAAATCCACCGTCTTATTGAATGCCTAATCTAGGTGTTCACAAGGGTACCGACTTATCTGTCAATTACCTCAAATGCCCTTAATTTTTTGTAAGATGACGAAAAGGTCACATGAGTGTTACATTTTTTGAGATAGAGAACGGAACTCTCATGAGACGTCTTAAGGATCATAATTACAAAGATAACCACATAACCTAGCCCACTAATATTGGGTTGGATCACGTAAATTCGTTTTATAAAAACCCCGTAAGACCGTCTTTTATATGTTTTTGAATATGCATTCTTGATTTTTTAAAAAAGCTTACATCGTAATTTCATCATCCTACTTTTTACTTTTTGTAATATGATCACTTGATATATATATATATATATATATATATATATATATATATATATATATATATATATATATATATATATATATATATTTTCTATTTCATCATTGTACTTCACTATACATAACAATTTTGTCACTCTGCCTCCTTTTTGTTTGTTATCTTGGATGAAAATGATAAAAAAATACGTCAATGCCCCTTGTGTTGTTTGTGTGCACATATTAAACTAAATAAATTAATTTGTTTGTTTGTGTGCACATATTGAAACTAATTTTTTTTTATAAAAATGAATGAATTTATTCATTTCATTTCACCACCAATTCAGTTGGCATCAGCAAGCAACCTCCTCGGCCCACCAAAGCTCCACTTCCTACAATTGCCACCACCGCACTCGTCACCGTTGATGCTGGTGACAGCTTGATCTCCCCAACCCAAAGCCTCGACCTCAACGAAAAAACCTCAGTGGATCCCACCAACACCGAAATGGAATCATCTAATGATCACGAAGACTCTATCGGGAACCTGCCGATGATGGGTTTGACGGAAAATTTATCTCCTATGTTCTTGTCCACCAGACACCCCACGAGAAGCTTTGGTCGGACGGCTAGAATCGACTTGGGCCCACAACCCGTCGATGACGTTGAAACTGATTTGTAACCTGAGAACGGTTAGAGACACATGATAAAGTCGGACAAGGAAGGGTTTTATTCGACGGCGCTTTGGCTACACCAAAACCACCCCAAAACCCTCGCTTCCAATGTCAAAGTCGTCGTCGAGTTTGGCTATTTCAAGGATTTTCTTGAGATTCTCTATTGTATCATAAGGGGATTCGATGCGAGGGAGAGAGAAAATGAGAAGAGACCGAAGAAGAAATCGAAGGGAAATCAGTTTTCTTGAAGGAAAGGAAAAGGTAAATTTGGGAATGGAGCTGAGGAGGAAAAAATTGTGAAGACTCTGGAGTAATTGAAGGAGGAGAAAGACATGGCTAGGGTTCATGAGTACGAATCAATGGAATACCCTTCCGTATGGTAGAGTTGCCTCTGTTACAATGAAAATTAGGGTATTTTCAGGTTTCTCGAAAATTTTAAAGCTTTCTATTCAATTTTTTGGATGAAGTGATCAACGTATTATATGTAGTAAAGTACAATGATGAAATATAAAAAAAAAATTATAAAATGATCATATTGCAAAAAGTGAAAAAGTAGGATGACCAAATTACAATTAAAGCCTAAAAAAAATACAAAAAGGCCAAAAGATCATGACTATTGCATGAGAGTCATAAAACGAGTATTTCTTGTTCGTTGACCTTCATTTTTCAAGTTATTGTTTGAGTCACTTTAGATTTGTCTTGAGTACGTTATTTATTTTTTGACAATTGTTATAAAAGAATGACTTAATTACAATCAAATTGTTAGTACACTAACACAATTGCAAAATAGATAAATATATTTTGAGTATGTCTCTTATAAGATCGTCTTACGAATCTTAGTTCGTAAGACGAACTTTCACTTTCTCACAGTTCAACCCACTAATACAAGATGGGTCGAATAAAAAAGATCTCTCTTACAAAAAATATCAGTAAAACCATTTTACACATTAGATACTCAATTACAAATTAGGTCAAAATTTAGTAACCATCAAAGCTATTCAACCTTTTTCAATTGAACAACTTTAATAGGAATCTCTATATGTGAAGATGGTGAATATATGCAAAGTAGGCAAAATCAATCACCAGCCTAATCTTATTAGTTGTCTCTTCTTTAAGTGAAGACTAATTAAGGAATATATATGACGGAGAAGAAAATAGTTGCCTTTCTAATCTAATTAGTCCTCTCTCAGTTCATATAATTTCATAATTAAGGTTTGAAATTGCTAAATTTCGTCAAACAAAATCCCAAACTTTTTTTCATATGAAAGAATATATAGTGTATTCAGACGTTCAGTAGTATATGAACATGTAAGACTGTCTTACAAATTAAGATCTGTAAGACCGTATTACAAATTAAAATCTGTAAAACCGTCTTACAGTAAACCTACTCCTAATATAATCATATATAAAAAAAATGCAGTCCTCACGGGCTTAGCTCAGTTGGTTAAGAGCTAGTAGATTTGGATACAAGATCAAGGATCGAGTCCTAGCAACCGCAGTGTGGAAGTTTCATCCTCTTGTGAGGGTGACTCCTTATAGGTACTAGGCACGGGTCCTCTTAACTACTTAATCGCTGAGTCACCGTGATTTTCTCTCTCATATTCTCGTAGGGCTAGGATGAGGGGCTCTGAAAAGAGTTTTCCCTTTTTGAATACATATAAAAAAAAATGCAAATTATAGCATGTAACTGACAATTAAATTGCATTATTAAGAGAGGAAAATATAGAGTTTTTTGTTCTTAAAAAAAGTCAAACTTTGGATAATTCGATTTGATGCGTGACGTCTAAGATACTTTGAGTATGATGAAAGGTGTTATAATGGATAATTACTGGATCCTTTTCACCATTTCCTTCCACATAAATTATCAATTGGCAATGATTTTCTCCTGAAAGGATTGTTGATGTTACAAATAATGGCTCATTCATCATATCAATTGGCTACACTTCACTTTAAATGGTGAGAGAAAGAGAGAGAAATTTTATTGTTAAGAAAATATTTTTTGAGATTATTATATTCTCTCAGTCTCTAAATAATCGTTTTAATTGATCTGGCGTATAGTTAAAAAAAATAATTGATTTAATTATTTATATTAGTTTAATGTGTAGTTTCCTTTAAAGCTCATGCGTATGTGACCCATAATTAAAATAGAGTGAAAAGATAAAGATAAAGTGGTAAAAATAACGTTCTAAAAAGGTAAGTTTCAAACTGGATAATTATTTTGGGACGAGTGAAAAAGGAAAGGGGGACGATAATTTAGGAACGGAGGGAGTAGTATTTTTATTTTATAACTACAACATTTTATATTTATTTTTTTCGTTTCGAGTATAGAGTCATCGTTTCAAAGTCAATTTTTTTTTTAAATGACATTTTTGGTAGCTCATTAGTAATAAAATGATACGTTTATACCTTAATTTCTGAAAATAAACTCTTTAAATGAAATATTCTAAAAGAAAATACTTAACTTTTTACCCGAAACAAAGAAAGTACTACGTAAAGTATTTGATACAAAGAAAATATAACATCAATTAAGTGCCACAATTAAAAGTTGAAGTGTTAATAGTGATTCTCATAATTTTAACCCTAGGGAATGAATTCCCCAAAAGTTAGTGAATGCGTTTCATCAAATCAAGTCAACTAAGAGCCTATTCGGTTGGGCGTTACATGCAAAATGTAGGAAAAAGTAACAGTTTTTTCGGTAACAACACTCGTGTCAATACAGCGTTTGAATAAGTTATGCTATTAAAATACATCATTTATTTTCACCGCTATAAATTGAAGTTTTCTTTTAAACGTATTGGGTTTTGAAAGTTCGTGTTTTAGAAAAGTTGCATTATGAAAATATTGTACCAAACGAGCATTAAAACCAGTTCAATTTGTAAGCATATAAACTATCATTATTTTAAAAACAATAATGATATATTTACAACTAGTTTTACGACTAAGCCTTAGTGATTCTAAAACATTTTTAACCTTCATCACGTCTTAATTGTAACAATATTTGAAGAATTATTTGTAAACCTAATATTTTTTTTAAAAAAAAATACTTCTTCGGTTCCTAAAAAATAGTCTATCTTTTTTTAAGTCGTTCTAGAAAAGTGTTCATATTTTACTATTTTTATTTTAAAAAAAATCATGTTTATCATTTGAGTAAGTCTCCTGAAAGAACATCTTACGGATTTTAAATCGTAAGAAGGCTGAATTTCCACTATTTTATAACTCAACCTACCAATCCGTGGTGAGTCGGATCAATGGACTGCAACTGACATAAATTATACGTAAGACTGTCTTTATTAAGTCTTTGTCGGGTCGTTTTAACTTTAAATTAGATTTGAGCTACGATATTACGAGCTAGAGCTTGTGATATTACTACAAGCTTGAGTGTTAGTGCTATTCGATCAAATCTACTAAAAAATTTACACCGTTAGATCAAATATGATATTTTCTAAATAATGATGTAGATATTCTAAATCACCACAAACTTAATCATCCAACGACTCTAACATTAAAGCTCGTATTAATATCACAAGCTCTAGCTCGTAATATCATTTGTCAATAGATTTTCACTGTTTTGTGGTTCTCTTAACTAGTAAATTACACGTCTTTGTCGGGTCGTTTTAACCTTAAATTAGATTTTCACTGTTTTGTGGTTCTGTTAATTAGTAAATTACACGTCTTTGTCGGGTCGTTTTAACCTTAAATTAGATTTTCACTGTTTTGTGGTTCTGTTAACTAGTAAATTACACGAACAATTGTCGGTCAAAAGATTCTATGATGCTGTACAAAGAAACTAGAAAAAGGGAAGACTATCCGTGTAGGATGGCTGGATGGAGGCAGCCAACCATATCAAAACCATGGACACGGTTAGGACATGGGAGGGTTTAGTGGGTATGGCAAACTATTTATTCCATCTATCCAAAATATATGACGTCTTGATATTTTTTTCCGCTGACTACGGAAATATATTATAAATACTAAATTATTTATATTTAAATATTAATGAGATATATTGATATTTTTATTAAAAGAGTTAAACACAAGTTACAGAGTCAATAAATATGTGTAGAATTAGAAAAAAAAAAGAAAATATTCATTGAAAATTAAAAAATGTCATCTATTTTGAAACAAAAAAACTCTTCCAAAACGTAATATATTTTGGGACGTAGGGAGTATCTTTATAATTGAAATAAAAAAAGGAAATTTACAAATAACTCCCTTAACTATGAGCTAGATTTAAATTTTCTCTCTCAACTACCAATTGAAGCAAAGTGTCATCTTCAACTATAATATTTTATTTAATTGCAACTTCGGTTAGACACTATCATTTGAGAGAACGTAAAATACCCACCTGATATTCATGTGGTCATCTTCAGGTATATATATTTTTTACTATAATTCCCTTTTGATATTTCAATTAACTAGTTTACCCTTGTTGTTCTAACATTTCTTTGTACTTAAAAATGGTTAATATAAATAATTTCTTATTTTTATTTTGAAAATTAGGTAAACATTAATTTCCTCATTTCTGGGTAAAGATTCCACAATACTATATTGAGATATTTCACTTTAAAATTCTACTTTAAAAAAATTACGTTTATCATCTCTATAGTATTTCAACTTTACCTTTATATTTGCTATTAACATATTAATTATGTTAAAACACTTTTTTTAATTATGGTCAATTTTAGGCCTCGTTTGGTGTGTCATTTTGAAAACACAACTTTTCCAATACGCAATGATTTTAAAATGCAGCATTTTTAAAACACAATTTTTTTTCTTGTAAGCGTGTTTGAGAAACTATTTCAAAACGTTATTTTCTTAAACAGAGTAGTTGTAAACGTAACATATTTTTAAAACGCTCCAAATTGGAGTGTTTTAAAACGTTGCATTGAAACACTTTAAAAGAGAAAACGCTGCAGCTTCAGGAACAGAGGGAGTATACATGAAGATGGTTATATGAGTCTAGGGGAAAAAGTCCCTCAATGCAATGATAGGGCCTAAACAGAAGGTGTAATTTAAGAAAATCTTAGATTGAGAAGGGTACATTGCTTCAATTAATAGATGAGAGAAAAATTCAAACATAATCTATAGCCGAGGGGGTTATATGTAATTTACCAAAAAAAAAAAACAAAGATGCTGACTCGAATCTTAATAAGGGCGCACGTGTTACTTCCTATTCCGTCAGTTTGACACTTTTCCTACTTGCAACCTACGATCACAGGTCGGTGCAACGGTTCAGTCTTAATATACGTGTTCGAGTCCGCCGGCCACTCAAAAGTCATATTTATCCTCCCCCTTTTCACTCCATCCCATCCTCGGTATGAAATTAAAAAAAATTCTTCCTAGTTTTTTTACTCTTCCGTTATGAGCAAAAAATTTATCATATTATTTTAAAATATTTCATTTTAAAAGTTTACTTTAAAAAATTTATGCATATCATCTTCATAACATTTCGATTTTATTATCTTTAATATATTTGATATTAACATGTTGGTTATACATAAACATTTTTATAATTTTGATAAATTTTAATGATATTTATATATTTCAATTGAAAGTTAGTTTTTTTTATAAATAAAATAACATTTTTAGTAGTTTTTAAATAGTAAAATAATACTTTTATGTTTAGTTTGATCTAACGATACTAACGTTAAACATTGTACGAATACTACAAACTGAAACTCGTAATATCAAATCTCTTTCACGTATGAAAAGTTGTGTTCATCTTTTTAATAATGATGACAATGGAAAGAATTAAGGAGAGTCTATCTTCACTATAATAATTACTTATTTAGTACGAATTTATTTCTAAATAATTGTCTTATATGACTAGATACATAAATAAATTAAGTTAAATAAATTAACTATAGTATAAATATTAGTATAATATATAATTTTCCAAAAATAGAAAGTTTAGAAGCTAAATAATTTTTTTAGAACATACGAAAAAAGGAACAAAACAATTAATTATTTAGAAACGGATGAGTACATTAATATGGTGTTAAGCTTAAATGGACGAAAATACCTCTTCTTTTATCCATATCATATATGTATTATATAAATTAAAACTAGCACATATTTAAATTTTAATGAAAATATATGATTTGACATTCATATTTAATTTCAATTTCTTATTTAATGCTTCCTCCCTTTTTAAATAATTGTTCTCTTATCATTTTTAATCCGTTCCAAAATAATTACCGTCTTTTGAAACTTTTTTTTTAGGAAAAAACTTTTAATATTTTACCATTACTTTTTCTACCTATTTAATTATGGTCACATGTTGAAGAGTGTTAAAGAAAATCAAACATTACAACAATATTTATCATACAATTAATTATGTTTTTTAAACTGTATGCCAAATTAAATAAGATGATTATTAAAAAATGGAGGGAGTAGTAAATTTATGTTTTGACAATGTATTCATCATTAATTGTAGACAACACAAGTTCATTCTTCATTTTTTATGGTCATAAATGATTAATTTTTTTTGAAGCAAGTAAGAAAAGAAAAGTGAATAATAAGAATACGAATTTAGATTTACCTTTCTACCACTTAGTAAAAATTGTTGTTTAACAAAGTAGTTCCACTTCCAAATTGTGAGGAAAAAAGAAAAAAATTTAAACCGCTTCAAGGAGTTGAACCTGGGTCACTGAGTGAATAGCTTTTTCTAAGGGTGAGCTTGGTCTGGTTCGGTCTACTTTTTTGGAAAAATTGAGAGAATCAAGACCAGACCAATAATCCGATTCTTAAAAAATATAGAACCAAGACCAACCCAATATGTCTGAGAACCAATACATTGGTCCGGTCCAGAACCAATTGAAGACGTGCGAGAACCAGGATCGGACCAATACTATGCACATCTTTGATCAAGAGGATAACTAGATTTTCTAAAAAACAATGATCAATAAACAAATCATGTTCTTCCTTCATACAACATTTTGTTGAGTTCGTTGTTCTTGTGAAAATAAACTACAGGTAAAAATCATTACTTCCAAATTAATAAAAAGAAACGAAAAAGAAAGTTGTAAAGAAATTTATTACAAGTCATCTTCCTCTCCGATCCCCTTATGGTTAATTTAATTAATTTACAGGTAACAATTCTTCAAACTAATAATGTTTGGAATCACAAAAAGAGACATGAAATTAATTAATAGGGAAGAACAATATTTTCCCTCCTATTTTCTTTTTAATCAAATAAGGAAACTTGGTTGAATATTGAATCAAATTATTATATCTTTTCTTTAGGTTGTAAGTTGTATCCCTTTTATTATCTTCTTATCAATTATATATATATATATATATAATATTAGTATATTATATATAATAATATAATAAAAAATACACATTGGTCCGGTTCGGTCCGGTTCTGCGTTTTAGGTTTTTGGAACCGAGGACCGACCCAATTGTCTGGTTCTGTAAAAATTCAGATCCAGGACCAATCCAAAGTATTGGTCCGGTCTATTTTTGACTGGTCCGGTCCGGTTCCATTAGTCCGGTCAGGTTCCAGAAAACTTCTGCTCACCCCTAGCTTTTTCATTGAGTTTGTGCTACAATGGACCTTGTGATAAATATCAACAAACAATATCATTAACAAAAATGCTAAATTTACCACTATTTATACCACTATTGTAATCACTAAACCTTGATAAAGGTCCAAACGTGTTTAGTGAAAGATATTTTTACCCATCACGAAGGTTTGGTGGTAACAAGAGTGGTAGAAGTTGTGGTAAACCATAGTATTGTTGTTTTTCATTACATGTTTTTGGGAAAAATATGGTAAAAGCGTTGTCGTCTTTCATTTTTCATCCGTTCCAAAATAATTGTAGTCTTTCGAAACTTTCATGTTTGGGAAAGGTTTAAATCTCAATTTGGTCACCCTACTTTCGGCCAAAATTCATTAAGTTCACTTTACTTTTTTTCCTCAATTTAATCACTCTACTTGGACATAAATACCAAGTTCATCACTCAGTCCAATTTTCTTGTTGAAAACTTTAAAAAAATTATGAAAATCCAAAAATACCCTTACTAATATTTTCAATGAAACTTGAGTACTCCTTCAACATCAGAACAATTCATTAATGGAAAAGAAATTTTTTTTGCTTTAAGAAGCAAAAATTTCTCAGATGTGAGCTTCTGGAGTCAATGGAACTCGGACGTGAGTTGTTCTAGGTGACCTTGCGGCAAGTAGACTACATCGCTTCCTTTATTCGGCAACGAAATTAAAGGGTCGACGCAGTCGTGCCAGAGCTCAAAGCAAACCGTCGGTGATTTCAAAGATGACAACGATAAATTAACCGAAGAAAAAGCTGAGGACGACGAAGACGATGGCGAATCGAACAACAAGGACGACGTCACTTTGACATCGTCTTCGCTGCTGTTGACGGTGTTCAGATCAATCATCCCACACCCCATCTCAAAACCCTAGAATACACAATTAAACAATCGAAAAGAAACATTAATTCAGCTCGATGCTCACAAAGAGCAGGTCTTCACGGACTCTGTCAACGTAGGCGGTGTCTTTAGCTGGTGATGGGATCGATCGAAACATTGAAAGAAAACCCCTTCGCTCTCTCTCTCTCTCTTTCTCTTAAGAATATTCTGCTGATTCGGGACATGGGTCTGTCCAAACCCATATGGGGATGGATCCGGTTGGACTGGTACGCCTGGAGGGTGAATTGGAGGAGGTTCTCGGTCGGTTTGCTGTTGATGATAATCATTGGGGTAGTGGGTTGTTGGAGGGTAAGACGGGTATTGTTGTGCTTGATTGTATTGATGGTCGAATGGGTTGTGTGATTGAGTCGGTTGTTTACTTTAAGATTGAAATTTGGATGGAGCAGGAGGAGGGTTGTAGGATTGAGGGGTTGAATATTGTCCTTGGTATTGAAAGTAAGGATCCATGCCTGCCCGAACTGAGCCCTCCCTATTGGGATTTTGCTTATGTAGGGATTTTTCTTGGTGTTTTATTAATGGAAAAGGTGTGTAATTTTGGATGAAAGGGCTTATTTTGCTTTACCTAGTCAAAAGTATCTCTACTATTTTGAAGAAAATTGTAAGGTTTATTTTTTATTTTTTAGTTTGAACCCTCAACTTTTAACATTGAAAGTAAAACCATTCAACTTAATAAGGGCATTTTGGTCTTTTCAAAGATTTTCATCCAACATAACGGGCAGATATGGCTCGAGTGACCTTATTGAATGTCCAAGTCAAGTAGAGTAATTGAATTGAGGGAAAAAAAGTACAGTGAACTTAATGAATTTTGACTGAAAGTAGGGTGACTAAATTGAGATTTAAACATTTGGGAATACACTTTTAATACTTTACCCTTACTTTTTCCACATATTTTAACTATGGCCACATGTTGAAGGGTATTAAAGAAAAATTGCATATTACAATAATATTTGTAATACAATTAATTATGTTTTTAAATAGTGTGTTGAATTTAATAAGACGATTATTTGAAACTGGAGGTAGTAGTAAATTTATGCTTTGACAATATCTTCATCATTAATTGTAGACAACACAAGTTCTTTCTTCATTTTTGTTTTTTATGGCCATAAACGATTACTATTTTTTTGGAAGCAAGTAAGAAAAGAAAAGTGAATAATAAGAATATGAATTTAGATTTAACTTTCAGCCACTTAGTAAAAATTGTTATTCTACCAAAGTAGTTCCACTTCCAAATTGTGAGGAAAACAGAAAAAAAAATTATACCGCTGCCAGGAGTTGAACCTAGGTCACTGGGTGAACAGAGGCTGCGAATCTCGTATCAAAGAAGGTTATAACTTGGATAAGCTTAGCATATGTAGAGATGAGAAGGTGGATTTTGGCCAGTGACATGGGTTGACTTTTTTGTACAGGTAGGATGTGGGGCAGAGGATTCAACATGAAAACCCTTGGCATGGGATCATCGTCTGATAAGTTTATAGCGGATCTTGTGATAAATATTAACAAACAATATCATTAACAAAAATTGTAAGTTGACCACTATTTCAACCACTATTGTTATCACTAAGTAGTTTTCGATATCCAAGTTCAAGAAAATTCAAGTATATTATTAATCACACTATTAACCACTTATCAATGGTAGGCATGGAACAACACAATACCCAAAGCTAATACTTTCCTAATATATTATGTTAACAATAAGGTAAGAACAAAATTTCAAAATCAGTAGGTAGAATATGGTTACCCACAAATACACTACTAATCCTTTCACATGAAAACACGTACATGTTGAAAACAATTTCGAGCATGTGGCACGTGATTAACTCTTGGCTTATCACAAATTTTAACAAACCATGAATGAAAATCTTTCATTATTTGAGATAATATCCTTAACTAGAATTAATATCGGGAAACAAGTATTCAAGTTTCCTCCAAGCAAGCAAGACTTGAACACATGATCATGAACTACAATGGGTACAAGTATTCATATAGCAATTATGAAATATTAATAAGTACTACAGGAGGCTAAGCCATTCCGTTCTCAAAACGCGTACAACGAATCTTGGCTGTAGTGAATTCCACGGTGATCACTCTTGGGACCGACAAACTGATTTCTATGATTTCAAGTAACGGAGCAAGGAAACAATGGATCAATAGTAGCGCAACACCTACTCTTGGTATAACTGCGCCTTGAAAGTAAAACGGGAGAAAGGTAATATTCCTTGACACGAACACTATACTCACAAGAATCTAGATTACAATGAATTTAGAACGCTAAGTCCTATTCATTCACGAAGAATCTACCAATAAGGCACGAAACAGAACACTCAACGTCATGATTCACACAAGAACTAACCCAACTAAGCCATGAAATCTATCCTGGCCGATAGCTAACCTATAAGCAAGCTCTGATACCAAATGTGGCGACTCGATCCGGACCCGAGGTGGAACCGTGGGTTGGACTGCCCAAATAGGAGGGAAACAAGTAAACACATAAACATGCAAGGACTCATTTTAAGAAAACAACGTGACGCAACATTGGAGACGTAACACACCTTGGCACCAAAAGGCCGAAATTTTTAAAACAAACCTGATATAACAGTTAAGCAATTAAACCAAGTCATCAGCGACACTACATATCGAAACCCAAGCTAGCAGTTTATGGACAAGAATTAAATAAGAGCTAATAGGATGCTCAGCGGAAGACTTATACGTAGTGAAGTAATCAACAAGATAACCATAGCTCGGCTTACACATTGCCGGCATCAAAAGGATTACAAGTACTACAAGTGATAACACTACAAGTAGTTAAATAAAGGAAACAAGTACAAGTTCTAAACACATTCCCAAGCATAGTCTAATTGACTTGCTTTTAAACCCATCGTCCTTGCAAATTACAAAAGAAAGGAAGAGGACATCCAAACCACCTCTTCAACTGCAACGTCAGACTAAAAGAGGAATAGAGGAAACACGAACACCGCAAGCCTCAGTGAGAAGGACCTGCTTTGCTAAGATCTAAAGCAGTAAAGAGGAGTGGATAAGTCATAAAGACTTGTAAGCTATCAATCATGCATGTCATGGTAATATGCAACATACAAGGCAAGATATCGTCAAATAAGCATATAGAACATATATCCAAGATGCACATTGTTTCACATAGGTGCTTATAATTAAATCACATAGGATAAGGATACATGGAGAGCCGGGCCGCTACGTAGTTCCTGCATACAAGCGTTATCTGGAATGTGAGGTGTCGGATGATTGTGAGTACATCGACCTTTCGAGGAGATGCTCGGGATAGACACACCAATGATGCTTTAATGGTTACAACAAAGGGGCTACTTCCCCACTGTGGCCACAGTGGAGGCGTGTGTGAACAAGGACATGTATGCCAGCTGGACTCATGCAAATGCCAAGTAATGTTTACTTAACAAATTCTCAAGTAGAGAACGAGGTCGACAAGAGCGATCTCGTTCGTGACAAGTAATTATTCTCATCAATAATCAAGTAGGATTAAGTTCGACAAGAGCGAACTCAACATGTCAAATAGGCATTCTATTATATGACATTTAAATCAAGCATGGTAATCAATCCAAGTCAAGAGTCTAGAATTAATATTCTTAGTGAAACGCATTTAGAACATCGTAGGGATTGATCATTGAGTCGGTATTGTTCAATGGCTCACTAAAATAGACTTTGTTGAGTCGTCTCTATAAATTCATCCAATAAAGTTTAAATGCTAAATGCATTCTAAACCCTTTTCTAAGTTCTCGTATAGGATAGACTAGGTCATTAATCCAAATAACAACCATAGTCAAGAATTATTATCAATTCATAATTTATGGAACCTTAGAATTATGATTTCTAAAAGTTATTAAAAGTCAATGGTCCAAGAACAATAGTTATTCCTAAGGAGGTATAGAACACTTTTAATTCTAGGCTTAGGACCAAATCAATAGGATGAACAATTCATAGTTTATGGAACCCTAGAATCACAATCTCTAAGAGTTGTCAAAAGTCATTAGTCCAAGAACAATAGTTATTCTAAATGAGGCATAGAACACTTTTAATTCTAGGCTTAGGACTAAATCAATAAGATGAACAATTCATTCAAAAATCTCATATCATCATCAAACATGGCATAGACATGGTAGGAGCATGAGAATCATAAGAAGAGGGGGATAGCATGACATTTCTAACATACATCCTAAGGGGAATCAATAGCTTACCTTACACCAAGGAAAAAGATGAAGAGAACAAAAACTAATCGGGTAGAATCGTGCTCCTCGTTGATAGCTTCATTTTGGTGGTCTCGGTTTGGCAATCGGAGTTCGGGAGCTCAAGTTATGGAGGAAACACACACTAATCTCCCCTCACCATTCACACACAAAAGATTGAGAGAGAGAGAGAGAGAGAGAATTTTCAGATATGGTGGGTTTAATGGCTGATCACAAAATGGGAGGTTTATATGTGGCATGCAAATGTGGGTGGAACTCCACATGTCACAAGGAGAATGCATGGAAATCCCACTTGTCAAGTGGAGGATGATTGTGCTTAGGCTTAATCCAACTTACTTAGGGTCTAATAGGATGGTTTAGGGTCAATTAGGATGGGGGTTCAATGGACTAATTGAGTCACAATTCAGATTGAAGGGAAAATCCCGTAAGTGTGAAAATTGCTTGATGCGGTCGCATGGTATATGGACCATGCTAGCGCATGGAACTGTTCACAGCCCCAAAACTCATTTTCTTGTTTCTGACTAGCAAACTTGTAAATTACACTATTAATCAATCACACCTCTAAATGACGTGATTCTTTCTTAGTCTGAAACTAGACTCTTTAAAATATATTTTTAGACTTTTAAATTACTCCATTTGGACTTATATTCATCAAAATATGGTCATTACAAGTTCAAGTATAGAAGCTGAATTCTTGAAAACAGAATTCTGGCACAGTCGTAAGTCAAGACCTAATTGAGGTACTTAGACACCTTGGAAAATTACTAAATTTTACAGGGAGTATCCTAACATATGAATATAAAACATATTAAATTTTTAGAAATTTCTATTTAGTAAATTGGTACCAGAATTTTCCCGAAGTTTGCCCAAAAACATGATTGATCTGTGAAGAAATAAATTGGTCATCTTATTACCAAATGCAACAAGTCTATAAACAATGATTGTGAAAGCATGATAAATACTAGTACACTTGGTCTAGAACTCAAATGAACTTCTCACAAGTTGAAAACCCAAAGAATACAAGCAACGAATGCAATCCCGAGAAACCCTAAGACTCAAACGAAGCAACAATGCTTCTAAACTCTCAACCAAGCCTACTATGATCAAGATGAATGTTATAAGTCATATATACAAGGTAATAGAACTCCAACAAGACTTGGTTAAGTGCTAACATGCTAAGGTGAACACTCAAAGCCCAAACAGCAAGGTATGTAACACATAGAAGACATTCAAGTGACTATGAACGTAACAACTCTAATGCAAGCATGACATGAACAAAATGAAGCCTCTAACATGTTAAGGCATACATTAAACATGTTATAAAGGTACTAAGGCTCTAGTAGGACTTAGTTAAGTACTAAGATGATACACGAAGCAGTTATAACAAAGCATGCAACGTATAGAAGGCATACAAGCAACTACGATCATGGTTGACCTAATGCAAGCATGGTATGAACAATATGGACTCTAAAACATGTTAAGGCACATAATGAACATATTAATCAAGTATAAAAGGCATGTTACACAAGTAGGGTTTGGGTTCTCACATCCTCCCCCACTAAAAGGAATTTAGTCCCTAAATTCATAAATCGCCGAATAGGAAGGGTATCTCTCTCTCTCATATCAAGCTCGGTTTCCCAAGTAGCTTCCTCAATGTTATGGTTCTTCCACAAGACTTTGACCAACGATATCCTCTTCGTTCTCAAGACTTGTTCCTTCGTATCAAGAATCCTCACCGACTTCTTATCATAAGAAAGGTCAGGTTCAATAGGAATCTCATCATAAGTAAGGAATGTGGTTCATCCTTCAAGTACTTGCGTAGCATCGAGACATGGAAGACATCATGAACATCCGATATAGAAGGTGGCAATGCTAACCGATACGTCAAAGATCCAATCATCTCTAAGATCTCAAATGGTCCAATAAATCTAGGTGAAAATTTACCTTCCTTCCCAAATCGCTTAGTACCGCGTTGGGGCGATACTTTCAAGAATACATAGTCACCAACCTGAAACTCTAAGTCACGTCTACGTCAGGTTTTCTACGTAGCCGTAAGCAATCTGTCTCTAATAAGTTTCACACTCTCAGCTGACCGTTGTACCATTTCTGAACCCCATAGCTTTGCTTCACCTACTTCATCCCAGCAAATCGGCGAATGACACTTACGCCCATATAAAGCCTCATATGACGCCATCTCAATACTGGACTGGTAACTGTTGTTATACGCAAATTCGGCTAATGGTAAATGAGAATCCCAACTACCTTTGAAATCCATAGCACAAGCACACAATAAATCCTTTAATACCTGAATCAATCTCTCGGACTAACTATGTCTCGTACACATAGCCTCATGTAATGAATGTCAAAATCTCGAAGTAAATTTGGGATCTTTATCCGATAAAATGCTAACTGGTTCAAACTATAGGTTATCAGAATAGGTATGAAAAGTGACGATTTAGTCAATTCATCCATAACAAGAACTAGTCGTAACACTCCATCGATAGAAGGAATGCAAAGTTTGCCTCAGTCAAGATACTATCATTGTTCAAAGAAAACGCAGGAGTCTTATTCTCACAATCACTAGGCAATGTTAAAATATTCAATTCTTGAAAACTATTTTCACATTTGTCACTCCAAATAAAAGTAGACTTCTTCTATTTAAATTAGTCAAAGAAGTAGAAATCTTTAAAAATCCCTCAATGAATCTACGAACTTCGATAAACAAATTAGGAATCTTCCACTTAGCAACCACTTCCAATCTCGATGGATCCAAGTAAATACCAGTACTAGAAACTACGTGCCCAGGAAAAGAAACTTTTTCGAGCAAAAACGCATACTTGCTACATTTAGCAAAAAGTTGCTTCTCATGCAAAATAGAAAGAACCACTCTCAAACGATCCGTATGTTCTTCTCATGACTTTGAGTAGACAAGAATATCCTCATTGAAAACTACGACAAGGCAATCCAAATAATTATGGGATACTCGATTCTTTAAATCCATGAAAATTGTAGGCACGTTCGCCAACTCAAACGGCATCACAACGAACTTATAAAGGTCATGTCATGAAGGAAAAGTTGTCTTCGGAATATCTTCCTATCAAACTCATAAGCGATGGTAACCACTACACGCGTCAAAGCTTGAAATATACAAGCGGTCCATGAAGTTGATCAAAGAGATCATCAATATCGTAAGGATAATTTTCTTTATAATCACTTGGTTTAAATGGCTAGACAATGCATAATTGTAAAGTATCATATTTCTTATTTACAAATAACACTAGTGTATCCCACAGAGATACACTCTGTCTAATAAACTCCCTATCAAGAAGTTCCTGCAACTCTCTCAACTCAGTTGGAGCCATTCTATAATGTGCTCTAGAAATAGGCGAAGTTTCCTGGCAATATCTCAATGCAAAACTCTAACTCTCGGTTGGGAGGTAATGCATACTCAGTCGAAAAACATCCGGAAATTCATTAATTACCAGAACTTCATGAAAAACTAGATGTAGACACCCCAATTTCGTACCCATGATATGTGACTTTGACATGTGATATCAAGAACTGTTTAAAATTAACAAATGTCAAGTTACAGGAGTCAAAAATCACGTGTGAGGGTGAAAGTGCCAAAAAACCCGAGAATTTGGGCGCTGAAATAGGGCCATGGCGCGGCCAAAAGGTTACATTGGCACCGCGCCATGCCATGGTGATGTCCGCGCCAGCTGTGCTACAGTGCCTCTAAAAGTTAACGCATTGTACAATCGATGAAGGCCGGTGTACGATAATTGATAAAGCGACACTTGAAATTCCTTTTAATTCCCCGACGACCTCAGTCCTTCTTCTAGCTATAAATAGGAGTGTTGGGGGCTCACTGCATTACGTAAAAAATCGTAGACGAAGAAACATCAAGGAAATCCTCCTCCGCTTATAACCCGAAGTAGCAAGAGAAGTGAGATAGGGAGTGTGTAGCCTACCAAAGCCTTGAAACCCCGTCCAAACTCGCCAAAACACAAATCCACTTAGGTTCCTAAAAAGTGATCCCTAGCCTTTTAGTTAGGTATCCACCCTACTTCCCCGGCCCAAAATCCATGAAGTAAACCATTACTCTGCCCGAGTAATAGGCTGAAAAACACACAAAATAAGTCGTTATTCCGCCCAACCAAAAAGGCCAAAACCATCCGAATAAGCCGCCATTACGCTGAGTGAACGAGCCAAAATCATCCAAGGTAAGCGGTCATTCGCCCGAATCACAACAACAACAACACAACAACAACAACACAACAACAACAACAAAGACTCCATCTCCGGAAGGACACATTGAGCACACCGCGCTCTAAAAGGTAATAGCCTTTAAGGGCGCCCTTTTTTATAAAGTTACTTTTTAAATCCTACCAATGTAGCCAATATGAGCCGTTGTCTTTGTCCGGAGATGTTAGTTAAATGATTATGTAAAGTCGTTATAATGACCAAATATTTTAAATATATTTGTGATTGTAAGGAAATGTACCAATCCGTAAATAATGTAGCCACGATGTGTTTGTTTTCATTTTCTGTCTTTAATGCTTTATTTATTTGCTAAATAAATATAACAATAAGCATACTTAAGCCAAAACTATTTTTGAGACCGAAGAGCCGAGTTGGTGCCTAACCTTCCCAACTCGTAACTTAGCCTCGAACCCGTTTTCAATCTCTGTTTTTTCTTTTCTTTTTTTGCTTTATTTTGCCTTAAAATAAAGAGATGACAGACTCTAAAACTTTTGGATCCAATGGGCCTCGCAACACCACTGCTCTTTTCCGACTTTTCCCCAAAAAGGGATAATGAGAATGGAAGGGTGATGTATTCTCATATCCCGGTATCCCCAAACAAGGGATAACTTGATGCGGGAAACCCAAAGTTCCATAGTGATCCAAAATGGGTAAGGCTATTTTTATAAAATCCATAGTTGGGGGCCGCAACATCTTTTTGCACTTTTCCGTTTTCCCTAAAAAGGGAAAATGGGAATGAAAGGTGATACATTCCTCATATCCTGTATCCCTAAAAAAGGATAACTTGATGAGAAACCCAAAGTTCCCATATTGGATCAAAAAATCCACTAAAGGCAACCGAGGCGCATTCCAACGCGTTAGACAAAGACTCCTCTCGTATTTTTGATTTCGCCTTCCCCAAACAAGGGGTGGAACGAGAGCAAAGGTTGCTTGCTTGTGCTCAAACCAAAAAGCCGAGAAAAATCCACACGTAACAACAAGACATGCCATATATGTTTTTTATTTTCTGCTTATATATATCCGATATAAATAAAGATTTTATCGCTTTTCATGATATATCACACATGCACGCATATAGTATATTTCGAACTCGTTACTCCTACACCATGGCCACTACCGAGATAAGCTACAACGAACGCATATAGATTCTCCTACAATCGTTAACGACCTGATCAAGGTTAAGCTTAGTCACTGTTGCAAAGAAAAAATATATATATATATATGACTTTATGTTTACATATATATATATATATATTTTTTTTTGACTTTTTTTGTTTTATACATATATATATGACTTTTTTGTTTTACATATATATATATATATATATATATATATATATATATATATATAAATGAGCAAGTTAGAAAAATAAAAAGGAAAAAATTATG
>CM028382.1:71886194-71936699 GCA_013146195.2 Codonopsis lanceolata | reverse complement strand
GTAATTTTCATCACTTGTACATTTTGTAAGTGTTTTTGGCCACTTGGTCCATGAATGTCTGTTGAAATCCATCATGAAACTTCTTTGGATCCCTATTCAAAAATCGGGCAAGTATGGGTTCCAAAAATACGCTAACCATTTGGACCCATAAAGAAAAATAAAGGGGACCATGATTTTCTTACCTTTACATCTCGGTGTGCTTCATGGCTAATTCAGTTCGAGAAAAGAAAGATGTATGGTATCTAGATAGCGGTTGCTCAAGACACGTGGCCAGGAGAATCACGCCTTCTCTCTAATTTTTAAAGCGAGAAGGCCTCGGTCATCTTCGGAGACAATGCTAAAGGAAGAACAATTGGCTATGGATCCATCATTAGAAATCTCTCCATCGGAAAAGTCTCTAGTAGAAGGCTTGAAACATAATCTCTGAGTATTTCTCAGTGCGTGACAAAGGGCTTATATGTCAATTCTCCTCAAGCAGATGTGATATCAAGGATCCGAGTCTCTTGCTCAACCTTGGTTCTTGGTCATAGACAAGGGAATGTCTATGTGATAGATTTGAATGCCTACGGTAAAATTGCTAATCTATGTCTTGTAGCTAACTACTGCTCGAAGACAAAATTTGGTTGTGGCATAAAAGACTCGATCATTTGAACTTCAAATATTTGGCCAAGCTATCTAAAGAAGGTCTAGTCAAAGGATTGCCAAGGTCTCTGGCGACCATGATCGTTCGTGCAAGCGTGCCAAGCTGGGAAAGCTCTCAAACGTCATTCAAAAGCAAACCGGGACTCTCAGCGACAAGACCTCTACAAGCGCTTCACATGGATCTCTTCGGACCGATCACTACTATTAGCTATGGTGGTTTCGGATACACGCTAGTAGTAGTGGATGATTATACAAGATACACTTGGGCCGAGAGATGATGTCTTCTAAAGACCACACATACGATCTTCTTACGGCACTATTCGAGAAGATTGCAAGCGCAAAAACTTGATGAAATCGGTGGCGTTCGATCGGACAATGGCGAGTTCACCAATAATGGAATAGCAAAATCTTGTGATGATCACGGTATTGGGCACAACTTCTCTGTAAGAACACCACGGCAAAAGCGGCGTTCTTTGAAAGGAAGAAACAGAACACTTATCGAAGCTGCTAAAACTATGCTTCTTTGAAGCAAAGTTGCCCAAACATACAGGCGGCCGTCAATCTGACTGACTGCTTCACTCAGAACAGATCATTGATCAACAAATTTCACGGTAAAACACCCTATGAACTTTGGAGAGGTAAAACCCCAAACATTGGATTTTTCAAAATCTTCGGCTGTAAATGCTTTGTAGTCTACAATGGTAATGATTACGAGCAAATTTGATCATAAAGCCGATGAAGGTGTATTTTGGGTTATGCCTTACACTCCAAGCTTACGGGGTTTTCAACAACGTTTATTAAAAATAGTTGAATCTGTTCATGTCTCATTTGATGAATTTGATTTATTAGAGCCACATGTGGCTCCAAATGTTCTTGATGATTTTGTTGATGTTGAGGCAGTACATCCCAACCATCGACCTCTAGTATACCTAATCCATCACGGTAACTCAATCAAACATTCGACCATCATTTTCTATCAAGCGGGTCACGAGAAGACTTCAACCTGCTCAAGAAAATCGAATCAAGAACCCTTTGTTTCTCATCACGAAAATCCTATTCCTCAACTCACTTATGAACCAAATTACGAACATAACTCTCATCAAGACACGGTGATCTTCCTATAGCCCTCCTTACGAACCTCGTCATGAAGAAAGCAGCGACAACTCATCATATTCTGCTTTGTCACAAGAACATGTAAAGATCATCCAATCTCTCAAATCATAGGTGACATTCATGTTGGAGTGCGCACGAGAAGATCCTCCAGAATGAATGTATGTTACGTCTTTGCATTCGTTTGAGAAGAAGAGCCAAAGAAGATCGAAGAAGCTCTTGAGATCCAAGTTGGTGGAAGCCATGCAAGAAGAACTTGAATTTGAGCGATGCCAAGTATGGAAGCTAGTCCCAAAGCCTGCTGATCATACGGTCATTGGCACAAAATGGGTGTTCAGAAACAAGAAGGATGAGGATGGAAACATAGTGAGAAACAAAGCAAGACTTGTTGCACAAGGATATCGCCAAGAAGAAGGGATCGACTATGATGAAACATTCGCTCCTGTAGCAAGATTGGAAGCTATCAGAATCTTCTTAGCCTATGCTACATACAAGGACTTTGTGCTGTATCAAATGGATGTCAAGAGCGCATTTCTTAATGGAGATCTTCAAGAAACGGTTTACGTTGCTCAACCTCCAGGCTTTGTAGAGAAAGGGAAAGAAACTCATGTTTACAAGCTTAAGAAGGCTCTCTACGGTCTTAAGCAAGCTCCTCGAGCCTGGTATGAAACCTTATCCAAATTCTTGGTTGAACAAGGATTCGTGCGAGGGAAGATTGACACCACTCTCTTCATTCTCAAGCACAAAGGACATTCTCTGCTGGTACAAATTTACGTTGATGACATCATTTTCGGATCCACAAATGAGAAGCTATGTAAGCGATTTGAAACGCTTATGACTGGCAAGTTTCAAATGAGTATGATGGGAGAACTCACATTCTTCTTGGGTCTTCAAATTCAACAGTCCAACAAAGGAATATTCATCAGCCAATCCAAGTATGCTAAAGATCTTGTCAAAAAATTTGGATTGGAAACAGCAAACACATTTGATACTCCAATGGCTGCTAAATGCAAACTTACAAAAGACCTACAAGGGAAGAAAGTTGATATCACCTACTATAGGGGGATAATTGGCTCTCTGCTCTACCTCACCGCCAGCAGACCTGACATAGTGTATGCTGTTGGGGTGTGTGCTAGATTTCAAGCAGACCCTCGTGAGTCACATCTTCTTGCAGCCAAAAGAATCATCAAATACGTATCAGACACCACCAACTTAGGTATCTGGTATCCAAGGGAATCCTCTTTCAACTTGGTTGGATACTCGAGCAGACTATCTTTGGTTGCCAGATTGACAGAAAAAGCACTAGTGGAACTTGTCAATTTCTAGGAGACAGACTCGTCTCTTGGGCTAGCAAGAAACAAGCATCCGTTTCAAACTCTACCACTGAAGCAGAGTACATAGCTGCTGGTAGCTGCTGCTGTCAACTGCTTTGGATCAAACAACAGTTGGTGGACTACGACATCAAAGTAGCAGACTGCCCAATCATGTGTGATAACACCTCAGCAATCTCTATCACATACAATCCCGTGATGCACTCCAAGACAAAGCATATCGATGTTCGATATCACTTTCTAAGGGACAATGTAGAAAAGAGAAACATTAGCATGAAGTATATTTCAACTGACCATCAACTAGCAGACATCTTCACCAAAGCTCTAGAAGCAGACAGGTTTGCTTATCTAAGGGGAGAGCTTGGTATGCTTGACCCGACTGCTTAAATTCAATCTAAAATTAATTTTTCATTATAATATTCAAATTTTAAAAAAAAATTAATTTATTTTAAGCAGACTTGAAAATTCATTCTAAGCAGACTTATTACTTTCAAATATTTTCAAGAATTGATAAAGTCACTGGCAGAAAAATAAACTTTCTAAACTATAATTTTGAGAGGGAGGCTTATGCAAATTTTGAGGGACTAATTTCAAACTTGGTTGAGATATTTTATGAATAAGTACTTTTCTCTTTTCGAAAAGCCGTCATTCATTAAGTCTTGTCATCAAAAGGCGTCGACTTAATAACACTTCACAAGTCTCTATGATGACTTTTTCATTTATAAACCCTCAACCGTCAAAAATTCATTTCACAAGGCAGTCTCTTGCTATTCTCTCTCTCTAAAGTTTTTTCTTCTCTACAATTTTCTGCTTTCTCCTTCCTGTTCTTCAGTCGATTCTGCAGATTCGCGTCATTTTCTTATGTGAATCTTCTGCAATGGTAAGAAATTACTCACCCTAACTCAGTTACTAAGGCGTAAGCTCTTCTTTTTACCTTTTCTGCAACTCCGCCATTGTTAACTGTTCATATAGCTTCATATATCTTTGAACTTTTATTTTTATTTATTATTGACTAAATTATACATGCTCTTGTTTGTGTCCTCTCAATTTCGATTTTAAGTAACTTTCTATATAAGATATTTCATGAGTCGTCGAGAAAATTTTTAGGGCTCCCAAGTACGTCTTACTCATACTTCGAGTTCTTAAGAAGTTTGCCCTAATTTCTTGTTCTGTGATTTCTTAGGCTGGTACTTCTTCAGCTTCTGCCATTCCTGCACAAACCTCTAGCATCGACTCTGACATTCCAAAATTGCCCCCAACTATGTATCATCCGGGGATGTGTATTGACGAACCTTACATTCGTGCCTATGCGGCGGGGTCAAGATAGTGGATGACTTGAACGATCGGCATTACGCCTTGTTCATCTTTGGAAGATGAAGATTTCGCTATATGTTAGGCGAAGAGTTTTATCGAAGGCTACTTGTCAATGACTCACGGTCTTTCCATCACGTGGTCGAGCAGATTACCATCACTATCACTGCCTCCCGAATTGCCAAGATTATTGGCGTGGAGTTCGATGGTCCTACCTCACTCACAGATGCTGAAAAGACCACTGCCTGGTCCTACATGCGTGGTGAGAACACACCAAGAGAGGCTGCTGCGAAAATGAAGAGGACCTGTTTGAAGGCGGCGTCTACTTCATCGACCACTTATTTGACAAAAGTCGATCTTCAAAAACGGCACCCACGACATAATGACCTCGACCGGTGAGTACACATCTGCTGTCATTCTTAACATCGACTCAAGCGGGCTCGATCCTCTTTGAGCGTGTGATCTTTGTCGTAAAGGCTTCTCGAAGCGGCGGCCTTTTGTCAGGCTTATCAACACTCTGCTTCGATCAAACTCGAAACTCCTCACTCACATATTCGCCTTTGAGAAGAAGAAGGTTCAGAAGTCAATCCAGTTTACCAGCACCTTCATCATCAATTATCAGAAGCTGAAGAACGAAAAGAGAATTCAGCAGGGTCTTCACCCTCTAGTCATCGTCCATGCCACAAGCCCCTCCACTTAAAATCATCAAAATCAATCATGAGACAACCGTGGACTCCTTCATAGCCAAGCAGCTGAGCAAGAAGCTCTCCAAGGAAGCTGCTGCTGAAGACTGCTCAAGCAAGGCTGCTGATCCTGCTCCCTCCTCACACAAAAAGAAGTCGAAGATATCATCTGCTGAGGAGGAGCCGGCCCCGAAAAGGCGGAGAGTTGCTTCCTCTTCCAGCACTGCTGCTGCTAACCCTGCTGGTACCCAAGTTAAACGAAGAAAGAAGATCGCTGCTGCCTCGCGCTCCTACCCCAAGAGGCTGTTGAACAGACGCCCTCCGCCCTCGCAAGCGTAAAACCAAGCCTTGTTGACCGTCCGAACCCTTCATACCATTCATCCCACCTTCCTCTCCCATATCCTCTTCCTCCCTCCACTCACTTCTTCAATGCCTCGCTGCCTTGGGGAGGAGCTGTTGCCACTCATTCTTCCCCTATTCCTCTTGACCCCTGTTGTTGTTGAGGAGGAGCCTTCTTCTCCTGCTCCTAAGAAGAAGACACGCAGACTTCGCAAGAAGTCTGTGGCTCCAACACCCTCTCAACCCATCGACACCATCCCTTCTACACCACCTTCTACGCCATCTTCACCTGAACCCATCTCCACTATTCATCCAGAAACCTCACTAGCCATTATACCAGTTCCCGCCACCTCTGCTCCCTCTACCTCCTCTCCTTCCTTCTCTATGCCTGACCACTTCTCTCCTCTTGCTCCTCACATCTCTACTCTTCTTTACCAAACCGCCTTTCTACCAGAAATCTTCCCCCCTATTTCTCAGTATCTTACTCCTATCTCCATCTCTTCTGATCTCTACCAGATTCTCTTTCCTTCCATCTCCTCTGCCACCCACTCCTTTCTCTTTGACTTCTCCTCCATTTCAGACCTTCTCTATCCTTCTACTTCCCCTCCTAACTTCCTCCTTCTACCTGAATATCCCTTTCCTTCCTATCTCTTAGAAGAATCCTCTTCCTCTTCTGCTTCTCACTTCTCTGTCAGCAGCTTAGCCACTGACATTGAGGTTGATTCCAAACCCTCTTCTCCTCCACCTTCTACCTCTGCTAATCACCCTGCTTCATCTGCCTCTTCTCCAAACCCTGCTCATCATCCTTCCACCAGCCATATCTCCATTAACCTTAACCCTTCTCTACCTACCACCGCTACTGATCCTGCCATTCTGGAGCTTCTTCGAGCAAACAACGACCAGCTAGCCCAGCTCAACAGGACAGTTTCTTCTATGGCACAGCAGATTGATGTGATCAACTACGGCCTCAATGCTACTCATGCCACCATTTTTGACATCGGGAAGATTGTTGATCAACTAGTGAACGACACTGCTCAGGCCTTCACCACTCACAGGTTCCTAGTTCAAGATCAACAAGCTGCTCTGATCGGGATGCTGCACTCTCAACAAATCAGCATTCGTGGTCTTTTCAATGAGCTCAAAACCGGCATGGCTCGAGCAATTCTTAGCCGACGAGAAGTTGCTGATTTCACCAATCTTCGCCTCGTCGAAGAAGCCGATGCAAGAGCTGCTGCTGCTGAACAGCGTAGGGTTGGTGCCATCAGGGAGGAGAGAGCTACTCACTTCTTGAATCAAGCCCTGATTGAGGAACAGAACCGGCTACGAGAACGCCTAAATGACAGAATCAGAATCTGGGTTGGAGATTACTTAGAACGAAGACGCACTCAGCCCAACCTATTCTGAATCTGTTGGTATTTTGTTCTGTATCTCTGTTGTTAAACTATGCTGTTTTTGCCAAAACTTCTGCTGTTTAAACAGCTTGTTTAATCACAGATGTCCTAAGTTTCTTTCAAAGTTTAAATTGCTTCATCTTGATATATCTGCTCAATTTAAACTTCGCGTTTAAATCTTTAATAACCTGCATGCATACTTATCTCATAGATTTAAACCTTGCTCTTCTTAGTACTTTATCTTAATGCTTTTATCCTGTAAGTACTTAGTCTAGCTATCTCTCTACTAAGACTTCTGCTCTGAGAGGTATGTCTGCTCTTAATAAAATTTCCTTAAGACATACTATTATCTCAGTGCATGATTCAAAGTCTGCTCGTAGCTGAGATGATGACATCAACCAAATAGGAGGAGATTGTTGATTCCCATGATTAGATTTGGTTGAGTCATCTTCTGATTCTATTGTACAGTATGCTAAAAGGTCGTGCCGATTAGTGTGGCAAGCGTCTTAGAATCACGTGTTTAGAATAGTTTCTTAGTGTTAGTTCTTAGGCGCCTAACAAAGAAGCTTCTACGGTCCTTAAGAACCAGCAGACTTTGAAGTCTGCTCAAAGTCCGAAAAATCAAATTTGGCCAAAATCAAGAAACAATGACACGTGTACACCTATTTAGATATTTTCGAAAATATCTAGTCATTATGTCTTCACCAGATTATCTTTCAAGAAGTCAACTCTGCATGATGACAAGCTGTCGGTATCTGAAATCGAAGATCGAAGACATTACCCGTTTTGGCTAAGAAGACTTTCCAAGCCGCAAAGCTCGCACTCAAACATTACTCGTTTAGTAATGTCTTCTCTCGCACACTGCATCTCTGATGACTGTGGCTGTTTCTTCTCCCAAAGCGCCGAATTGCATTCAATGCAAAGGAACGTTGGACTCAATTATCTCTGATTTCAGACCAACGGTCAAAAGGTCTCTTCCTGGTATATATTCAAGTTTTGAAGATCTGAAGATATAACTCTTGCACATTAAACTCTCAAGCTTCATCTTCATCACTCAAGCATTCAAGAGATCAAAGGACAAGGACTAACACTTCACCAAACTTTCTGAAGCTGCAGATCTGCCATCTTAAATTCTTTTTAGCTTCATTTAGTTTGTCTTTAAAGCTGTTCTTTAAGTGCACGTGTAGAGAACAATTATTCATTGATTGTCTCTCTCACCTTTATACACTTGGTTAAAAACTCATTTTGTACACGATCCATTAGAGATCTAAATCATAAACCTAGTGGATAAACAAGTGCACTTTTAAAATCCAAAGCTAACCACTTTGGTAGTGGACGTAGTACTATTCACAGTATGAACCACTTCAAATTCCTGTGTGCAGTTCAAACTCTTCTTATCACTCTCATTAACTGCTTGTGCTTAAGCTTTCCAGATTCGCAGCCTTAACAAAGACTCTTGATAATCTCAGAATCGATTTGTTTCATTGCCTAAACACTTCTATTCAAACCTTTCAAAAATCCTTAAGAAGTGTTCTTTAAGAAAAAGTTTTATAAAAACATAACTAGGCTATTCAACCCCCCCCCTTCTAGCCTAGATTGAGCCTATTTTGGGACCAACAATGACTGCAGCAGTACTTTTGTCGTATGATCGGCTTATGAGGCAGAACTACAGTGAAGTGACTTTATCGGGGCGTGTGCCACATTGGGACGAGCGTTGCCGACTCCAGGTGTCTCGGCACGGCATCATCTGATCCCTTCTCAGCTTGGCTCGGCCGTGTGGGCCCTAGGTCGGCACCGAGTGATTGGAGAACTCATTAGAAGAATTGAGCCTTGCTCGGCACAGACAGATTGGAGGACTCATGAGAAGAATTGGGCCTTGCTTGGCATTGTGGATATTAGCTCGGCACAAACCGATTGGAGGACTCATGAGAAGAATTGGGCCTTGCTCGGCCTTGTGGGTCCCAGGTCGGCACATGCCAGGACCCTTCAATTACATTTTAACATTATTTTTTAATAAATAACATAGCTAAAATATTTTTATTTTTACTTTTTATTAAATTCTTGATCAATTAATCTTATGACTAAAGTTATCTTGTATAAATAATAAATTAATATGTTAAGAACATCATTTGTTTATCAAACTTTGAGAAAATGTGTACTATTTGGTTATTAAAAGAAAAATTTTAAAGTGATATTTAAAGGATATATAATAGTAAAATATTTTTGTCCAATAGTAAAATAATAATGTGAAATAGTATCGTAAAATTTTAAAACCTTTTGTCTACCAATAAAAATGATTTGACAGTTTAATTATTGAGTTGAGTGAAGTCAATATTCAATATAATACTTAACATATTACTATTATTGAATTGATTTTTTAGAGTAATACTTTTTTCATTAAATTAAATTATTTATTTTGATGATAAATATTGAATTAATATTATCTATAGTTTTGGTAGACAAATATATTGATAATATTATTTTTACGATAATGGAATATGAGACACGAATCATAAACAAAATTGATTAAACGTAATTATTTCAAAAAAATTACCTTGTTTGTTGAGACTAAAAAAGTATTTTGGAAAAAATAAAAAATAGAAAAAGAACAACTATCTTGTTTGTTGAGAATTAAAAATTGTTTTATAAATAAAACATATATATGAGTATTTTACTTCAAATGACAAGTATAGAAAAGACAATTATATCAAAAGATGCAATTATTTAATGCAATAACTCATGATGTAGTGGATAAGAAATCAAATATAGTGGAAATAGCCACTCCCAAAATAAAATATTGAGACATCAGAATGCATAAACCCGATGAAAGAACCGAAGGCAAATGCTAGAATCTTAGTCCCAAATCATTATCGGCAATGTACAACACCGTAAACATTATCAATTAAGTGTACCAGAGACTCTAATTGGTTGCCTTCCACAAAAAAAAAATCTACAGATTAATTTATTTAAGGAAATTTAAGCAGATCAAGAAAAAAGAGATAGTAAAAGCTCAAATCAAAGGCTTAGAACTTTATGATTTTTGCATCAACCAATTTTTGACTTTCTCAATAATGTTTTCACTTTTAGTTTAAAATGTTTTAATCAAACCGTCCATATTTGAAATTATAATAATTAAAGAATATATAACAAATAAATGTATAAATAATGTTTCATCTATCTCAAAATAATTTTTTTTTTTTTTTAACTTTACAGAAGATTGATTGAAGATCTATAAAGAACATCCACATACTTTATATAGATGTGATGAAAAATAAAAGGTTGAGAATGATATTGTGAATTGTGTTGAGAACACCAGCAGTTTGGGTGTATTCAATATTCCTAGAAATATATAAATATATTCATGTTAACTTAATATTAAATGTTTAGTATAAAAACAAAGAAAAAATAAAAAAAAAGTGTTTCACTTTCCAATGTTTTCATTTATGAACATCAGTTTTAGGCGGGAAAATCACGTTTGTTATTATTATATATATATATATATATATATATATATATATATATATATATATATATATATATATATATATATATATATATATATATATATATATATAGATGTTAAGAACAGATGAAATATAAGGTAATCTAATAGGAGAAATCAAGCTGGTACACTTCGAATAGTTTTCTACCGCTTTGCAACGCAACACTTTTTTTCAAATCAGAACATGGCACTTCATGCATCGAGATCCACAAATGTGTTTATCCTTTGATCTCAAGAGATGTATCGCCTTATCAAATGATCAAGGTTCTAAAAATTGTTAGACGGTCGCTAGGCGACACACTAGTGCCTAGGGGATAAGTCAGGGCGTAATCAGGGCCTGGGCGGGGCCTAGAATTAAAGCATAATTACCATTTTTTTTAATTTACATCAAAGATCAAACACATTGACTACAATTTTTTTTTAATGTTTGTCATTTTATCAAACACTTGTTTATATTTGTAAAATGAACAAAAATATACAAACCTACCACTAATCCCAATTCCCAACAGCTCCAAAGCAATAAACTGGCTAGTTTAGAACTAAATTTGGGAAAATATATATTATTCCACCTACCTACTGCCTCTACAACCCACAGTCTAACCTATCTGTAAGTCCAGTTGGCAACTGACAAGGTTAGAGAAGAGGTGAATAGCCTTTTAAAAACTTTAAGGGCAGTCTTAAAAAGCTTTAAAAGTTTGCAGCGGAAAATGTAACTTTGTCAGTCAACTGATATGATCAGCTGGCTGAAGTGTCAAAGAAGTTGACACGGATAGAAAATTGGTCAGTTGACTGACACACTTAATTTATTTTTTGAAAGTAGATCACTAAATATAAAGAAGGAACCGAAGAACAATTTTATCAAAACAAATAAGTAAACAATTTATGTAAGTAACTAACTGACACTTAAGTACGTAGATCAAAATTTCTTAAGTGTTAGATCAGTTTGTAAGAGTTGAAGAAATAACTGACAAAGAAATTGAAGTGGTTCACAGTAAAACTGCTACGTCCACTACCAAGTTGGTCAAACTTTGATTTTTGAATTGCACTAATTTTATTAAAAATATAGGAGATCTCTAATGGATCAGTGTACAACAGAAGACCAGTGTTTATGGAGTATGATTGAAAGACAATTAAACTCGTGAGACAAACTAACTGATTTCTTAAAGGGTATGAAAGAAGTAACTCGGTGTTTGTCTAACAATAACTAGAGTGAAAATATCAGTGAAGAATATCTAGCTGAAGTTATGAAAGCTGAGGCACAAAGAAATTTCTTTTGAGAGTATGAATGCTTCAGGTCTATGTTCTTCAAGAGATTTCTGAAGGTATTTATAGATGATCTTGAAGTGCAACCCGTTAGGAACACATGTGATAAGCAATACAGACGTATCTTCTCACAAGATCACAGGGATCCTGTTAGAAAGATAGCGTACAAAATATCTAACAAAACACAAAATAAGAAAGTGTCGGTACTATGAAATGTTCAAGTAAAAGAGGTAAATAAGCTAACACTTTTTAAAACTATGGTCAGCTGATCAAAGTGACTAACAAAGAATTATGCCACAGGCTAACCAAAATATATAATAACTTAAAAGTTCTTGGCTGACAAAAGTAGAATGATTTTAAGCAAATTAAAAACAAGGCAAGATTCAACAATCTCCTCCTATTTGCTTAAAACCCTTTACTTAAAGCAGAGAGCATTTTATAAAGAACTTACATTCCTGCAAAATAATGTTAGTAAGACAAACAGATAAGAGATAAATTAAAGTTGCAGGAAATTAAAAACCAGAAAGGAATTAATTGTCTACTATAAGTAAAACTGATGTTCTAAAAATTTAAGAGTTTAAGAGAGAGTTTAGTTCAGTACATTCAGTTGCTGATGTGGATCCTTAAGTGGGTTTGTTAGCTTGAGTAGCAGCTGATAGACCAACATTAGCTTCCGGTTCCTTGTCATCATCAACTTCCTTTTCAGCTTTAGGTTCAGTCACTGACTGAGATGGCTTAATACCAAGTCTTTGTCTAAGAATCTTGTTCTTAGCCAGGAATGCATCAGCTCTTGCTCTTTGTTTCTTCTCCTCCTGAATGGTTTGAAGCATATCAGCTTCCACATTAAATGTTCTATTTGCCCACTCCTGTTGATAAAGCAGAATGGATCTCCAATTATCGATATGAGCTTCCCTAGGTGCACCAGTAGCAATGGCAGCTTATACCTCAGTTGTGATTATCTGCGTAAGATTGGGAAGCAGAGAAGCAACCAGTTGTTGGAGGGTGGCAAGCTGATTGGTATGATGTGTGAAAGTTGCTTTTATTTGGAGATGATGTACATAGAGCAGATCCAACTTGGCTGAAACAAAGAGTGTGCCAGGTGGAGAAGGTTCAGTAGACTCAGGAGCTGGTGTTTGAGAAGAGCCTGGGGCATTCATGAAGAGCTTAAAGTTCTAAATGCCTTCATCTTCAGGGTCAGGTGGGAAGAATGTAGACATGGGATATGAAGGAGTAGGAGAAGTAGGCTTTGGGTCTGACTCAGGTTAGACATAAAGGAAAATAGTCTTTTTCCTAGTAGGCTGCTGAAGAGCTTGAGAAATGATGGCATGTTGCTTTTTAACCTTTCTGGAGGCCAATTGAGAGGGAGTAATAAGAGACTCATCAACAAATGTAGATTTTGAGGAGTCAGAAGAGGAGGCCATGGAAGATTCTTTGGCAGTTGCTTCAGCTGACTGATGATTAGAATCATCAGCTGAAGAGTCATCAGCCAGGGCAGTTCTTTGGGCATTGATGTGGCTGACTGACAAGGGAAGAATGAAGTGTATAGATAAGTCAGACAGAATAAGCTAAGGAAGAACTGTAGATGGAGGAGCCGGTTTATCAGCTTGAGTAGGTTGAAGTTCAAGAGAAGGAACCACAATGTCAACTGGGATGGTTGAAAGCACGGTATCAACTGAAGGATCAGCTGGAGTAATAGGGGTGGCTGACACATGAGTTGGGGTAGGAATGGGAGTACAGATTGGAAGGACTGAAGATGGGGCTGCAACTGTTGATAAAAAAGTAGGTACTGGAATGGATTGCAGGGTAGAAGTGAAGGTGGGTAGAGGTTCAACTAGGGTAGAAGAGGGTAAAAAGGTTGAAGAAACAACATAAGGGATAGTAGGAGGGGATACTAAGATAGGAGCAAAGGGAATAGGTTCAGATATGAGAGGAGCAGGTTCACTGGTAAAAGCATTAGGAAAAGTTGTGGTCATAGAAGCTCCTCCTTGAATGGAGGTCATCTGTCTGTGGAGTTCAATATAGGCCTGGTTGGCTGTATTGACAGCATCTTGTACATATTTATTTGTTATTCGCTGTATTCTTGCCATGTTAGCTGGGTCAACTGGTTGTTGTTCCCAGTCCTGATGCAGCAAATCATCTTCTGGCAGAGCAGCCCTCCCAACAAGATATGGGTCATCATGAGGTAGAGCAGGGAATTGATGGAATTTATTGTATATGGTCCATGCCAAAAAGATAAGCTCATCCCGAACAAAACGATCATTGGACAAGTAGAATCTATTCCAGATAAGAGGAAGGGGATCAAAGTACTTGCCATAATTGGCCACCAAATCTTCTTGGGTCAAGTTGGGGGTTGCAGGATACAAGACATAAGGTCTTTGTTTTAGATTGTGATCAATGTATTTAATGGGATTGACTGGAGGTTTTTCATTTTTCTTTTCTTCATGAAAAAAAAAGAAGGAATTGGACAAAGTATCGTAAGTTATCTATTGGAAAGACCCAGTTTGGATGAATGGGGACATGATTGGCTTGACAGTAGGAATGTCGGGGATGAAAGGTAGGATTTCTAATGGGTGGAAAAAATTTGATAGGGGCAGTGTTTGGGGATCGAGAATTTGAGGAAGGAGAATTCGATACAGGATTAGTGACAAGAATGTCTTGGGTAGGAGAGAAAGGAACAAAATTACCTGGATTGAGATCAGAATTTCTTCTTTGTTTCTTGGATAGAGGTGGCATTGAGGGAGAAGGTACAGGCTGAGTAGGCTCATCTTCATCAGTTGTTATCAATCTCCTTCTTCTGGATCTTCTGGGCACAGGAATAAGAGAGATGTCAGTTGGTTGAACTTCAGCTGACCGACTAATGTCACCTGGCTGACCACCTTTAGCTTGCTGACTGACCAATATCAACTGGCTGACCAATAGCTGGCTGACTGGTAGAAGTTGGAGTAAGAGCTTGGGTCATGGTCTTTCGAGGTCTATGACATGTTTGTGCTGTGGAGATTTCCTGACCAAAGCGGTTGGATACATTAGCTCGCTTGATGTCTGCACCCATATATTTCTTGATTCTTATTGGCTCTAAGTCTCCAATGGTCAGAAGACGATGTTGAAGAGCAGGAAGAGATCGAAGAAACTGGTTGATGATGAGATGATGGGTAAGCCTGAGATTGCCAGTAGCCATATTCTCCTTGTATTTGACTATATTGGTCTTCACACACTCCACTAGGGCAGCACCCCAGTTTATTTCAAAATTTTCAGAAACAGCTGGGATTCAATGATCTTGTCGTGCCCTTCAGATTTGATAATGAGGCATTTGTCCAGTACAGTAGCTAGGGCGTAGTGGAGGAGCAAATCTGTTAAACTAACCGTAAAATTTATTTTAAACTAACCGTATAAAATCAAATGTGATAAAAAGTTTTATCAGTAACTTTTTATCTTTAAAACTTTATCAATAACTATTTTTGAAATATTGGTAAAAAAAATTAAAACTTTTATCAGCAACCAATCAAATGTAATAAATTTCAACTAAAATTTATCTTAAACTAACCGTATAAAAAAAAACAAACCATATAAAATCAAATGTGATAAAAACTTTTATCTGTGAAACTTTTATCATTACCAATTTTGATATGTGGGTAAAAAAATAATTATCATACGATTCATAAGACAGTGACACGTGAGAGTATAAAATGTCTTTAAAATGTTAAGCATTTAATAGAATATCGACACGTGAAAACAATAGCTTCTATTTTTGTAATATGTAATAGATTACCTTACCCAAAGTCATTTTGCAGTGCCAGACCAAATAAAAAGTGGGCTAAGCCAAATTGTTTGGCAGCACTGTAAGCTGAAAATGTAAGTTAGTATTAAATAATTTTGTTTGTTAGCATCAATAACAAGATCGGCTGTAGCTCAATTTCTAAGGATTTATGCAGTCTTTCCGGGTTTGAATCCCGGCAGAGGAAGTTCTTTTTGGCCACTTTAAACTCTTTATTTAAAGTATCAAAGAACTCACACGATACTTTGTCGTCCGAGCAGATTTATTAACCGGACAATTGTTTTTCTATTAACCTTTCACAAGATCCGCTGTAGCACAATTTTGATCTCAAAAGATGTATCGCCTTATCAAATGAAGAAGGTTCTAAAAATCGTTAGACGGTCGTTAGGCGGCACATTAGCGTCTAGCGCCTAGGGGACTACTCGAGGTGTAATCGGGGCCTAGGCGGGGTCTAAAATTAAGACATAATTACTATTTTTTTATAATTTACATTAAAGATCAAACACATTGACTACAATTTTTTTTTATTTTTTATATTTGTCATTTTATCAAACACTTGTTTATATTTGTAAAATGAACAAAAATATACAAAACATACCACTAATCCCAATTCCCAACAACCTCGAACCAATAAACCAGCCAAGTTTAGAACTAAAAAAAATAAAATAAAATTACTCCACCTACCTACTGCCCATACAACCCACAGTCTAACATATCCTCCCTAATCATTCCTCATTCTAAATTTTGAGTCCCGAGACAGCCCCCTTCTTCATCATTTTTTTTTGTTTTCTCTATTTGGCAAACCGGCAACCCTTTTTTCTTCCTTTTTTTTTTCTTCTTTCTCTCTCCAGTAGACCGACTCTCCTCATTTTTTCATTCTTCAATCTCTTTCCTCCTAGATCTAACCCTTTAATCTATCTCCCATCTCAGCCCACCGAATATCCACAAAATCAAACTCATTTTCTTTCTACGTCCCTCTCTTCCTTACCATTACCACTTCCCCTTCCTTCTTTGGTCACCGCACGCTATAAAATCAAAGCTATAAAAATAAATTAAGGTCGGTGGGGTTTGGCGTAGGCATTGACTTGGCCGATTAGGCGGCGACTAAGACACTCGCGGCGGTGGAGAGGCACCTAGCGCCTAGGCGGGGAGTTTTAGAACATTGAAATGATACACCAAGTTGAATCAAAAGTGTTTTTCTTTTGTTTCGAAAAAATATCAGGATATAAAGCAGTTGGAAATCTGACAAAGAGTGTCAATTCGTAGTTTTTCCTACTTTGATTTGGGCATCTTTCTTTCTCATAATTGTTTTAGGGTGAAATTTGAGCCGGTCCCCTTAGATAAGTTTTTTAATTGCTAGAGTACTTTATGTTATTTTTCAACCGAAAAAGCACTTTTCGGGGGTGAAAATATTACGATATTCTTAAAGAACCGGAGGCGCTAAGCATTAGAAACATTTGAGCATCGTGATGCACAAATGCGTATATCGTCTGATATTAATTGGTGTATCGCCTTATCAAATGATGAATCACGATGAATCAAAATTGTTTTTCTCCTATTTCAAAAATATATCAGGGTATAAACAGTTGAAAATCCTACAAAGCGTGCTGGTTCACATTTTTTCCTAATTTGATTTGGGCATTTTTCTTTCTCATAATTTCTAGGGGGAAATTTAGACCATTCCCCTTAGATAAGTTTTTAATCGCTATTGTACTTTATGTTATCTTTCAACTGGAAAAAGTACACTTTTGAGGGCGAAAAGACTACAATACTTTTGTTTAACCATTTGTTCTGATAAATTGTTCTTCATTTGTTATCTTTATATTCAGTGATCTGTCTTAAAAGTTATTTTTGAAAACAATTGTGTCAGCCAGTTGACAAATCCTCACTAACTTCAGCTTCTTTAAAACATCAGCCAGCTGACCTAGTATCAGCTGACTGACAAGTTTACAAATTCCGTTTCAAATTTTAAAGTTTCACAAAACACACTCAAAGTTTTTTAAAAGATTATTCACCCCCCTCTAGCCTTGTCAGTTGCCAACTGGACTTACAATTGGTATTAGAGTCTAACTTTTTTGAAAAATTATTTTTCCAAGTTTAACAACTTGAAAGCTCGACCATGGCAACTATAAAAGCTTTTCAATCAAACAATGTTACTCAAGTACCTATTTTTTATGAAGATCACTTTGATATTTGGAAGGAAAGAATTACAACATATATGAACAATATAGATAAACGATTAATGAAATGTGTAAGAGGTGGTCATATGCAACCAATGAAAATCAATACTAAAGTTGGTAAATCTTCTACTGCAGATGATGATACCATAAATCATCTTGCTCCTGCTATTGAAGAATATGTCCTCAAGCCTCAATCTGAGTGGACTGAGGAAGATAAAATTACTGACGGACTGGATGCTAGAGCTGTACACATTCTATCAAGTGCTATTCCTGATGAAAACTACAAATAAATATATGACTGCGGTACTGCCAAAGAAATTTGGGATGCTCTCGTTGAATACGTTGAAGGAAATCAAAACACCAAGGATAACAAACTCTATGACTGTATACAAGAGTTTGATGTCTTCAAAAAGGACCCAAAAGAATCATTGAAGAATGCTTATGATGGATTTCTCGAGGTAAGTGATAGATGATCTTCTCTTGGGAAAGTTTACAGTATGAAAGATTTGAATATGCGTTTTCTTAGTAGTTTGGGAAGTAAATGACATGTTAAGGTCACTGCCATAAAGGAAGCAAGAGATTTGAACAAAACTCATATACGTAGTTTTGTTGCAAGTCTAAAAATTTATGAAAAGGAAGTTCTTAAAACTCAAGAAATTGAGAAAAAACCTTAAAGGTATTTCTTTGGAAGCTGAAGAAGAGACACCTAAAACTTCTACATCTCTGTCAGATGATGACTTTGATGAAGATGAATTTGTTGCTTTTACTAGACAATTTAGAAAGTTTAAATCTTTTAAAAGGAACTTCCAAAAACCTTCTGCAAGTTTTCAAAAATCTTCCTCAAATTTTCAAAAACCTTCCTCAAGCTCCCAAAGACCTTCTCCCTCAAATTTTCAAAAGCCTTACTTCAAAGGAAATGACGACAAGAATGAGAAAGAAAAATTGTTGTGTTTCAACTGTAGAAAACCAGGTCATTTTGCATCAAATTGTCCTTTTACAAAAAATGAATATTACAAAAGAGCTCCCATAAATTTTGAAAAACAAAAGGGTTTAGTTGCTGAAGATCAAAATCTTGCAACATGGATTGAGACAGATTTTAAAGATGAATCTGCTGATTTTGTGCAAGAAGCAAATCTGCATCTTGTTGCAGAATCAGCTATATATGATTCAAAAAATGATTTTCCTAGTCCAAAATACTCAAATGAGTCTGATAATGAGCTGCTAAGCTCACATATTAAAAACCCCAAGCTGACAAAGGCCATCAAACCTGATCAGTTTGTGGTTAAGAAAATAGGAAATGATTTTTATGGGCAAGGAATCATAAGTTAGCCAGAAAGAAAATTCAAGTCAACTTCTCCAAGGACTGCTGACACCAAAATAAACAATATGTCAAAAAGGCAGGAAGAGAAGGCTACTGACACAAGTGTTAATGATCTATTGAAACAAATGCAAGAAATGTATTCCAAGTTTGAAACACTCAAAAGAATTCATGTTTCTTTATCTGGTGACTTCAAAAATAATCTCTGATGAAAACTGTGAGCTTCAAAAAATCAATGAGCTTTATAAAGAACGACAAAATGAAATGCTGCAACTTAAAAGCATGAATGAAAAACATGAGATTCAAGCAAAAATCTCAGATGCCCAGATTGCTGACCTTGTAGAAAGAAATCTTCGACTCACCAATGTTGTTGATACTTACTCAAAGTCAAAAGCTGTTGTTGAGACCATCATAAGTCAACAGAAAAATCATGAAGACCAACATGGTCTTGGATATTCAAAAGATGATGGAAACTGTGAGATCAGACAGTCAAATGGTGGACCTAAGATTCTGCTAAAAAAGGATAAGGGATTAGCTTATAACAGTGTACCTTTCCAGTATCCCAAAAGCATGAATCAGCTTAAGAAGTCCATTAACAAAAAGGATAAGCTAAATAGTGACAGTTGTCAGTATTCTGGTTATAAACCTAAAAAATTGTCAGCCAATGCTTTAGCTAACAAATGTCAACCAATTGACAAATGTCAGCTAGCTGACAAAAGAGGAGGAATCAGAAGAAAGACAACTGACAAGTTCAAGCCAATCAATTTTGTTCCTGCTAAGACTTCTAAACTGAGTCAAAATGAATCAAAGAAGTCACCTTCAATGACTGATAAACATGGTTATCACAAATGCAATGTTTGTTCTACTTTTGGTCATCAGTCTCATGAATGCCTGTTTAGATTTAAACCTACTGACAAAGTCAAAAATGCCAAATTTTAGGCAAGTTTGGCTTCCAAAGAAAACTAACCTTTTGGACCCAAAAGTATAAAGGGTACCATGATTTAAATGTTCATATTTCAGGTATGCTTAATGGTAGTTGATCAATCAACTGACATATGAATATTAGACAATGGATGCTCAAGACACATGACTGGTCAGCTGAACTTCTTACTGACATTATTTCAGCCAAAGGACCTTCTGTCATTTCTGGAGATAATTCAAAAGGGAAGACTATAGGTTATGGATCCATTATCAGGGGATCTATCAAAATTGAAAATGTCTTATTGGTACAAGGTTTGAAACATAATTTTTTTAAGTACCTCACAATTCTGTGATAAAGGTATGAGCTACCTTTTCTCCTCTACTCACTGCTTTATCAAAAACAGCATCACAAATGAAGTTTTACTTACAGGTTCTAGAAAAGAAAATGTTTTTGCTATTGATTTACTTGCCTTAAATAACAATACTCAAATATGTTTAGTAGCAAACAATTCTTCAAAAATTTCATGTCTTTGACATAAAAGACTTTCACATTTAAATTTTAAATATCTTTCAAAACTCTCAAAAGGAGACTTAGTGAAAGGTATGCCATCTATAAACTTTCCTTCTGACAAAAAATATGATGCTTGCATTTTAGGAAAAAATAACAAAAGCTTCTTTCAAACCCAAACCATGTCTTTCAACCAAAAGAATTCTTGAACTTCTTGATATGGATTTGTTTGGTCCCATTACTACTGCAAGTTTGGGAGGAAATAGATATACTCTGGTAGTTGTGGATGATAATTCAAGGTACACATTGGTTGAAATGATGCAATCCAAAGATGAAACTTATGACATTCTCACTTCCCTATTCAGAAATCTTCAAACTCAAAAAGAATGTGAAATCATAAGTGTAAGATCTGATAATGGTATAGAATTCAAGAACCTTGGCATGGATACATACTGTGATGATTATGGCATTGATCATAATTTTTCAGCAGTCAAAACACCTCAGCAAAATGGTGTAGCTGAGAGAAAGAACATGACATTGATTGAAGCAGGTAAAACAATGCTAGCTGAAGCAAAACTGCCAAAGTACTTTTGGGCAAAAGCTGTCAACACAACCCATTTCACTCAAAACAGATCTCTCATAAACAAGTTTCATAGGAAGACTCCCTATGAATTATGGAGAGGAAGAACACCCAACATTGCTTACTTTGAAATTTTTGGATGTAAATGCTTCATTCACTACAATGGTAGTGACCACAGAGGTAAATTTGATAAAAAAACTGATGAAGGTATTTTTGTTGGTTATGCCAAACATAGTAAAGCCTATAGAGTTTTTAACAGAAAATCTCAAATAATTGTTGAATCTATGCATATCACTTTTGATGAATTTAATTTACTTGAGTCTGCTGAGACTCCTGATGTTACTGACAATTTTGAGATTTTTGAGACAGGAAACAATGGTATTTCAACTCAAAACAACCCTTCATCTTCCATTCCTCCAGCTATAACCCTAGATATTCAGAATGAGCTTTAGCAGGTTGACAACTTCCAGCCAGCTGACAATCCAAATCCTGTCACAGCTGACCAGTCAGCTGACATACTTGCTCTGAAACTATTCACTCAGTTGTCATTCCTATTACTTCATCATTACCAACTAAACCCCTTCCAGTCCTTCCTAAAGAAATCAGAGAAGCTAAACATCATCCAGTGTCAAACATCATTAGAGATCCATTTGCTGGTCTAAGGACAAGAAGCAGTTCCAGAAATGAAACTCTAGATTCACATGCTTTTGTCTCCTCCATTGAAGCCAAAAAGGTCGATGAAGCTTTAGAAGATCCTCAATGGATTGAGGACATGCAAGAAGAATTAAATCAGTTTGAAAGATGTCAAGTATGGGAACTTGTACCAAGATCCTCAGATCAACAAGTTATTGAAATAAAACGGGTGTTTAGGAACAAGTTGGATGAAGATGGAAATGTCACAAGGAACAAAGCAAGATTGGTAGCCTAAGGCTATAGACAAGAGGAGGATATTGAATATGATCAAACATTTGCTCCTGTTGCCAGCCTGGAAGCTATTAGATTATTTCTTGCCTATGCAACTTTCAAGGATTTCAAGGTCTACCAAATGGATGTAAAAAGTGCATTTCTAAATGGTGACCTACAAGAACAAGTCTTTGTTGAACAACCTCCGGGATTTCTTGATATCAAGAAAAAGGACCATGTATACAAGCTAAGAAAGGCCTCTCTATGGTCTCAAACAAGCTCCAAGAGCATGGTATGAAACTCTATCAAAATTCCTTATGGAAAAAGGGTTTCAAAAAGGTAAAATTGATGCTATTCTTTTCTCCTTAAAGCACAAAGGTAATATCTTACTAGTTCAAATTTATGTTGATGATATTTTTTTGGCTCTACTAATGAAATTTTGTGTAAAAGATTTGAAAATATTATGAAAGGAAAATTTGAAATGAGCATGATGGGAGAACTCACTTATTTCCTAGGTTTGCAAATTAAGCAAACTGAAGAAGGGGTATTTATCCATTAGTCAAAATACACAAGAGAGTTGATCAAGAAGTATAACTTGCAAGAAGCAAATTTAGCAAGCACTCCAATGAGAGTGGAATGTCACTTGGTCACTGATGATAAAGGTAAACCAGTTAATACAACTGAGTACAGAGGTATAGTTGGATCCTTCTTATATTTAACTGCTAGTAGACCAGACATTATGTTTCATGTGTGTATATGTGCTCGTTTTCAAGTCAATCCAAAGGAATCTCATATGATTGCTGCAAAAAGAGTTATTAGATACTTGATTGATACTGAAAAATTTGGTATTTGGTATCATAGAGATTCATCTTTTAACTTAATTGGATATTCAAATGCTGACCTTGCAGCTTGTAGACTTAACAGAAAAAGCACCAGGAACATGTCAGTTTCTTGGTAACAGACTGATATCTTGAGCATGCAAAAAGCAGGCATCAGTCTCCACCTCAACTACTGAAGCTGAATACATTGCTGCTGGTAGTTGCTGTTCACAAATTCTCTGGATGAGACAACAACTATTGGACTATGAAATGCAAATGGGAACATGTCCTATTTATTATGATAATACTTCTGCTATTTCTGTTTCTAAAAATCTTGTTATGCATTCTAAAGCCAAACATATAGACATAAGATATCACTTCTTAAAAGATCATGTTGAGAAAGGTAATGTTCAGCTAGAATATGTTCCTACATAATTTCAATTAGCTGACATATTTACAAAAGCTTTAAAACCTGATAGATTTGAATTTCTAAGAGGTGAATTGGGAAGGTTTATAATGTCATATACTATGTATTCCTAATCTTTGCAGGTGATTAGATCAGCTGAAAAAGAAAATCAGCAATGCCTTTCAGTTTGCCAGCTGACACTCATCTAGCTGACAAATTATATCAGCTAACATTTTTTAAACCTTCTGATGATATTCTTAAAGGCAATAACTGACATTACAAAGCTGGCAAATATTGTCAGCCGTTAACTGACAACTTTTGTCTCACATATCTGTTCGGGTCTAAGCTTATGAACAAATTCTCAGCTGACAACCTGCAGTCATCAGCTGACATTCATCAGTTGACATTATTCAGCCAACAGCTGACATCTCACCATTGTCAAAATATGATCAGCTGACACTCTTCTATTCCTTAGCTGACAAAATTTCTTTAGCTGACAACACAGTGACTGACATTATAGTCAATGTTCAGGTAGCTTCTTATCCTTAATCAAAGTTGATCGTATCTCAGCTAAGATTCATATTAAATTTAAATAATTATAAATTCCTTTATTTATTTCCCGCCTTTTATTTCTCCTTGGAACTCGCGAAGCTTCCTTGAGAAGCCAAAATGACCTTTCCACTATCCCACCAACACTGGCGGTTGAAGTGACGTGTATACACAAAAACGGCTCATCATTGTGATAATAACCTTCTGTCATAAATCACACTTTTATCACAAAAACCAATATTTTGTGTACTTTTTCACCACACTCCATATCTTCGCTTTTAAAATCCACTCACTCACTTTTATAAGCATCCGTGCTTATAAAAACCCCTTATATAAATATACTCTCTTTACATCAGATTCTACACTTCATTCCACTTCTTTTTTTTTTCTTCTTCTTCCACCTGTTTCAAATTGTCACTCCTTCAAACCCTAACTCTAGATTTTCTGGTACTCTTTCTTCTTACCTTCTCTTTATCTCTCTCGGTTCCATTTGTTTTCTTAACTTTACTGTTGTGATTGTTTCAGGAAAATGGCAACTAATATGGCTGCAGGATGTCTCTTGGATGTGGTATCTCTTAACAACGAACCCATTGGGCTTGAGCTCATCCATCTATTAACAACATCAGGGTTGATTCCTCTTCTCTCCTTCAACATCAGGACTTTCAGTTGCCAGATGATGGAGGAATTCCTCATGTCTATGGAAGAAACTCCAAATGACCCCTTCTCCCTCACTGGAACCATCAGAGGAGTTCCCATAGTCTTTGACTCAGAAACAATTACGGCTGCCTTTCCAGATCTGTCAGATGATGGTTCATCTATCTATACCACTCCTGAAGAAATCCAACAAGCAGGCTGGATTACTACGTGAGGAGAAGTACCAGTGGAACTTGCATTTGATAGGCACAATCACATATTTTCTCCTCTGCACTACGCCCTAGCTACTGTACTTGACAAATGCCTTATTATCAAATCCGGAGGGCATGACAAGATTATTGAATCTCAGTTGTTTCTCATGGAAGCCATTATGGAGAGCTTTGAAATGAACTGGGGTGCAGTCCTGGTTGAACGTGTGAAGACAAATATAGCCAAGTATAAGGAAAATATGGATACTGGAAACCCAAGGCTTACTCATCATCTTATCATCAACCAGTTCCTTCAATCTCTTCTAGCTCTTCAGCACCGTCTTCTTACCATTGGGGATTTGGAGCCTGTGATAATTAAAAGGTATATGGGTGCAGACATCAAGTGAGCTAATGTATCCAGCTGCTTTGGACAAGAAATCTCCACATCTCAAACAGGAAGAAGACCTAGAAGGACAAGAACTCAAACCCTTACTACAACTTCCACCAGTCAACCAGTTGTTGGTCAGCTAGCAGATATTGCTCAACAAGCTGAAGTTGGTCAGCCAGCTAATGGTCAGCCAGCAATTGGTTAGCCAGCTAGTGGTCAGCTAGAAATTGGTCAGCCAACTAATGTGTCCACAACTGACATTTCTCATATTCCTGTGCCCAGAAGATCCAGAAGAAGGAGATTGGTAGTAGCTGATGATGATGAGCCTGCTCAGCCAGCACCTTCTCCCTCAGTACCTCCTCTTCCCAAAAGACTAAGAAGAAACCGAGAATTAAATCCAGGTAATTTCGTTCCTTTCTCTCCAACCCAAGTCATCCCAGTCATTAATCTTGCATCAGCTTCTCCTAGCTCAAATCCTAGATCCCCCAACATTGCCCCAATCAAAATTTTCCCTCCTATTAGGAATCCTACCTTTCATCCAAGACACTCCTATTACCAAGCCAATCCTGTCCCCATTCCCCCAAATTGGGTATTTCCCACTGACCATCTTCCATATTTTGTCCAATTTTTTCTCTCTTTCCATGAAGAGAATAAAAATTAAAAACCTCATGTGAATCCCATCAAATACATTGACCGTAATTTGAAAAGAAGACCATATGTTTTGTATCCTGTCACTCCAAATTTGTCACAAGAAGATCTGGTGGCCAACTATGGCAAATATTTTGACCCTCTACCTCTGCTTTGGAATAGATTCTATCTATCCAATGATCGATTTGTTCAGGATGAACTCATCTTTCTAGCCTGGACCATTTACAACAAAGTCCATGTACTACCTGTTCTGCCCCATAATGATCCCTATCTGGTAGGAAGGCCTGCTCTGCCAGAAGATGATATGTTACATCAAGACTGGGAACAACCATCAGTGGACCCAGCCAAACTGGCCAGAATCCAGAGGGCAGCACACAAATATGAGCAAGATGTAGTCAATACATCTAACCAAGCCTACATTGAACTTCACAGACATATGGCCTCCATGCCAGAAGGACCTTCTAAATCCACTGCCTTTCATGATGCATTCACCAGTGAACCGCTCCTTTAATCTATGAGTCAATCCCTTCAATCCCAATTGTGGTACCCTCTACTATTCCTTTTGATGTTTCTTCCACAGTTTTACCAATATCTACTACAGCTGCACCAGCACCCACCTTCACTTATACTCTGCAACCTATCTCTTTACCTTCTTTTACTCCAACAGTTGCAGCCTCACCATCAGTCATCCCTGTGTCTGCTCCCATTCCTGCACCATCTCCAGTGTCAGCCACACCTATTGTTCCAGCTGATCCTTCTGCTGATGCTGTTCCTTCAACCATCCCAGTTTATTTGTCAGCTCCTCCTCCTCATTTCTCAACTGAACCCCCAACTGTTGTTATCCCTCCTTCAGCTCCAGCTGACATTGTGATTCCTATTTCTAAACCTTCCACCTTTCTGGATACTAATCTACCTACTCACCCAAACTAGGTTTCTCCTCTGATCATTTTGCCTGACTTGTGTCTTCACTCTTCTCTTCTCTTGTCAGTCAGCCCCCTTAATGCCCAAAAACCTGAACTGATTGATGATTCCTCAGCTGATGATTCTGATCATCAGTCAGCCGTAGACACAGCTGCCGAATCTTCCTTGGGCTCCTCATCTGACTCATCCAAATCTACCTCAATGGACGAGTCTCTTCTCACTCCTTCTCAGTTGGCCTCCAGAAAGGCAAGGAGACAACAGGCAATCATCACTCAAGCTCTTCAACACTCCACTGCCAAGAAAATCATCTTCCCTGATGTCATACCTGATTCTGACCCAGAGCCCACATCTCAAGCTCTTGCTTATCCTATGTCCACTTTCTTCCCTCCAGACCCCGAGGATGCAGACATACACACTTTTTAGTTCTTCACCAATGCTCCAGGCTCTTCTCAAATTCCTACCCCTGAGCATAGTGACCCTTCTCCACCTGGCACTCTGTCTACTTCTGCAAAGTTGGATCTGCTTTATGTCCATAATCTGCAAATGAAAGCAGCCTTCACTCATCACACAAAGCATCTTGTTACTCTTCAGCATTAGGTTGCTTCTCTTCTCCCTAATCTTACCCAGATCATCACAACTGAAGTCCAGGCTGCCATTGCTGCTGGTGCACCTAGAAAGGCTCACATGGATGACTGGAGAACAATCCTGCTTTATCAGCAAGAATGGACAAAAATGGCCTTTAATGCTAAAGCTATATTGCTTCAAACCATTAAGGAGGAGAAGAAACAACAAGAAAGAGCTGATGCATACTTGGCTGAGAACAAAATCCACAGACAAAGACTTGGTCTGAAGCCTTCTAAGATAGTGACTGAGACTGAAGCTAAAAAAGATGATGATGATGCTGAAAAGGAAGCAGATAAGGAAAAGGCACCTGAAGCTGATGTTGGTCCATCAGTTGCTGCTCAAAAACCCACTGAAGGATCCACATCAACAGCTGAATGAACTGAACTCTCTCTCTCTCTCTCAAACCTTTGAACTTTTAAGATATCAATTTTACTTGTAGTAGACAATTAATTCCTTCCTGTCTTTTAATTTCCCGCTTCTTTGAAATTTATATGCTTAGCTCACTAACATCTATTTTGCAGGACTATAAGTTCTTTAATTGTTCTCTGCTTTCAAGTGAATGGTTTTAAGCAAATAGGAGGAGATTGTTGAATCTTACCTTAAATTAAATTTGCTTAAAATCATTCTACTTTTTGTCAGTCAAGAACTTATAATCTGTCATAATATTTTGGTCAGCTTGCAGCTTAATTTATTGTCAGTCACTTTGATCGGCTGACTATAGTTTTAAAGTGTCAACTTCTTTACCTCATTTACTTGAACATTCTCTTGTACTGACACTTTCTTATTTATGTTTTGATAGATATTCTTTATAATATCTGTCTAACGGGATCCCTATGCTCTTGTGAGAAGATATGCATGGATATCTTAACACATTGCAAATTCAAATGTGTTCCTAACGGGCTACACTTCAAGATCATTTATAAATACCCTCAGGAATCATTTGAAGAAAACATAGAAGTCTGAAGCATTCTACTCCAAAAAGAAATTCTATTTGTGCCTTAGTCTTCTTGAAAACTTTAGCTAGACACTCTTTTTTTTTTTGAAAATTTCCCTCTAGTTATTGTTTAGACAAACACTGAGTGATTTATCTCATACTCTTTAGAAATCAATCAGTTTGTCTCACGAATTTGATTGTTTTTCAATCATTCTCCATAAACACTGGTCTTTTGTTGTACACTGATCCATTAGAGATCACTTAGATTTTTAATAAAATTAGTGCACTTCAAAAATCCAAGTTTGACCAACTTGGTAGTGGACGTAGCAGTTTTTACTATGAACCACTTCAACTTATTTGTCAGTTATTTCATCAGCTTTTACAAACTGAGCTAACACTTAAGAAGTCTTGATCTACTTAAGTCTCAGCCAGATACTTACATAAATTGTTTAACCATTTGTTCTGATAAATTATTCTTCAGTTCTTATCTTTATATTCAATGATCTAACTTAAAAGTTATTTTTGAAAACAATTGTGTCAGCCAGCTAACAAATCCTCACTAACTTCAGCTTCTTTAAAACATCAGCCAGCTGACCTAGTATCTGCTGACTGACAAGTTTACAAATTCCGCTGCAAATTTTAAAGTTTCACAATACACCCTCAAAGTTTTTTAAAAGACTATTCACCTCCTCTAGCCTTGTCAGTTGCCAACTGGACTTACACATGTCTTTAAATTTACATTGTCTTTCAATTTACAACTCGTTTTAAAATTTTCACATCTACATTATAGTCTTCACATGCCGAACTATGATTCGGTCTGATTCCTTTAATGAGGATACGTAGGCAGCCTACTACGATAGGTCTGACACTCACAAAATGTTTTCAAAACGGCAGCGTAACAATGATTTCCACGATTGGCAACACATAAAGGTTTACATCGCTAAAGTTTTAAAAGCTCAAAAACTTTCCCCAGTGATGTATGTCCCGAAATTAGGAAGTCTATTCTTATCAACGACGTTCGTTTGCATGTAAACTTATATTCACTTGCAAAATTCATCGTTGAGGGGCTCTGTAGACACCCCAATTTCGTACTGATACTCTACGATGCCCTAAAATATATAATTCATAAATTAAATGGACTAACAAAAGTTAATTCTGTTATGTTTCAGGAAAAAAAGGACTTAACGGACCTAACAGAGATTAATAGAGGCAACTGGGGAGAATTGACTAAAGAAGCCAACAAAGTGGGATTTGGCCTTGTGTAGCCGCTCCCCTTTCATTTCTTTATCTTCTCAAGGGACGCCATGTAGACGTCGGGCTTTGCTCCTCCGGCGTGAACCTGCCACCCCGGTGCCCTTTCCCTCAGGTTGCCCACCTCCGTTTGTGCCTATAAAAATGCTGCATTGAAACATTATTAAAGAAAAACACTACATTTTTTGCCAGCGTTTGAGTCAAAAAGCTCTACCAAACAAAGACTAAATCAAACAATATCAGTTATTAGTCATCTGTCATAAGTCATAAGCAATAAGTCACGAGTCATAAGTAAACAGTCATCAACACATATTTTTTGCTCCTCATTCTTTTGTTTTTCTCTTTATAAGATCTTGTGGAAGATTTTATTATGATACAAAATTATGCTAACTAAGTATATTAAAAAAGTAACTAAATGAAATCCTATGTGATATATGCATGTCTAATTGTCCATAGCTAGCAACAACACTTAATCTGCCCATGCTCACATGCACGTCCTGTTGAAAGAAAACTTTAGGCATGATGAGTTAAACACACATATGCATTAGCCATATAGAAGCATTAAATAGTTCTAAAGCATGCTATAATTGGTAAATTAATTCATTATATTGTAAAAAATAAACACACACACACACACACAAATATGTATGTACCTTAATTTATTTCATTCACTTTTAGCATGTATGTGTATTCTATTGTAAAACCTGAGAAGAAAAAAAAAACACAACTAAGCAATTTAAAAACTAAGAATTTGAGAGATGTAATGAAAGAACGTGAGAACACGGATTCTTGATATGAACGATGTTACTGTCAATGTTGCAGTGAATGTTGCAACAATGACAATAACAATGTGAACTGAAAGTGTATAACAGAAAATAGCAGCGGAAATTTTGTTTTAAGATTTAAAATCAAACAGACTTAGGAAGACAGAAAATCACACAAAAACAATCTACAAGTATCAACCTTGTAGATCTAGCCTCAAGGCAACAAACTATATTAAAATCAACACTGTTTTTGAACCTTAACAGTTAACACAAAATTCTCACAAGATATAGAATCTTGGAGAATCACAAAACCCACATAAACTACTAGAACAAACGTGGGAAGAAATAATCAAACAAGAGCAGCTTCCAGACAATCACAACAACTGGAAGCAGAAAACACAACTTCAGGAAACACAAGGCTGTGTTCCTGAAGTTTTAAACAGCAGCAACAACACCAGCAGGTATGAGATTGCAGAAAGGTCTTCGTGTATGAGATGTTGATTTCTTCTCACAAGTTCGGCACACAAGACTTCTGGATTAAATCTCTCTTACACCTACTGCTTTCTGAATAGGATCTGATTCTAGGCACTCTCGGCATTGCTGCGTAGTTTCTCTCTTGTAAGCTCTTGCAGCGTGTCCAATCCATGAAAATCCCGTTTGCATTTATAGGCCATCAACCTGTAGGAACACGGTACAAGGAAACCAATTCCTACTAGGAAAGAGATTAATACAATATTAAGAAAGATTATGTTTCCTATTAAGACTAAGATACATCAAATAACTAATTTATTTACATAAATCTAGTTACCAAAAATATGTTGCCTAAATCTTTTGAAAGATTTGAAAGATCAAATCTTTTGAAAGATTTGAAAGATTTTCCTATCAAAAATCAAAACCAATCTACCAAAAGTATTCTAAACAAAATCTAACACCTAAATAAACATTGACTAATTTAAAATCCTTTTTTGACCAAGAAAGGTGAAAACAAGATAAAATAGGTCATGCCTATTTTACCCTTACATGTAAGTTAAAATTTAAATTCAAATAAATAAAATTCACAAAAAGAGATTTTATCTAATTGGATTTGCACGATTTATATAAGAATGGAAAAAATAGAATAATCATAGTACTCCAAAAGTTTTAGCCATAATAGTGAAGTGAAAATGATGAGAATTGAGAAGTCTTGACCAAGTGAAACACGCATAAAATCGAATGTGATAAAATTTATTAAACTAACCGTAAAATTTATCTTAAACTAACCGTATAAAATCAAATATGAAAAAAAGTTTTATCAGTAACTTTTTATCTTTAAAACTTTTATCAATAACTAATTTTGAAATATTGGTAAAAAAAATTAAAACTTTTATCAGTAACCAATCAAATGTGATAAATTTCAACTAAAATTTATCCTAAACTAACCGTATAAAAAAAAAACTAACCATATAAAATCAAATGTGATAAAAAATTTTATCAGTAACTTTTTATCTGTCAAACTTTTATCATTACCAATTTTGATATGTGGGTAAAAAAAAATTATCATACGATTCATAAGATGGTGACATGTGAGAGTATAAACTTTTAACAGAAGGTCGCCACGTGACAAGAACCGTTTCTATTTTAGTAATAAATAATAGATTACCTTACCCAAAGTCATTTGGCAGTGCCAGACCAAATAAAAAGAGGGCTAAGCCAAATTGTTGGGCAGGACTGTAAGCTGAAAATGTAAGTTAGTATTAAATACTTTTATTTGTTAGCATCAATCATATGATCCGCTGTAGCACAACTTGAAAAGTTGTACGGATTCAACTCTCTCTCCGGGTTCGACCCCCGGCAGCGGAAATTCCTTTTGGCCATGTAAACTCTTTATTTAAAGTGAGTATCTAAGAACTAACACAATACTTCGTCGTCCGAGCTGATTTATTATCCAGACAATTGTTTTTCTATTAACCTTTCGAAGCAATTACTAATTTTATATTCCATCTAGACCACTCAATGGGTCTATTTTATAAAAAAAATTAATTATTAAATAATATATAATAATTACTATAATCGATTATAATTAAAAAAATGTTTGAATATAGTTAATATGCTTATGCCACGTGTAAAAATTAAAGTTCAAATGTTAAGAACGGATAAAATATAAGGTAATCTAATAGGAGAAATCAAGTTGGTACACTGAATAGTTTTCAACAACTTTTTACAGCGCGCAATATTTTTTTCAAATTAGAACATAGTACGTCATGCATCGAGATCCACAAATGTGTTTATCGTTTGATCTCAAGAGATGTATCGCCTTATCAAATATCAATGTTTTAAAAATCATTAGACGATCGCTAGGCGGGATACTAGCGTTTAGCGCCTAAGGGATAGTTGGGCGTAATCAGGGCCTAGGCGGAGCCTAGAATTAAGACATAATTACAATTTTTTTACATAATTTACATCAAAGATCAAACACATTGACTACAATTTTTTTTTATTTGTCATTTTATCAAACACTTGTTTATATTTGTAAAATGAACAAAAATTTACAAACCTACCACTAATCTCAATTCCCAACCACCCCAAAGTAATAAACCAGCCAAGTTTAGAATTAATATATATATATATATATATATATATATTACTCCACCTACCTACTGTCCCTACGATCCACAGTCTAACCTATCCTCTTTAGTTCCTTCTCAATCTAAATTTTGAGTCTCGAGATAGCCCTCTTTTTCTTCATTTTTTTTCTTCTTTTTTCTTTTCTCTATCTAATAAACCGGCAACCTCTTTTTCTTCCTTTCTTTTTTTTCTTCGCTCTCTCTCTCCGACAGACCGACTCTCATTTTTTCATCCTTCAATATCTTTCCTCGTAAATCTAACCCTTTGATCTATATCATCTCTCAGCCCACCGAATATCCACAAAATCAAACCCCTTTTTCTTTTCTTTAATAAAAGTAAATTAATTTCTTTCTGTCGCATAAATGTATTTTTATGAACCAAAGTGTGTAAAGTAAAACAAGCATATTGATAAAACCATTGTGAGATCGAAATGGCAAGTTGAGTGTCTAACTCCTTCCTAACTTGTAACTTAGCCCCCGAACCCATATAATCTGGTATGTTTGGTTTTTCTTTATTTCTCCTAAAAATAAAGATGATGACTCTATAACACATTTTTCGAGTCCACAAAGGAGGCCGAACGTATTCCACGCGCTTCGAAGTTTAGAAACCACCCCGCCTTTTAGTGGCGCGGATCCGGTTAAAAACGGGGCACTCACAGGTGGCTGACACAGTAGTGGCTGAAATAGGAGTTGGGGCAGGAATGGGAGTACAGATTGGAAGGACTGAAGATGAGGCTGCTACTGTTGATACAAAAGTGGGTACTGGAATGGATTGCAGGGTAGAAGTGAACGTGGGTAGAGGTTCAACTGGGGTAGAAGAGGGTAAAAAGGTTGAAGAAACATCATAAGGGATAGTAGGAGGGGATACTAAGATAGGAGCAGAGGGAATAGGTTCAGATATGAGAGGAGCAGGTTCAATGGTAAAAGCATTAGGAAAAGTTGTGGTCATAGAAGCTCCTCCTTGAATGGAGGCCATCTGTCTGTGGAGTTCAATGTAGGCCTGGTTAGTTGTATTGACAGCATCTTGTACATATTTATCTGCTGCTCGCTGTATTCTTGCCATGTTAGCTGGGTCAACTGGTTGTTGTTCCCAGTCCTGATGCAGCAAATCATCTTCTAGTAGAGCAGCCCTCCCAATAAGATATGGGTCATCATGAGGCAAAGCAGGGAGTTGATGGACTTTATTGTACATGGTCCATGCCAAAAAGATAAGCTCATCATGAACAAAATGATCATTGGACAAGTAGAATCTATTCCAGAGAAGAGGAAGGGGATCAAAGTACTTGCCATAATTGACCACCAAATTTTCTTGGGTCAGGTTGGGGGTTGCAGGATACAAGACATAAGGTCTTCGTTTTAGATTGTGGTCAATCTATTTTATGGGATTGACTGGGTTTTTCATTTTTCTTTTTTTCATGAAAAGAAAGAAGGAATTGAACAAAGTATGGTAAGTGATCTATTGGAAAGACCCAGTTTGGAGGAATGATGACATGATTGGCTTGATAGTAGGAATGTCGGGGATGAAAGGTAGGATTTCTAATGGGTGGAAAAATTTTGATAGAAGCAATGTTTGGGTATCGAGAATTTGAGGAAGGAGAATTCGATACAAGATCTGTGACAAGAATGTTTGGGAGGAGAGAAAGGAACAAAATTATCTGGATTGAGATCAGGATTTCTTCTTTGTTTCTTGGATAGAGGTGGCATTGAGGGAGAAGGTGCAGGCTGAGTAGGCTCATCTTCATCAATTGTTATCAATCTCCTTCTTCTTGATCTTCTGGGTATAGGAATAGGAGATGTCAGTTGGTTGCACTTCAGTTGGCTGACCAATGTCACCTGGCTGACCACGTTCAGCTTGCTGACCAACTCCAGCTGGCTGACCAACATCAGTTGACTGACCAACATCAACTAGCTGACCAATAACTGGCTGATTGGTAGAAGTTGCAGTAAGAGCCTGGGTTCTGGTCCTTCGAGGTCTATGACCTGTTTGTGCTTTGGAGATTTCCTGACCAAGCGGCTGGATACATTAGCTCACTTGATGTCTGCACCCATATATTTCTTGATTCTTGCTGGCTCTAAGTCTCCAATGGTCAGAAGACGATGTTGAAGAGCAAGAGGAGATCGAAGAAACTAGTTGATGATGAGATGATGGGTAAGCCTGGGATTGCCAGTAGCCATATTCTCCTTGTATTTGACTATATTGGTCTTCACACACTCCACTAGGACAACACCCTAGTTTATTTCAAAATTTTCAACAATAGTCTCCATGAGAAACAACTGGGATTCAATGATCTTGTCGTGCCCTCCAGATTTGATAATGAGGCATTTGTCCAGTACAATAGCTAGGGCGTAGTGGAGAGGAGCAAATATGTTAAACTAACTGTAAAATTTATCTTAAATTAACCGTATAAAATCAATTGTGATAAAAAGTTTTGTCAGTAACTTTTTATCTTTAAAACTCTTATCAATAACTAATTTTGAAATATTGGTAAAAAAATTAAAACTTGGGATAAGTGTACCATTAGTCCCTGAACTTTGGTCAAGCACACCATTACTCCCCAACCTTTCAAAAGTTTCACCACTAACCAAAGTAGGGCTTTTTGGCTCATCGTTGGTCCCTAGCCCCTTACGCCGTTTATTATATCCGTTAATGAACAATTGTGCAGCTCACGTGAGGGCAATAATGTCTTTTCCATGTGCAATATCGATCTCAAGCTCATTTTCGTGTTTCGCCGTCACCATCTCTCCATCACAGACTTCTGATCAGTCCGACACCAGACTCCAACTCCTCGTTTCCGAATTCCAATCTCTCGCTGATCCAATCGACCGCGTGAAGCGCTTGTTACACTACGCCAACCTTCTCCCTCCCTTTGACGATTCGTTAAAAGTTACCGATAATCGAGTTATGGGGTGTACGGCGCAGGTGTGGCTGGCTGCGAGAATGGATGGTGAGGGTAGGATGAGGTTTTTGGTCGATAGCGATTCCGAGATTACTAAGGGGTTCTGTTCTTGTTTGATTTCGGTCCTCGGCAGGCGGGAGGAGGTGTTGGCTTTGAGTACGGATGATTTGGGGGATTTGAGTGTTGTCGGTGTGCATGGGCGTGTTGAATCAAGGGTGAATACTTGGCATAACGTGTTGATTAGTATGCGAGAGAGGACCAAAGCTATAGTGGCACAAAAACAAGGGAGGTCTCCTGGTGAACCATTTCCATCTCTGGTGGTTACGGCCGATGGTATACAAGCAAAAGGGAGCTATGCCGAAGCTCAGGTGAGCTACTTGTTTTTTCTGTTTATAGTTTTTTCTGTTTCTAAATAATGAACTGAGCTTAGTTCATTAGTGTTTTTCCATGCGCAATATCTCCGTTAATGAACTGAGCTAGATAATGTTTCTCAATATCGATCGTCCGTTAATGAGCTAAGTGTACCTTTAGTCCCTGATGTTTGAAGCCTATGGAAAAGACACTAATGCCCTCACGTGAGCTGCACAATCGTTCATTAACGGAGATAATAAACGGCGTGAGGGGTTAGGGACCAACGATGAGCCAAAAAGCCCTACTTTGGTCAGTGGTGAAACTTTTGAAAGGTTGGGGACTAATGGTGTGCTTGGCCAAAGTTCAGGGACTAATGGTACACTTATCCCTTAAAACTTTTATCAGTAACCAATCAAATGTGATAAATTTCAGCTAAAATTTTTCCTAAACTAACTGTATAAAAAAAACTAACCATATAAAATCAAATGTGATAAAAACTTTTATTAGTAACTTTTTATCAGTCAAACTTTTATCATTACCAATTTTGATATATGGGTAAAAAAAAATTATCATTCATAAGACGGTGACAAGAGTATAAAATATCTTTAAAATATTAAGCATTTAATAGAAGGTCAACACGTGACAACAATAGCTTCTATTTTTGTAATAGGTAATAGATTACCTTCCTCAAATTCATTTGGCAGTGCCAGACCAAATAAAAAGAGGGCTAAGCCGAATTGTTTGGCAGCAGTAGGCTGAAAATGCATGTTAGTATTAAATACTTTTGTTTGTTAGTATCAATCACATGATCCGCTGTAGCACAATTTCCAAGGATTAAAGCTATCTTTCCGGGTTCGACTCCCGGCAGCGGAATATCTTTTTGGCCATGTCTCTTTATTTAAAGTGAATATCTAAGAACTCACACGATACTTCGTCTGCTACTCTGCTCACAATTGTTTTTCTATTAACCTTTCGAAGCAATTACCAATTTCATATTCTATACACTCAAAGAGTTTATTTTTAAAAATTTTAATTATTAAATGATATATAATAATTACTATAGTCGATCATAATTAAAAAAATATTTGATCTATAACTATTACTAAAACAAAAGCCGATGCTGCCACGTGTCACCTTTGAAATGGTAAAAATTTTCCTTTTTCAAAATCTATTAATTTAAGACAAAAATTCTAAATGTAATTATATATTATAAATTTCTTAAAACTAATTTGATAAGATAAAACAAATTTAGGATATAGTTTTACGAGCAAATTTATGATAGAGATTTAGGATTTTGGTTTTATTTTTTTTATCAAATATCGCTTAATTAAATTAGATTTTATCATATAAAATTTATACAAGTTTAATTTTACTAAAACTCTTCTATTTCCATCTCTTTTTATTTTCATAATTTTTAATTTATACAAATTATCCACGGGATAATTATATGTTATTTGTTCTTCTACTAATATATAATTATTAATTATTAGTTACTAATCTATTAATTATCTATCTATCTATCTATAACTATTACTAAAACAAAAGTCGCTACTACCACGTGGCGACTTTCTATGAAGAGCTAAAAAAATTAAAGAAATTCGGTGCTACCATATGTCACCTTCGAAATGGAAAGTTTTTTTCTTTCTTTTCAAAATTGGTTAGTTTAAAATAAAAATTATAAATCTAATTAGATAAGATAAAAATCATAAAACTAATTTGATAAGATAGATTTAGGATATAGTTTTAAGAGTAAATTTATGATAGAGATTTAGAATTTATTTTTATTTTTTTTTCAAATTTCGTTTAATTAAACTAGATTTTATCTAATGTAATTTATATATATTTAATTTGACTGAAACTCTTCAATTTCCATCTCTTTTCATTTTCCTACTATTTAATTTATACAATTTTTCTACGAAGTAATTTTACGTTATTTGTTTTTCTACTAATTTATATTTATTAGTCATTAATTAATAATCTATTATTTATCTATTAACTATTATAAAAAAAGAAATCGTTACTGTCACATGACGACTTTATGGTGAATGCTTAATATTTTAAAGGATTTATGTGCTTTGACGTGACACATTCTTGTGAAGTTGTAAATTTGTTTTCTTATTCTTTGGTGCCGAAAATTAAAATCGGCTAGATTTTAACATCGATAACTCCTTTATATGTTAAAAAAAATTATTTTATTTTTTATTGTCAAAATCGGTTAGTACGAGATAGATTTTATCACATTTGATTTAGGCGCGTTTCACTTGATTAGGACTCCAAATTTTCATGGTAAAGTTTTTTGGCGGATATATTTTATCAATTCTCATAGATTTTAATATTTCAATTACATATTCATATGATCATTTTTTAATATTTACCTTATTTTTCACTTCTTTCAAATTATTCTAATTAAAAATTTTAATTATTTATTACAAGTTTAGAAAATCATCTCATTATAAACAACTTTTGTACAAAAAAAAAAACTATTAAAGCCATGCATACGGTACTATATGTTGGGTAGAACCCTTTACAATCTTACAGAATATATATTAAAAATAATATTAAATATTAAATAACGAAAACAAAACTAAGCCGTTGTATTTCTAGTTGCTTCGAAACAAGTCTTCTGGTGACTTATAGGGAAGTCTGCTGGTGACTTGAATCAACGTCTGCAGGTGGCTCTTCAAGGTCTTCTGGTGAAGGTCTTCTGGTGAAGGTCTTCTGAAGGTCTACCGGTGGAAGAACTAATGTCTATCGGTAGAAGTATTGCAGGTCTACCGGTGGAAGTATTGCAGGTCTACCGGTAGAAGATAGAAGTCTGCAGGTAGAAGGAAAACTGTACCGAGGCCTGTGTAGCACACAGTTTCCTTGAAACGTTATTCGCCCCACTCCCTGTAAGTGCCTGGAGTTCTAACTTAGGACGAACGTCTCCCAGGATACAACGGTAGCACCGGATTGCTTTGCACTTAAGGTCTAGCGAACTGAATAGATGCCTGTAGACTATCACCAAAACAGGAGGCCAAGAAAGACGATAATCAAGATGCAATGCTAATGCAAGTGTATTAAAGGAAGGGAATTTCGTGTTTTAATTACGCCCATAAACCACACAATTAAAGCGGACACATTAAGACAGAATTAATCTGTCCATTAAAACAGAATTATTCTGCTCTTTAATGTTGGAGTTACAAAAATTGAATTTAAAATTCAAAAGAAAAATGAGGCGGGTTTGTCTAGGTAGCACAATTTGGTCCGACATTCGTGTCTGCATGTGCAGGCACACGAGTACGCCAGTCCAAGCCAAATTGGACCTTGATTTGCACCCCCCCCTGCGGGCGCGGGAGGGATAGTACTTTCTATACAAGCTTACCCAACACCAAGGAATCCTTTGTATATAAACCCTTCAAGCTTTTCACATTTTCCCAATGTGGGATAACCCACTTCCAACATTTCAAATGTCCTACTTTAAACCTCTATAACTTATTCATCCGATATCCGAATTGGACAAATAAATATAGTATTCTTATGTACTCACGGAGAAGAACATAATTCCACAATTATCATAGTCATTACATAAATGACTCACAAATAAATTAGTGCCTCAAAGCCCCAATTTACTTCACTTAAAAACACTAGTTTTCCAACAATCCCCCACATGAAGGAAATTGACGATAACGGTGATAGACTTCAACAGTTGAAACCTACATAGGATAGGTAGGTGTTAACCTTTGAACCTTCCCTTGCGAAAGCATGCTAACTTTACCGATCGAGACATGATGTCTTTGAACTGTTCTGCCTTAAGAGTAAACGATTACATACTTCACACATAAATCTTCCTGACACAATTTAGTTCTCATAGTTATGTTCATTCATGGCCATGAACATACGCCTGGTTCTGCAAGAGGGTCTAAGAATTGAGTCTTATTCAATTCTCTTCGAAGCGGCCCCACTTCTCTCTCACATAGGTGATTCTTAAAAATCATTAAAAGCAGTATGCTTATCCTCTACTTACACTCATCACTTGATAAGAGATAAATCCCCCACAGTGACTCAAAATCTTTTTACAATTAGGTTGTCCCTTTGAACCTAGATCTTGGGATCTCCAGCCAACTAGGTTGGGTTTCCATTGTATAGATTTATTTTCCAAGAGGTTTGAGACCCATTCCTCTTGATGACTTTTCAACTAACTCTCGATTTAACCCTTTGGTTAACGGATCCGCTATATTATCCTTTGACTTCACGTAGTCAATAGAGATAGTACCAGTTGAGAGTAGTTGTCTAATGGTATTATGCCTACAGCGTATGTGTCTAGACTTACCATTGTACATGTTACTCTGTGCCCTACCAATAGCTGATTGACTGTCACAATGTATGCAAATTGCTGGCACAGGTTTTGTCCATCTTGGAATATCTTCCATAAATTGGCGTAGCCATTCAGCTTCTTCACCACTTTTATCTAGAGCTATAAACTCAGATTCCATCGTGGATCTAGCTATTACAGTCTGTTTAGAAGATTTCCATGATATGGCTGCACCTGCCAAAGTGAATACAAATCCACTAGTAGACCTTGAGTCTTTAATATCAGAGATCCAATTAGCATCTGTATATCCTTCAATCACTGCTGGATCTCTTGTATAGTGCAGTCCATAATCCCGAGTATATCTTAAGTACCTTAGTACTCTGACTATCGCTTTCCAGTGATCAGTCCCAGGATTACTCGTATATCTACTCAGTCTACTCACAGCATAGGCAATATCTGGCCTTGTACAACTCATTAAGTACATCAGACTACCTATGATCCTCGAGTATTCTACCTGAGAAACAGTCTCACCTCTATTCTTTGATAGATGTTGACTTGTGTCAATAGGAGTTCTAGCTATTGCAATATCATCCTTGCTAAACTTCTCTAGAATTTTATCCACATAGTGTGACCGACTTAAAGTAAGTCCACTTGAAATTCTAGAAACTTTAACACCAAGGATTATATCAGCTAACCCCATATCTTTCATGTCAAATTTCGAGTTTAACATGTCTTTTGTGGATTTGATCATATTATCATTGCTGCCAATGATAAGCATGTCGTCTACGTAAAGACATAAAATGACATAGCCATTTTAAGTGTCCTTTACATAAACACATTTATCACATTTATTGATTTTAAATCCACAACCCAACATGGCATTATCAAAATTCTCATGCCATTGTTTTGGTGCTTGTTTTAAACCATACAAAGACTTAACCAACTTGCACACTTTGTTTTCTTGCCCTGGAGCAGAAAACCCCTCTGGTTGTTCCATGTAAATCTCCTCTTCTAAATCACCATTTAGAAAGACAGTCTTAACATCCATTTGATGTACTTCTAGATTTTGCAATGCGGCAATAGCAAGTACTAATCTAATGGAGGTTATTCTCGTAACAGGAGAATAAGTATCAAAGTAATCAAGGCCTTCACGTTGTTTGTAACCTTTAATTACAAGTCTGGCCTTATACTTATCAATTGTTCCATCTACTTTCATTTTCTTCTTGAAAATCCACTTATACCCCAGTGGTTTGCTTCCTTGAGGAAGGTCCACTAGTTCCCAAGTGTGATTTTGAAGAATGGAATCAATCTCACTTTTAATGGCTTCTTTCCATTGAGGTCCCTCGGAGGAACTCACAGCCTCTTTGTAGTTTTGAGGTTCACTTTCTAGCATGTAGGTAAGAAAATCTGGACCAAAAGATTTTTCTACCCTACTTCTTTTGCTACGACGAGGTTCCACCTCTTCTTGCTCATTCTCTTCATGTTCATCTTCTTCCGAAGCATGTACCCGTTTAGATGAGTTAGACTCATTGCTCCTCTTACAAGGAAATACATCTTCGAAGAAAGAAACATTACAAGATTCTATTATTGTATTCTTGTGTATGTCTTCTATCTTAGACTCGTGCACAAGAAAACGATAAGCACTGCTGTTATGTGCATAACCAATGAATATGCAATCAACAGTTTTTGGTCCTACTTCCACCTTTTTAGGTAAAGGAACAGCAACCTTTGCAAGACACCCCCACACTCGTAAGTATTTGTAGGATGGAACTCTTCCATGCCACATCTCGTAAGGGCTTTTGTCAAGCTTCTTACGGGGTACCTTATTTAAAAGATAATTAGCTGACAAAACAGCTTCTCCCCACATATTATGTGGTAATCCAGAACTTAACAACATGGCATTCATCATCTCTTTAAGAGTTCGATTTTTCCGTTCTGCAATGCCATTTTGTTGAGGTGCATAAGGTGCTGTTGTTTCGTGAATTATTCCATGCTTAGCGCAAAATTCAGCGAATGGTGATTCATATTCACCTCCACGATCACTTCTTAACATCTTAATCTTCTTGTTAAGTTGATTCTCAACTTCAGTTTTGTAGAGAATAAACTTCTCTATTGCTTCATCTTTACTTTTAAGAAGATACACATAACAAAATCTTGTGCTATCATCAACAAAAGTTATGAAGTACTTGTTCCCACCACATGATTGTGTTGATTTAAAATCACACACATCAGTGTGAATTAATTCAAGTGGTTCACTATTTCTTTCAATAGAATGGAAGGACGTTTTTGTTAACTTTGCTTCTACACAAGTTTCGCACTTGTGATTTTTATCAATTTGAAATTTTGGTATGCAATCCATGCTAATTAGTCTACGTAAAGTACCATAATTAACATGTCCTAGTCTACCATGCCATAAATTGGAAGACTCAAGCAAGTAAACAGAAGATTTGTTCTTATTATTACTGCTTTTAGGCTTAACAACCATTACAGATAGCTTAAACAGCCCATCATTAACATACCATTTGCCTACAAACATTCCACTTTTAGTCAAAGTTACAACATCAGACTCAAAAACAACACGGAAGCCATGCTTCACAAGCAAAGATCCGGACACTAAGTTCTTCCGAATCTCAGGCACATAGAGCACGTTGTTTAGAGTCAATTCCTTCCCAGAAGTCATCTTCAGAACCACTTTCCCTTGACCTTTGATATCAGAGGTGGCAGAATTACCCATGTAAATCTTTTCTCCATCCTCGGCAGCTTCAAAGGTGCTGAACATCTCTTTGTTGGAGCAGACGTGCCTAGTGGCACCAGTGTCAATCCACCACTGATTTGGGTTTGAACCCACACCAGATTGACTTCAGAGATCACCGCAGCAAGGTTGATATCTGACACATCTTGAGCAATGCCATCCACAAGATTGGCTTCACGCTCCCTCTTTGGTTTCTTGCAAACCGTGGACTTGTGACCCATGCCTCCACAATTGTAGCAGTTTCCATGAAACTTCTTCTTAGAAACTCCACCCTTGGGACCTAAATTTGTCCCTTTACCAACTCTAGCAAACTTTCCTTTGCCTTTGGAGCTTTGACCATGCTCCACAACATTGGCTTTAGCAGCCATAGAAGTGACCGTTTTCTTATCATTTCCTCTGTTGTCCTCTTCTATACGAAGACGAACAACAAGCTGTTCAACGGTCATCTCCTTTCGTTTATGCTTTAGGTAACTCTTGAAATCCTTCCAAGCTGGCGGCAATTTTTCAATAATTGCAGCCACCTTGAAGGTTTCACTAATTTCCATCCCCTCTGTCTCAATTTCGAGTAAAGCACTTGCAGCCTCATTGACTGCATACGCATTTAGCATCTGTCGTTTTATAGTCCAGGAATCTTCCAACTATGAACTTCTTGGCCCCAGCATCCTCGGAGGTGCACTTGTGGTCAAGAGAGTTCCATAGTTCCTTTGCCGTTTTCTTAAAACGATAAACTTCGTACAACGAGTCTTCCAACCCGTTCAGTACATAGTTCTTGCAAAGGAAATCACCTTGATTCCATGCATCCAAAGCACTAACGGCTTGGAAATCAGCATCTTCACCAACATTCGGCGGGTCTTCTTTCAGAAACCTTTCCAAATGAAGTGTGGTCAAGTAAAACAGCATCTTCTGCTGCCAGCGCTTGAAATTCAGCCCTTTGAATTTCTCCGGCTTCTCACTATGGTTCACCGGTAGTTGTGGAACAGTCACCACTTGAGCATTGGTTATAGGAGGGTTCGAGTTCGAAGTGTTTCCACGCCTTCGGTTCCCAGTTCCTGGTGGTAGGAGCTAAGGTATTGTTCTCGTTAGTCATATCTGAAATACGACAATAATCTGTAAGATTATAGAGTTCTCTATAGAAGAGATTATTGTTATCTTAAATAACAATAATAAACAGAAAGAAAATTAACGTTTCAAGATTGTTGGGTAGAACCCTTTACAATCTTACAGAATATATATTAAAAATAATATTAAATATTAAATAACGAAAACAAAACTAAACCGTTGTACTGCTAGTTGCTTCGAAACAAGTCTTCTGGTGACTTATAGGGAAGTCTGCTGGTGACTTGAATCAACGTCTGTGGTGGCTCTTCAAGGTCTTCTGGTGAAGGTCTTCTGAAGGTCTACCGGTGGAAGAACTAATGTCTACCCAGTAGAAGTATTGCAGTCTACCTGGGTGGAAGTATTGGAGGTCTACGGTAGAAGATAGAAGTCCGCAGTAGAAGGAAAATGCATCGAGGCACGTGTAGCACACGCTTCTTTGAAACGTTATTCGCCCCACTCCTGTAAGTGCCCGGAGTTCTAACTTAGGACGAACGCCTCCCAGATACAACGGTAGCACCGGATTGCTTTGCACTTAAGGTCCGGCGAATCGAATAGATGCTCAGACTATCACCAAAACAGGAGGCCAAGAAAGACGATAATCAAGATGCAATGCTAATGCAAGTGTATTAGAGGAAGGGAATTTCGTGTTTTCTGTGTATTTTTTCTGTTGTGGAAAATGGTTTCATTATATAGGCCAGTGAATCAACGCGTTTTAATTACGCCCATAAACCACACAATTAAAGCGGACATTAAGACAGAATTAATCTGTCCATTAAAACAGAATTATTCTGCTCTTTAATGCTGGAGTTACAAAAACTGAATTTAAAATTCAAAAGAAAAATGAGGCGGGGTCTAGGTAGCACAATTTGGTCCGACATTCGTGTCTGCATGTGCAGGCACGCGAGTACGCCAGTCCAAACCAATTGGACCTTGATTTGCACCCCCCCCCTGCGGGCGCGGGAGGGATAGTACTTTCTATACAAGCTTACCCAACACCAAGGAATCCTTTGTATATAAACCCTTCAAGCTTTTCACATTTTCCCAATGTGGGATAACCCACTCCCAACTAATGTTTCTAAAGACTCGTGTACATATTTTTATAATTCTTTCCAATATACCCCTTCATTTAATTCTATCATCATTTCACATCCTAGAGAGAGAGAGCGAGTAATGAGTACATAATTAATGACAGAGAATGTGTGTATGTGTGTGTAATAAGTATTATCGTCAAAACATATTTTACAACTCATTATTAATTAAATTTCTTAATCCTTGTGTTTTGTCAACTAAGAATATTTATCCGAGACGGAAGGAGTAGTAAATTAATTTAGTACATTTCTTTTTAAAAAAAAAACTTAATTGAGACAAATATTTTCAAATATGAAAGGAAGTAAGCCTTTACTATTGTTTTTCAAGAATGGTCATAATTATCAGAAATTTTCAAAAGTGTTAATGGGGACTCATATGAAGGGTTAGGAGTAGGCCTGATAATTTTGTGGATTGGGTTAGTTTGGGTTGGGGCTGGAATGGGATAGTAAATTCATATCCTTGATTCCTTGTGTCTAGGCTAGGAGTAATATTAACATTTTTGAACTTCCACATATTCTATCAAGTTGGTGGCCGAAGGAGATACATAACCCTGGCATTTCCATCGTTTGCCAATGCTTGTTTGTTTTGTCCCCTTAACCAAGATGTATATACGCCTGAATGTCAAGGTTCATTCTCGGTTGATTTTGCCATTGAATTCAATGACGGTTCCATAGATAAATTTTGGCCGTGGCACAAATTTATACTATAACATAATTTTTTTAGAAATTATAATTGTCCCTTATGTATTTTCATACGGAAGAAAAAAAAATTGGGCGGTGACACTCAGTAAAATGGCGTCGTTTTACAAGGTAAAAACAAACAAACAAACAATGACCGGTGCACCTGCCACCTAAGTGGATAAGGTGGATCCGCCCCAGATTGAATGCACAATCCACGTTTAGGAAGAACTAAGAAGAGAGGCAAAACGGGATAATCATCAATCTTGGGTGGTTTGAGTCGAGTTGAAACGCTGTAACGAGTTGAAGCGGGTCGAAACCCGTTAGAATCTAAATATCAAACATGTCAAAATAGCTCGAGTTAGAACAAGTAATATGCAGACCCATCGTAACCCTGAAATTTTTCCCAATAATCCATACTTTATAAAACAAAGACAAAAATTATCGGGTCAAAATGGGTAATAGACGCTACACACGTTAACCCGACCCAACCCGTTAATATTTTTAGGTAAAAATGAACTCGTTTCAACCCAAAAATATTAACATATTGGGTCGAATTGAGTGAGTTAACGAGTTACGGGTTTTAGCGGCTATAACTAATCATCACTTTTAATTAAGGTCTTAACATTAGAACCATAGGCAACTCGAGAAGGTGTTTTAGAGTTCAAGGACCTACCAAAAGTACATTCCACATTGCCCGGACAGAAAAAATGGTTAATTTTACTATTTTTCAAACAAAATTATCATTGTACTTGAAAAGAAATATGCAATTTCGTCATTATCACTAACTGTCATCTAATTTTTAACGAAATTAGTTCCAGTTGTATACCCCTAAAGTTTTTTTAAATATAGGAAGATACTTAATGATAGTTGAAGTTAAAAATTAAATGATTTTATTGTTCTTAAATTATATAAGTTTTTTTTTCTTTTAGAGGTTAAAAAAATATATTTTATGAACAAAAAAAAGGAAAGAATGAATGAAATATAAAAATGCAAATAAGAAAGAAACATATATTGCCAAAATAAAAAATTAAGAGAAAAATATCAATAATACAATATCGCTCAATAACTCACTAACAATTGATAAAAGCAATTTATTGGTTGAGATTAAATATTTTAAAAATATTTAACGATTGGGATTCATCAGGTTATTCTTTTTATAAATAAATTATTTACTAAAATATTAAAGAATTGTTTAATAATTATTAAAAATAAATTAATAAAGAAAGTATTTAATAAATTTTTAATAAATTAATAAATTATTAAAAAAATAATCATTTTTTAAATAAATTATTAAAAATATTTAATAAATCAATAACTATTATTAACTAAAACATATTAGACATAAATCATTAAATAACATTAAAAAAATTGTAAAAAAAAGTTCTTATAAAAAAGTATTATTCATAAAAAAAATTTAACATATCAAAATTTTCATGGTGACTATTATAAGTTGAATTAAATTTTTTTTATAATCTTATATTTATAATTCTTAATTATAATAAATTTTGAAAAACGTTAATACAAAAATAAGTTATACTTTTAGTCAATTCTCTTTACAAATTAAATTAAATTTAATGAATGAGTGTTAGCAACTAAATTTAATGAATTAAAATTTTCAAAATTTATTAATGATTAGTTTTATTTTTAAATTATTATGTTTTAGGCTTAATTCTCAACTTGGTCACCCTACTATTTTGAAAAGTCCGTTAAGCTCACTCTACTACCACTTTTCACAATTTAATAAGCGTAGTTTATCAAAAGTGTCAATTTGGTCTAAAAAGTGGATAGTGTTACTTTTGTTGGACGGAAGTCTTTGAAAAGATTGAAATGCTCTTACTAATATTAAGGATTTTACTAGCAATTGTTAATAATTGAACACTTAAGTGTCAATTTGGTCTAAAAAGTGGATACTGTACATCATTTTTTGTTCCATTTACACTTTTTAAACACTTAAGAGTAATTCCACTAGAATTGTCAGGGAAGAATTTGAAATCACGAATTAAAAACTCTAAAAATTAAAAACTCTAAAAAGAGTTTTGGAGCGTGGATTGGGAGTCCCACTGTGGCCTCTAAGCCTAGCATTTTAAAGCTTGAATTTCGGGGTCCATATCCATACCTCAAGTAAAATCTTTCACCAACGAGCTCTAACTCAATTGATGGTATCGTTCATTTCTCCTAACGGAGGTCGGGTGTTCAAGTCCCACTAGAGACACCTGTACTTATAACTTTCAATAGAAAGGTCGGCTTCAAGCCTCTTCGGAGGCAACATTGTTGTTCAAGCCTTACCCAAAGGCTCCATTTAGTGCTCGTTTATCTTAACGAGAGGTCGAGTGTTCAAACTCTACTAGAGACTCCCCCGGGTGGTAGGGTGTAAGTCGGAACCAAAGACCACGAACGAACCAAGCAAACCAAACCCGATGAACGGTTTGGTTCGGTTTATTTTAACGAACCAAACCAAACCAAACCCAATGGTTTGGTTCGGCTTTGGTCGAAGACGGTAGAAAACCACGCGGTCCGGTCGGTTCGGTTCACGGTTTTAAAAATAGAAAAGGTTCGGTTCCAAACCAAACCGGTTCAACGGTTTTGGTAGCAAACCAAACCAACCAATATATTTTTATTTATATTATATAATATATATTATATTACATTTATTAACTATTTTGAACATTTGATTTATTCATAATATATATATATATATCGAACCGCATACTAAACCAAACAAAATTTTGAACCAAACCAACCAATATATTTTATTTATTTATTATATAATATATATTATATTACATTTATTAACTATTTTGAACATTTGATTTATTCATTATTTCTTCCATTGTTTGTGTTTATTTTAGAATTTGTATTGTTTTATTTATGATAATTTATTGTTAGTAGGTTATTTCGCATAATTTTGATGTTAACCAAACAAAATTCCAAATTAAAATCTTATTTTTATTGATTTTAATGTTGGAGAACTATTATTTCATTACATTTTATATAAACCACAAAGCAAGACGAACCAAACCAAAGCCAGAGTAGTTTATTTTAGAATTTGTATTGTTTTATTTATGATAATTTATTGTTAGTAGGTTATTTCGGTTGGTTCGGTTCCAAATCTTACTTGATGTTAATTCGGTTCGGTTTGAGATTTTTGGAACCCTTATTTTTATTGTTATTTTTAATGTTGGTTAATTTCGGTTAGTTGGTTTGTGGTTTGGTATAAACAAACCAATTTATATAAACCACAAAAACCGAACCAAACCAAACCAAACGAGTAGTTCGGTTTGGTTCGGTTCCAAATCTTACTTGGTTCGGTTCGGTTTGACATTTTGGAACACTTTGAGGCGGTTCGTTTTGTGGAAGCGAGGCGTAAACCAAACCAAACCGAACCACTTACACCCCTACTCCTTGGCATTCACTATTCTCAACCGAGACGTCGGGTGTTCACCGAGGTACCATTGAGGTACCATTTGTTCTAGCCACACCAAAAACATCATATATCTATAATTGTAGCATTTAAAGGCAGAAAAAAGGGGTTGGGTAAGGTCTATATCCTCCAACCTTTCAAAAAAAAAAAAAAAAGTAAAATCTTTCATGAAAGTTTTATTGCCGAGCTAGAAACACACCTCGGCTTCGGCTCATTGTCGGCCACGCGATTTCAAGGAGCTCTTCTTCGTCCGGTTACTGCTCGTCGCCTTCGAAAGTGGATCCCACCAATAGCTAATAGCGGCGGCGGCGACGACTCTTGGTTTCTCCTCGCCTCAGGAGTTATCCTTATCGGTGTGCTACGAGTGCGAGTGTTGGCTTCGCCGTTCTCGATAGCAATGGTGGTTGGATTATTAGAGGTTCATTTGACGAGATTCGAACAGTAACTAGGGTTTGGGTGGAGGAATCGCGGCCTTGCGTTGTCGGATGATAGAGTTTCCTCTCTCACTTTTCGTCACACACTAACATACACGTAACAATGAAGATTGTAATTACTAATTTAAAACTTTCTCTCGCTAGAAATCTTCGTTATTGGTGGGTTGCAAGGTTGAGGAGACATTCTCACCTGAGCCGACTTGGGGGACACAAAAAACTAGGGTTTTGTGGATGATTTTTGATTCGAAATCGAAATAGGGATTTGGGCGAAATAAAAAATTGCGGAGGTTTCTTAATGATTTTGCTTTACTTTGGGTACATTTTGACTTTGCAGAAGACTTGATGATTTGGAAATTGAAAGGAAGGCTCATCTTCACCTTAAAAACCTTTAGGGAGACAATTACAATTAATTTCGTTAAAATTGGATGACAATAGGGATAATGACGAAATTACTATTGTAAAAATTCATCAAAATACAGTGGCAAAATTAATTATTTTTCCTTGCCCAAACCAAATTCAAGAATAGACCATACCAAATTTGGAAAAAAATATATATAATTATGAATCAAAACATAACTTCTGATCTTTTCAGCTTCATGTTTTAGAGTCTGGATCCTCTATTCAAAATCGTATTCCATCTCATATTCCGTCAAGTCGATTTTGCCACGTCATCGTAAATAAACAAAATCAATTACTAAATTGATTATGTTTCATAACAATAAAAAATCCGTGAAATCTAACTCAATATTTTTAAGTAAGATATTCTTATCGACACGCATGATAATCCGATTGGGAACAGAGATTAATACAATTTTAAGATCCATACTCCATGTTTTATATCAAAATTGAACCTAAATGAATAGACATGCTTTATTTGAGTCAACCATTCGTTTTCTGATTTGTTGTACTATTTTGAAGAAAAACACACTCATCATTTGGCTCCGTTGTTTAACCGCTTGACCAAAATAAAGAATTCTGCTGCCAGGA
>CM028382.1:71819392-71886094 GCA_013146195.2 Codonopsis lanceolata | reverse complement strand
CATGTTACTTGTGCCTCACCAATAGCTTGATTGACTGTCACAATGTATGCAAATTGGCGCAGGTTTTGTCCATCTTGGAATATCTTTCCATAAATTGGCGTAGCTATTCACCTTCTTCACCACTTTTATCTAGAGCTATAAACTCGATTCCATCGTGGATCTATTACAGTCTGTTTAGAAGATTTCCATGATATGGTTTAACACCGCCAAAGTGAATACAAATCCACTAGTGACCTTGAGTTTTATCGAGATCCAATTAGCATCCAGATATCCTTCACTATCTTTGGATCTCTCAGTATAGTGCATCCATAATCCCGAGTATATCTTAGTACCTTAGTACTCGACTATCGCTTTCAAAGGATCGCCCCGTGATTACTGTGATATCTACTCGCCTACTCACAAAGATAGGCAATATCCGGCCTTGTACAACTCATAAAGTACATCGACTACCTATGATCCTCGAGTATTCTACCCGAGAAACAGCCTCACCTCTATTCTTTGATAGATGTTGACTTGTGTCAATAGGAGTTCTAGCTATTGCAATATCATCCTTGCTAAACTTCTCTAGAATTTTATCCACATAGTGTGACCGACTTAAAGTAAGTCCACTTGAAATTCTTAAACTTTAACACTCAAGGATTATATCGCCTAACCCTATATCTTTCATGTCAAATTTCGAAGCTTAACATGTCTTTGTGGATTTGATCATATTGTATCATTGTCGCCAATGATAAGCATGTCGCTTCACGTGAAAGACATAAAATGACATAGCCATTTTAAGTGTCCTTTACATAAACACATTTATCACATTTATTGATTTTAAATCAATGACCCAACATGGCATTATCAAAATTCTCATGCCATTGTTTTGGTGCTTGTTTTAAACCATACAAAGACTTAACCAACTTGCACACTTTGTTTTCTTGCTCGAGCGTAAAACCCTCTCGGTTGTTCCATGTAAATCTCCTCTTCTAAATCACCATTTAGAAAGACAGCCTTTACATCCATTTGATGTACTTCTAGATTTTGCAATGCGGCAATAGCAAGTACTAATCTAATGGAGGTTATTCTCAGAACAGAGAATAAGTATCAAAGTAATCAAGGCCTTCACGTTGTTTGTAACCTTTAATTACAAGTCCGGCCTTATACTTATCAATTGTTCCATCTACTTTCATTTTCTTTCTTGAAAATCCACTTATACCCTAATGGTTTGCTTCCTTGAGGAAGGTCCACTAGTTCCCAAGTGTGATTTTTGAAGAATGGAATCAATCTCACTTTTAATGGCTTCTTTCCATTGAGGTCCCTCTGAGGAACCTCATAGCCTCTTTGTAGTTTTGAGGTTCACTTTCTAGCATGTAGTAAGAAAATCCGGGCCAAAAGATTTTTTACCCTACTTTTGCTACGACGAGGTTCCACCTCTTCTTGCTCATTCTCTTCATGTTCATCTTCTTCCCAAGCATCTGCTTAGATGAGTTAGACTCATTGCTCCTTACAAGGAAATACATCTTCGAAGAAAGAAACATTACAAGATTTCATTATTGTATTCTGTGTATGTCTTCTATCTTAGACTGCACAAGAAAACGATAAATCGGCCAATTATGTGCATAACCAATGAATATGCAATCAATGCTTAATGGTCCTACTTCCACCTTTTAGGTAAAGGAATGCAAAGAACCTTGCAAGACACCCCCACACTCGTAAGTATTTGTAGGATGGAACTCTTCCATGCCACATCTCGTAAGGGCTTTTGTCAAGCTTCTTACGGGTACCTTATTTAAAAGATAATTAGTCGACAAAATTTCTCCCCACATATTATGTGGTAATCCGTAACTTAACAACATGGCATTCATCATCTCTTTAAGAGTTCGATTTTTCCGCTCGCAATGCCATTTTGTTGAGGTGCATAAGGTAAAGCCGTTGTTTCGTGAATTATTCCATGCTTAGCGCAAAATTCAGCGAATAATGTTGATTCATATTCACCTCCACGATCACTTCTAACATCTTAATCTTCTTGTTAAGTTGATTCTCAACTTCGCTTTGTAGAGAATAAACTTCTCTATTGCTTCATCTTTACTTTTAAGAAGATACACATAACAAAATCTTGTGCTATCATCAACAAAAGTTATGAAGTACTTGTTCCCACCACATGATTGTGTTGATTTAAAATCACACACATCAGTGTGAATTAATTCAAGTGGTTCACTATTTCTTTCAATAGAATGGAAGGATGTTTTGTTAACTTTGCTTCTACACAAGTTTCGCACTTGTGATTTTTATCAATTTGAAATTTTGGTATGCAATCCATGCTAATTAGTCTACGTAAAGTACCATAATTAACATGTCCTAGTCTACCATGCCATAAATTGGAAGACTCAAGCAAGTAAACAGAAGATTTGTTCTTATTATTACTGCTTTTAGGCTTAACAACCATTACGATAGCTTAAACAAATTTCCCCATCATTAACATACCATTTGCCTACAAACATTCCACTTTTAGTCAAAGTTACAACATCGACTCAAAAACAACACGAAGCCATGCTTCACAAGCAAAGATCCGGACACTAAGTTTTTCCCGAATCTCAGCACATTAGAGCACGTTGTTTAGAGTCAATTCCTTCCCGTAAGTCATCTTCGAACCACTTTCCCTTGACCTTTATGATATCGTGAGGTGGCGCAATTACCCATGTAAATCTTTTCTCCATCCTCGGCAGCTTCAAAGGTTCTGAACATCTCTTTGTTGGAGCAGACGTGCCTAGTGGCACTAGTGTCAATCCACCACTGATTTGGGTTTGAACCCACACCAGATTGACTTCACAGATCACCGCAGCAAGGTTGATATCCGACACATCTTGAGCAATGCCATCCACAAGATTGGCTTCACGCCTCCTCTTTGGTTTCTTGCAAACCGTGGACTTGTGACCCATGCCTCCACAATTGTAGCAGTTTCCATGAAACTTCTTCTTAGAAACTCCACCCTTGGGACCTAAATTTGTCCCTTTACCAACTCTAGCAAACTTTCCTTTGCCTTTGGAGCTTTGACCATGCTCCACAACATTGGCTTTTAAGAGCCATAGAAGTGACCGCTTTTCTTATCATTTCCTCTCGTTGTCCTCTTCTATACAAGATCGAACAACAAGTCGTTCAACGGTAAAGCATCTCCCTTTCGCTTATGCTTTAGGTAACTCTTGAAATCCTTCCAAGCCGCGGCAATTTTTCAATAATTGCAGCCACCTTGAAGGTTTCCCCACTAATTTCCATCCCCTGCCTCCCAATCTCGCAGTAAAGCACTTGCAGCCTCCTGATTGACCTGCATACGGATTTAGCATCCGTCGCTTTATAGTCCAGTCTTCCAACTATGAACTTCTTGGCCCCAAAGATGAGGTGCACTTGTGGTCAAGAGAGTTCCATAGTTCCTTTGCCGCTTTCTTAAAAACGATAAACTTCATTGCGAGTCTTCCAACCCGCTTCAAGACATAGTTCTTGCAAAGGAAATCACCTTGATTCCATGCATCCAAAGCACTAACGCTTGGAAATCGATCTTCACCAACATTCGGCGGGTCTTCTTTCTAAACCTTTCCAAATGAAGTGTGGTCAAGTAAAACAAAGATCTTCTGCAGCCGCTTGAAATCAGCCTTTGAATTTCTCCTCCCGCTCTCACTATGGTTCACCAGTAGTTGTGGGAAACGCTCACCACTGAGCATTGGTTATAGGAGGGTTCGAGTTCGAAGTGTTTCCCCACGCCTGCCTTCTCGCCCGTCTTCTCGTTCAGCCGTGGTAGGAGCTAAGGTATTGTTCTCGTTAGTCATATCTGAAATACGACAATAATCTGTAAGATTATAGAGTTCTCTATAGAAGAGATTATTGTTATCTTAAATAACAATAATAAACAGAAAGAAAATTAACGTTTCAAGATTGTTGGGTAGAACCCTTTACAATCTTACAGAATATATATTAAAAATAATATTAAATATTAAATAACGAAAACAAAACTAAACCGTTGTACTGCTAGTTGCTTCGAAACAAGTCTTCTGGTGACTTATAGGGAAGTCTGCTGGTGACTTGAATCAACGTCTGTAGGTGGCTCTTCAAGGTCTTCTGGTGAAGGTCTTCTGAAGGTCTACCGGTGGAAGAACTAATGTCTACCGGTAGAAGTATTGCAGGTCTACCGGTGGAAGTATTGGAGGTCTATCGGTAGAAGATAGAAGTCTGCAGGTAGAAGGAAAACTGTACCGAGGCCTGTGTAGCACACAGTTTCCTTGAAACGTTATTCGCCCCACTCCCTGTAAGTGCCTGGAGTTCTAACTTAGGACGAACGTCTCCCAGGATACAACGGTAGCACCGGATTGCTTTGCACTTAAGGTTTGGCGAACTGAATAGATGCCTGTAGACTATCACCAAAACAGGAGGCCAAGAAAGACGATAATCAAGATGCAATGCTAATGCAAGTGTATTAGAGGAAGGGAATTTCGTGTTTTCTGTGTATTTTTTCTGTTGTGGAAAATGGTTTCATTATATAGGCCACTGAATCAACGCGTTTTAATTACGCCCATAAACCACACAATTAAAGCGGACATTAAGACATAATTAATATGTCCATTAAAACAGAATTATTCTGCTCTTTAATGCTGGAGTTACAAAAATTGAATTTAAAATTCAAAAGAAAAATGAGGCGGGTTTGTCTAGGTAGCACAATTTGGTCCGACATTCGTGTCTGCATGTGCAGCACACGAGTACGCCGTCCCAAACCAATTGGACCTTGATTTGCACCCCCGCGCGCGGAGGGATAGTACTTTCTATACAAGCTTACCCAACACCAAGGAATCCTTTGTATATAAACCCTTCAAGCTTTTCACATTTTTCCAATGTGGGATAACTCACTCCCAACTAATGTTTCTAAAGACTCGTGTACATTTTTTTATAATTCTTTCCAATATACCCCTTCATTTAATTCTATCATCATTTCACATCCTAGAGAGAGAGCGAGTAATGAGTACATAATTAATGACAGAGAATGTGTGTATGTGTGTGTAATAAGTATTATCGTCAAAACATATTTTACAACTCATTATTAATTAAATTTCTTAATCCTTGTGTTTTGTCAACTAAGAATATTTATCCGAGACGGAAGGAGTAGTAAATTAATTTAGTACATTTCTTTTTTAAAAAAAGAACTTAATTGAGACAAATATTTTCAAATATGAAAGGAAGTAAGCCTTTACTATTGTTTTTCAAGAATGGTCATAATTATCAGAAATTTTCAAAAGTGTTAATGGGGACTCATATGAAGGGTTAGGAGTAGGCCTGATAATTTTGTGGATTGGGTTAGTTTGGGTTGGGGCTGGAATGGGATAGTAAATTCATATCCTTGATTCCTTGTGTCTAGGCTAGGAGTAATATTAACATTTTTGAACTTCCACATATTCTATCAAGTTGGTGGCCGAAGGAGATACATAACCCTGGCATTTCCATCGTTTGCCAATGCTTGTTTGTTTTGTCCCCTTAACCAAGATGTATATACGCCTGAATGTCAAGGTTCATTCTCGGTTGATTTTGCCATTGAATTCAATGATGGTTCCATAGATAAATTTTGGCGGTGGCACAAATTTATACTATAACATAATTTTTTTAGAAATTATAATTGTCCCTTATGTATTTTCATACGGAAGAAAAAAAAATTGGGCGGTGACACTCAAGAAATGGCGCTGCTTTTACAAGGTAAAAAAACAAACAAACAATGACCGGTGCACCTGCCACCTAAGTGGATAAGGTGGATCCGCCCCAGATTGAATGCACAATCCATGTTTAGGAAGAACTAAGAAGAGAGGCAAAACGGGATAATCATCAATCTTGGGTGGTTTGAGTCGAGTTGAAACGTGTAACGAGTTGAAGCGGGTCGAAACCCGTTAGAATCTAAATATCAAACATGTCAAAATAGCTCGAGTTAGAACAAGTAATATGCAGACCCATCGTAACCCTGAAATTTTTCCCAATAATCCATACTTTATAAAACAAAAACAAAAACTATCGGGTCAAAATGGGTAATAGACGCTACCCACGTTAACCCGACCCAACCCGTTAATATTTTTAGGTAAAAATGAACTCATTTCAACCCAAAAATATTAACATATTGGGTCGAATTGAGTGAGTTAACGAGTTACAGGTTTTAGCGGCTATAACTAATCATCACTTTTAATTAAGGTCTTAACATTAGAACCATAGGCAACTCGAGAAGGTGTTTTAGAGTTCAAGGACCTACCAAAAGTACATTCCACATTGCCCAGACAGAAAAAAAGGTTAATTTTGCTATTATACTTTGACTAATCGTTACATTTTGTTATTGTACTATTTTTCAAACAAAATTAACATTGTACTTTAAAAGAAATATGCAATTTCGACATTATCACTAACTGTCATCTAATTTTTAACGAAATTAGTTCCAGTTGTATACCCCTAAAGTTTTTTTAAATATAGGAAGATACTTAATGATAGTTGAAGTTAAAAATTAAATGATTTTATTGTTCTTAAATTATATAAGTTTTTTTTTCTTTTAGAGGTTAAAAAAATATATTTTATGAACAAAAAAAAGGAAAGAATGAATGAAATATAAAAATGCAAATAAGAAAGAAACATATATTGCCAAAATAAAAAATTAAGAGAAAAATATCAATAATACAATATCGCTCAATAACTCACTAACAATTGATAAAAGCAATTTATTGGTTGAGATTAAATATTTTAAAAATATTTAACGATTGGGATTCATCAGGTTATTCTTTTTATAAATAAATTATTTACTAAAATATTAAAGAATTGTTTAATAATTATTAAAAATAAATTAATAAAGAAAGTATTTAATAAATTTTTAATAAATTAATAAATTATTAAAAAAATAATCATTTTTTAAATAAATTATTAAAAAATATTTAATAAATCAATAACTATTATTAACTAAAACATATTAGACATAAATCATTAAATAACATTAAAAAAATTGTAAAAAAAAGTTCTTATAAAAAAGTATTATTCATAAAAAAAATTTAACATATCAAAATTTTCATGGTGACTATTATAAGTTGAATTAATTTTTTTTATAATCTTATATTTATAATTCTTAATTATAATAAATTTTGAAAAACGTTAATACAAAAATAAGTTATACTTTTAGTCAATTCTCTTTACAAATTAAATTAAATTTAATGAATGAGTGTTAGCAACTAAATTTAATGAATTAAAATTTTCAAAATTTATTAATGATTAGTTTTATTTTTAAATTATTATGTTTTAGGCTTAATTCTCAACTTGGTCACCCTACTATTTTGAAAAGTCCGTTAAGCTCACTCTACTACCACTTTTCACAATTTAATAACTGTAGTTTATCAAAAGTGTCAATTTGGTCTAAAAAGTGGATAGTGTTACTTTTGTTGGACGGAAGTCTTTGAAAAGATTGAAATGCTCTTACTAATATTAAGGGATTTTACTAGCAATTGTTAATAATTGAACACTTAAGTGTCAATTTGGTCTAAAAAGTGGATACTGTACATCATTTTTTGTTCCATTTACACTTTTTAAACACTTAAGAGTAATTCCACTAGAATTGTCAGGGAAGAAATTGAAATACGAATTGCCGGCAGATCGAATTAAAAAACTCTAAAATTAAAAAACTCTAAAAAGAGTTTTGGAGCGTGGATTGGGAGTCCCACTGTGACGCTCTAAGCCTAGCATTTTAAAGCTTGAATTTCAGGGTCCATATCCATACCTCAAGTAAAATCTTTCACCAACGAGCTCTAACTCAATTGGTACTGTTCATTTCTCCTAACGGAGAGGTCGGGTGTTCAAGTCCCACTAGAGACACCCTGTACTTATAACTTTCAATAGAAAGGTCGGGCGTTCAAACCTCTTCAGAGGCAACATTGTTGTTCAAGCCTTACCCAAAGGCTCCATTTAGCTGCTCGTTTATCTTAACGGAGAGGTCGAGTGTTCAAACTCTACTAGAGACTCCCTGGTACATCACTATTCTCAACTGAGACGTCGGGTGTTCAAACCCTTACCAGAGGTACCATTTGTTCTAGCCACACCAAAAAACATCATATATCTATAATTGTAGCATTTTAAGGCAGAAAAAAAGGGGTTGGGGTAAGGTCTATATCCCCTCCAACCTTTCAAAAAAAAAAAACAAAGAAGTAAAATCTTTCATGAAAGCCGACAGCTAGAAACATCGGCTTCGGCTCATTGTCGGCTCACCGCGATTTCCTCTTCTTCGTCCGGTCGTTCTGGTCGCCTTCCGAAAGTGGATCCCACCAATAGCGACGGCGACGACGACGACGACTCTTGGTTTCCTCCTCGCCTCCGGAGTTATCCTTATCGGTGCCGCTACGAGTGCGAGTGTTGGCTTCGCTGTTCTCAGATAGCAATGGTGGTTGGATTATTAAAGGTTCATTTGACGATTCCGAATCTGGTAACTAGGGTTTGGGTGGAGGAATCGCGGGCTTGCGTTGTCAGATGATAGAGTTTCCTTTCTCAGCTTTTCGTCACACACTAACATACACAGTAACAATGAAGATTGTAATTACTAATTTCTGAAACTTTCTCTCTGCTAGTAGTGTTATTGGTGGGTTGCAAGGTTGAGGGAGACATTCTCTCACGGAGCCGACTTGGGGGGACACAAAAAAACTAGGGTTTTGTGGATGATTTTTGATTCGGAAATCGAAATAGGGATTTGGGCGAAATAAAAAATTGCAGAGGTTTCTTAATGATTTTGCTTTACTTTGGGTACATTTTGACTTTGCAGAAGACTTGATGATTTGAAAATTGAAAGGAAGGTTCATCTTCACCTTAAAAACCTTTAGGGGAGACAATTACAATTAATTTCGTTAAAATTGGATGACAACTAGGGATAATGACGAAATTACTATTGTAAAAATTCATCAAAATACAGTGGCAAAATTAATTATTTTTCCTTGCCCAAACCAAATTCAAGAATAGACCATACCAAATTTGGAAAAAATATATATAATTATGAATCAAAGCATAACTTCTGATCTTTTCAGCTTCATGTTTTAGAGTCTGAATCCTCTATTCCAAAATTGTATTCCATCTCATATTCCACCGTCGGATTCTTGCCACGTGTCAATCGTAAATAAACAAAATCAATTACTAAATTGATTATGTTTTCATAACAATAAAAATTCGTGAAATCTAACTCAATATTTCCTTTTGTGAAGATTTCTTATTGACACGTGGCAAGAATCCGACAGTGGAATAGGAGATGGAATACAATTTTGGAATAAAGGATCCATACTCCATGTTTTATATCAAAATTGAACCTAAATGAATAGACATGCTTTATTTGAGTCAACCATTCGTTTTCTGATTTGTTGTACTATTTTGAAGAAAAACACACTCATCATTTGGCTCCGTTGTTTAACCGTTGACCAAAAAATAAAAAGAAATTTCCGCTGCCAGGAGTTGAACCTGGATGAATAGCTTTATCCTTTGAGTTTGTGCTACAGCGGATTTTCTGATAGATGGTGACAAACAATATTATTAATATTTATTCCAGCTTACAGTATACAGGCACACACATTTGCACAGCCCTCTTGATCTTGATTTCGCGGATAAGAGCATCCAGCGGTTGTATTTTAAAACACCATCAATATAATTTTTAAATCTTTTTAGAGATCATTTAAAAAAGTTTCAATTCCAATGAACACCATCTATAACCCTCTAAATTAGTCACATCATTTAAGTAACAAACCTAACTATCAATATATTTCTTTCTTTTTTATTTCTATTTTTCTACCGCAATCGAAATAAAATATATAAACTTTAAATTTTAAATTATATATATATATATATATATATATATATATATATATATATATATATATTACTTCAATTTTTATTTAAATGAAGTCGTGTGACGTTTTTTATTATTTTCAATAATTTTTAGTTATAAATAATAGGAAAGGAGAATGGAAAAAAAATTATGAACGCATATCATCAAATATGATAGACGCATTATCCTATACATAAAGCCTCAGCAATAGAAAGAATACGGTGTTCAGTAAAACTCAACCAATATTTTGAGAGAAAATTAACTAATTTTAGGGAGAGCAAGTCTCTTGTAAGACGGCCTTACGGATCTTAATTCGTAAGACTTAAACTCACTCTCTCAAAGCGCAACTCACTAACACACGATGAATCAGATAAAGAGAATCCATCTTACAAAAGATGAGTGTAAGACCATTGTAAATGCTCTATGAAAAACACACTCATAATGTTCTCCGCGCCTTCGCCAATTCAAAAGACAAGAAGTCGTCGTACATGGATAAGCGCATCTGATGCAATGTTGTTGGCATCCAAGCTTGGGAAGTAGAAATTCAACTCAACTATAGAATTGCTACTCCAAGTCCACCTTGAATGAAATACTCCCTAGCTCCATTGCAGAATTGTTGTCGTGCTTTCTTTTTTTGTCTGTCTTTTTTTTTATTTGATAGTTTTCTTTCGTAGGACAATATTTTTATTATTTTACTTTTATTTTTTTTATTTTAATTATATGTCACATGCATGTGTATTTTTTTTAAAAAACTACATACTTTATCAATATTAATAATTAAGTTAATTATTTTTTTTCAATTCGATTATATAGTTAAACAGAACAATAATTTAGGTACCGTGAGAGTATAATAGCAAGGACGCTTTTGTCGCTATCTTCTCACAAAATTAAATGTCGAATACTTAAGTGTACTCCTTCCGTTCTTCAAATACTAGTAGTTTTTGATATGAAAATTTGACGTATTCCCTATGTTCCGGACAAATAGACCCCGTTTGAAAGTCAAACTTTTTTAAAAAATGAAATTTTTTGTAGCTTATTAATAATAAGATTAATGCTAGGGAGACTCAAACGATACTCAGAATTATGCACCAAATGACATGACAACTAATATCGTATTAGTGGGTCCTTTAGTTTTACTTATTCACTAATCCAACATTAGTTAAATTTAACCTAGCTACAAAAATCGAAATCAATCAAAAAGGCAAATCAAACCAAAAAACAAAATAATCAATAAATTAAACTTCCTCAAAAATCACTATTTACGTTCATAACATACCAGTTCTTCATCTTTCCCAAAATTAACCCATAAACCCCACACTTGGGTACACATTAAATCACCATGTTAGGACCCGTTTGGTGCATCATTTTTAAAACGCAATGGTTTCTTTACAAACACGTTTGGTATATAATTTTAAAACGCTATTTTCATAAACTTGAGTAATTGTCAAAAAAAAAAAAAACAGTTATATCCTTTGATCCATTGTAAATAAACACGATTGAGAATCATGCGAGGAAAACCTTCATATATATATTAATATTAAATATCATCTAATAATCTAAAAATACTAAAATTATGATCATATTACAATTTACAAGATTAAAAATTTAAATATAACAATTCAATTTCATTACATAAATTGTAAATCTCAAGAAAATATGAATGCCAAAAAAATAAATTTTGTGTCAAAGTTACAAATTATGTATTTAAATTTAAATAAAAAAGGGGAAGAAATAAATAAAACAGAAAGCTAAAGAGTAATTTGAAAATATAAATTGCCTAATGGTAGATATCTTTTTCTTTGTCTGCATTGTTTAGTCAATTCCCATTTCCCAACCCAAAATATCGACTCATCCCTTCCATTTCCCCAAATTCACTTTAACGGTCAAAGAGGGCCCATTTTTACCAGGCAAAACATTTATATCTTTTTCATTCAATCACCTCCCCTCTCTCTCTCTTTCTCTAGGGTGCGCTCGCTTTGTCCTTCAGGGAGAGGGAGTCTTTTTGTTATTGCTTTGCTATTGCGGGGATTTGGGCATAGTGACTGCCCCGATTAGTTGCTTTTTCGCCTCGGGATCCGGACGGCACAGCTGCTTGCTTTTGTTACTGTTGTTTGCTTGCTGGCATCGGAAATCAGGCAGAACAACTGCTTGTTTATGTCTGATTTGACGTCTGAATTCGGGCAGGGTAACTGCTCCTTTTGGGATTTTTGGATCGGTGGAATAGGGAGGAATCCTAGCAAGGCAACTAGGTTTCACTTTGGCCGGTGAGTTTTAGTATTTGGGAGAGATTTGACAGAGCGAGTTAGAGGAAGAAATTCCTTCGGCGTTCACTCAGACTGCGCGGAGAGAATTCAATGCATACTATTTTCTCATTGTGTGAAGAGTGTGTGAATTCTGAAGACCAGGCACCTTAATTTATAGGCTGAGAGTAAGGCTTCTTTCGCTGTTAAGTTTTACTTTGTGCTTTATTGGCTTTTACCGCGCGTTGAGAGAATTTCACCTTAGGTAAACTGCTACAGGAGAATGGGGAATATTGGGTGCCACCTATAGTGGGTTTGGGCGCCGTGCCCAAGGTGGCTATGGGCAACGCCCATGGCCATTTGTGTCCTTCTTTTTGGCACTTAGGCCCCCTGTATTTCACTGTTTATACATCCTGCTTTTCCTTTTGCATTTTCAACCATGTAACTTGACATTAGTTACTCCTTTTAACAGGTCTTGAAATTTTTATGCCATGTTACAAATCAGAGGAACGAAATTGGGGTGTCTATAGGTAAGGATGGAGAAAACACAGTAAATTAAATTTGTAACAACCATCTATAAGAATTCCAGAACCAAATTTAATAGAATCTTTATATAAATTGAAACTTTCAGTACCCAAATCAAACATAAATCCTTGTAAATCAAGTATTGAAACTGAAATTAAGTTGCAGGAAATAGATGGAACATAAAGAGTTTGAAATAAATCTAAATAATATCATTTTGCAAAAACAAGACGATACGTTCCAGTAGCTTCGACAGGAGCTTTATTGTCGTTTCCCACAAATAATTTTTTTTCAGTTGGGCTTATGATTTGGGTTGTAAGGTGTCCCTGCATCGAATTAGAAACATGAATATTAGCACCTGTATCCAACCATTAGAAGGCACATTAGAGAAGTTACATTCTGAAAAACTTACGAATCACAAAGGATTATCTTTACTTTCAAACTAGTTGCGTCGTTTTTCACAATCTTTCTGGAAATGTCCAGATTTCTTGTAGAAACAACAAACGTTTTCTTTCTTTGCCTTGACTTGAGGGGGTTGGATGTTATTATTCATTTTGGGTGATGCTCTTTTCTGGCTTTTTTCCAGCCTTTTTCCCAAACGTATGATTCGCTCCTTGAATTGTGAGATGTGCAAGATTAACACCTTGTTGAGTTAGCCTTGCTTCCTCTTGAACAAGCATGTTAGATAGTTCATTCATTGTCCACTTTTCCTTATTGAAATTATAGTTCATTTGAAAAGGGGCATACTGTGGAGGAAGAGAATTTAGGATAAACTGGATAAGAAAATTCTCATCCACTTTCATTCTTAAATTCTGAAGCTTAGCTGCAATATTTTGCATCTCAATAATATGATTGTGCATTGACCGTGCACCATCAAACTTCATAGTAGTGAGTTCTGACATTAATTTCTCTACAAGGGACTTATCTGTAGTCTTAAAGCATTCTGCAACAGATTACATGAATTCCCTAGCCAATTTCTTTTCAGGAAGAGAGGTCTTGATGTTTGCAGCAATCGTCATTCACATGAACATAAGGCTCAATCTGTAACTCTTCTCCCACAGTTTATGGAGATCCTTATTCTCTTTGGTGCTTTCCGCAGTTAATGCAGAAAGTTTTTCAGTTTGGAGTGCAAGATCGAGATCAAGAACACCCAAAGTGAATTCAATGTTCTCACACCATTCTGAGAAGTTGGTACCATTGAGAAATGACATAAATGAAGCATGCGAGTGCAAATTAACGGGAACAAGAGCTGAAATATAATAGAGATATATAAGAGTTAAAAGTTATCTAAATATACATAAAAAAGATTCTCCTGGGTAGAACCTTCATTAAATTAATTATGAGTCATAATTCCAATTTAATCATGTGTACAAAAGCAAGATAAATATTTGTGGATATTTTTTCTTTTCTCTAACATATTAATTTTAATGTTGTTCAAACATGTGGATAAGAATCACCTGTGGGTAATTACTATTCTAATATGTATGTACAACGTAGAAGACTCATCAATAAACATGAATATCAAATAAAATCAAAATAATAATCTATTATCACTGTGGTGACAATTAGACTTTTAATCATATCAAAACGGTTATGTGCGGAAAATATTTTTTTCTTTTCTATTCAAGCATGTGGATGAGAATCACCTGTGAGTGATTACTATTCTAATATGTATGTACAACATAGAAGACTCATTAATAAACATGAATATCAAATAAAATCAAAATAATAGTCTATTATCAATGTGGTGACAATTAGACTTTTAATCATATCAAAACTGTAAGTTATTAATCTTAAACCCTAGATCTTGAACTTTATGATAATCACAATAGCATACAAAATACTCTTAATTAAAATACCTGATGAAAACATGTTGCTTTTAGTGATTTGCCCTTAATCTGAAATCAGTAGTATAATAGAGAAGGGCGGAATATGGTTTCTCCCTTTTGGCCTAAAACGTAATAAATTAATATGATGGGTATTACATCTCTTTTATAGGCAAAGGAACACCAAATTCCTATTAGGGTTTTAATCTCAATCGTCCATCAAGGTAGAGTTTATTTAGAAAACTAAATCCTTTTACAAACCAGATTTATTGTAATTTAACTATTGACCATTTAAAGAATTTCTTAACCCGCAAAAAATATATCTTACACGTCATATTCTAGAAGAGCAATAATTACATAAAAAACCAACAACTGTTAAATGGAAAAAATATATATACAGTAATAATATTAATACAAGAAGCTCGTGGTATCAAATATTAGTATTGTACAATAGGAGGTATGGGATCAGACTTCTAACAGGCCCTTTAATTTCATATGCCAAGGCTGAGGGATCTGGAGTTTTCAAGTTCGTCTGATGGATCCCAGTCCATGGAGGACGCCAGAATCTTGGACAGGGTCATGAGAACATCAGAGGCAGAGGGACGAGCGTTGAGATCATTAGCCACACAGTTGCCTGCAAGTTGGGCCATGGAGTACGCTAAACCAAGTGGGTACTCATGCTTGAGGTTAACATCCATGAATCCTCTCAACTTCACCATCACATTCTCTCCTCCAAGAACCTCCATTATCCTTGCAGACAGATGTAATTCTGTGCGTTTGTCCTCCTCTTCCTCCTCTTTATTGGGTGCTGCAACAGCTTCCTTTCCAGACAAGAGCTCCAACATCACCACTCCTAACGCAAACACGTCTAGTTTCGGGGTGATCAACCCATTCTCGATGTATTCGGGAGGCATATAACCATAAGTCCCAACCACGTGCCTCGTCAATTGGAGGCCCTCATTCTCCTCCACGCTCCTCGCCAACCCAAAATTAGTGATCTTGGCTCGCATTTTCCTATCAAGCAGAACATTGCTGCTCTTCAAGTTCTTGTGGATGTAAGGGGGATTGGTGAAGTTATGGAGGTAATTGAGAGCATCAGCGATGTCGTTAGCAATTTGGACCCTCTCTTTCCAACCCAAAGGAGTATGTTTGTGAGTCAACCAGTGGGTGAGAGATCCGTTTTCGGCATACTCGTAAACAAGATAGGTGTTGCCTTGGTGGAGGCAGAAACCAGAGAGCCTGATAATATTGGAATGATTTATGTGCTTTAGTATATTGATCTCTACACCGGAAACATCTCCCTGGATAATCTTAACGGCTGCATAATCCCCCTTGAAAGACCCTCGATAAACTTGCCCCTGGAGTCTATTTTCTTCACTGAAGCAGGCGGTGGCCTCTTTCAGGTCCCCATACTTGTAAACGGTAAGGGATTCGACAGCAAACCGAAGGCCTTCCGCGGATACCGACCAAGAGTAGCTGCTATCATGCATGGCGTAATCAGAAGATCCGGGAAGCGGCTTCTTCTCGTCGGCAGATAGATGGGGAGGAGGAGGAGTTTTTCGCCTAAACCTAAAGTACCAAACAAGAAATCCGGAGAGGGAGAGGAGGAATGCGATACCAATTCCGACACCGACAAAAACCCAGGTGCGGGAGCTGTCGTTGGTGTTGCTGGCAGAGGGAATGAGGGGAGAGGAAGGAGGAGGAGGAGGAGGTGAGGCGGAGGGGTCAATCCTGGTGGGCTGGGTAGTAAGGGGAACGAGGAGAGGGGTGAAAGGGAAAATGACATTGGAGGAGAGTTGGTTGGCGTCGTAGATAGACTGGAAGTCGGAGAGACCAAAGGTGGAAGCGATAGAAGAAATGGAGTCGCCCCAGGTGATGAGGTAGGTGAGGAGGTAGCGGATGCCGGCGGCAGTTTGGTTGGGAGTAGGGCAAGCGCAACGGAGGGGGATAGAGATGTTGATACCAAGGGAGAGGTTGCGGTAGTTGTAGGAGTTGTGATTGATGAGGGCCTGACAAGTGGTGAGGCCCTGGAAAGTGTTGTTGGAAATGGAGAGGTAATTATCGTTGATGTTGTTCAATAGGAAAGAAGTATTGTGCTGATAATAGTACTGTGGTTGTTGTGGTTGTGAAGAAAGGGGAGAAGAACATGAGCAGTTGGAGATGGGTATAATAAGGATGGTGTCAGCAGGGATGGTGGATTGGGTGGAGGAGAGGTTGTTGATAAGAACAATGGAGTTAGGGTCGGAGTTGAGAAGGGTGGCGATGGAGGAAGGGGTATTGTAATTAGGAGGTTGAGAACGGAAGGTGAGGTAGGAAGAGCAGGAAGAGGAAGATGAAGATCCATTAATGCCGCATACGTAACCCAGAGCTGTAGTGTGGTTTTGATCGCAAGCAAGCTGTCTGTTGTTGACGTAACTCTGTTGGGCTTCAACAATATGGCTTCCGATCATGCATATCAATAACAATTCTAAAATGGATGAAGATGAACCCACCCTCCTCATCCTCATCTTCTCGACAAATGTAGTGGGAACCAAGACTATCCTCCCTCCCTCCGAAGATTGATTGGGTTTATTTATATAAATAAGACTGTAATTGGAAAAACAGCAACTTATTTGGGCAAACTAAGCAATTGGTCCTCTCGATTCTGTTTTTTTGGCTTTTCCTCCCTTAATAATAATAATAATAATAATAATAATATATAATAATGTGACTGCGACTGCAACCACGACCGAACTAGAGCGCAATGTATTTGACTAATTACTCCCGTCTTTTTCAAATTGTATTAGTACAAATATCGGTGAAAGTTGGGTAGGGGTTTTAATCGAATGGGCAATGCTAGGGTCACTCTCATTTTGTATTAAAATATGAGTATTTTATGATGTGGTACACTTTTATTGGTTGGAGTAGTGGGACCCACAAAATGTCCAACCAATGAAAATGCACCACGTCATAGAGTACTCATATTTTGATGTAAAATGAGAGTGACTCAAGCATTACCCTAATCGAAATCACCGAATCACGTAATCGAACCAAATCAAATCAAGTTAATCGGTTTGGTTTAGTTTTGGATGAAAATAATTCGGTTTCAGTTTTAAAAATTAGAAAATCGCTCGGCTAGGTTTGATTCCCGCTTTATGGTATCAAACCAAATTAAACCAACTTATATATTTTAATTTATTTATAATATATATATATATACACACACACATACTAAACCAAACAAAATCTTAATTGTTGGAGAACTATTGTTTCTTTAATTGTTTGTGTTTATTTTAGAATTTGTATTTATATAAACTACAAAACAAAACCAAACCGAGTGGTTCGATTCCAAACCTTAATCGGGTTGATTAGATTTGAGATTTTTGAAACTAATAGGGTGCGGTTCGGTTTGTGATTTTGGTATAAACCAAACCAAATCGAACCACTTATATCCCTAAAAGTGGGGTATCCTTTAATGCTCTTAAACATGTGACTATTATTACAATATGTAGAAAAAGTAAGAGTATAACGGTATAATTGTTTTCTTATAAGGGAACGTTTTGAAAGAGGATAATTATTTTAAAACTGACGGAAAAAATGACGATAATTAGAAAACGAAAGGAGTATATAATGATGTTTTAGTTATTATTGAAATTAAAATTAAATTCATTTAGGGATATACTACTACTCTATTTCAAAACAATTACTCCCTCTGTCACCCAAATAATTCACGTTTGAAAATTTTAATTATTTTTTATAGGTAATGGTAAGCAACACCCCTTGTTGGTATAAGAATTAGAACTAAAGATCTCAAGATCTTTACATAAGTGGACGTGCCATTGGAGTAAGTTATAATTACAAAAATACTTGAACATAAATATTGTGTTTACAACACAAATGGAGAGTGGTAAAGATGAATTGTTATAGAAATTACTTTTTAAAAACACTCTTAAAGTGAAACATTTCAAAATATTATAGTGGACTATTTGTATGAAATAAATGAGTATTTTTTAATTACTTATCATTTCACAACGTTTAATCTATCATACCAAATACGCATTTTTTCTATTTTTCAGTTTTTCTTAATAAATACTTCATCCTTCTAAATTGGTCTCATGTTTTGTTTTAAAACAAAAGTCGCAGCTGTCACGTAACGACTTTCTGTAAAAAGCTAAAAGTTTAAAATGTATTATGTGCTGCAATGTGTCATATTCGAAATGATAAAATATTTTTTCTTTTTAACAAATAAATTAGTTTAAGATAAAAATCTTAAATCTAATTAGTTTAAGATAAAAATCATAAATCTAATTAGATAAGATAAATAAATCGTAAAACTAATTTGATAAAATAAAACATATTTATGATATAGTTTAACGAGTAAATTTATGATAGAGATTTATGGATAAAAATGATGTGTCAACTTCCCGTTTATATATTTTTTTTCAAATATCGTTTAATTAAACTATATTTTATCATATGCAATTTATACAAGTTTAATTGGACCGAAATTCTTCAATTCTCATATGTTTTCATTTTCATACTCTTTAGTTTATACAAATTATTCACGGGATAATTTTATGTTATTTGTTATTCTACTAATCTACATTTATTAATTATTAATTATATATTAAATATTATTAAAACAGAAGCCGTTGTTGCGACATGACGACTTTTTGTTAAATGTTTAAAGTTTTAAAAAAATTCATGCTTCCATGTGTCACCCTAATAAAAGTTTTTATTAATTTTATGCGGTTAGTTTAAAATAAGTTTTACTGTTACTTTAGGATAAATTTTTTTAGGATATGTTTTATCACACGTTTTATCACATTTGATTTTATACGATTAGTTTAGGATAAATTTTACTATTAGTATAGGATAAGTTTTTTTGCGGATAGATTTTATCACATTTTATTTCAAAATTTTACCAGTAAAAAGTTATTTATTTTTTATCATATTTGATTTTATACGGTTAGTTTAGGATAAATTTTACTGTTAGTTTAGGATAAGTTTTTTGGGGATAAATTTTGATTTCAAAGTTTTACGGATAAAGATATCTTATCCTTCCACTTGATCTTCACACTCTTTCTTTTACCTTTGTCAAAAATATCTTACGTGGGCAACCATTTAAAAAAAAACTCTTCTTTTATTTGTATTAACATTTTTATTACATTTTAAATTACTAATAGCATTTACAAATGTATGGCGAATACAATGACCTTACCTAACCAAAATAGTAAGTACAAAAAATTGCAAATAAGAAAAGAAGTATATACAAATTTAGGATTACACATTAAAAAAATGATATTATTTGAATTAAAGGTCAAAACAGTAAATTATGTACACATGTAACAACAATAAATTACAATTTATTTATGACCTTTTGAACTCCATTTAATAGAACATTTCAGTTCATATCTATTTACTTCTTTTTTCTACAACAAATTTCAATACATATCGTTCAATTATTTATTCATATATCAATTTTAATATTTACTCAATTTTAATTTTGTTCAAACTATTCTAATTAAAATATTTTTATGATAAATATAAAAAAATCATTTTATTATAAACAACCTTTGCAAATTTTTTTTATTAAAATCATTCATCACATGGATAATAACCTAGTAAAATAATATTTCATCACCAGGCCATTTGTCTACCAAACTTTTCATGCATATAATATTTTATCTAATATTTTTTAGTTTTATTTGAAAATTCAATTTAATAATAGCCATATGATACTTATTGACTGGATTACCACTTTCAATTAATTCAAAATGTGATATTTATTAAAATCAATTGTTACGGATACACAAGTTACAAGAATCTTAACCATACTATTCACTTCATTTCGCCAAATTAGTTCATGTTTGAAATGATTAATAAATAATTAGAATTATCGATATTGTAAACATAATTTTTGAAGGATGATAATCGGGCCGGTCCCTTTTATTACATTTTCAACCGATACATCACCCTATATTTGTTTGTAACCGCTAAAGAATATTTTTCGGCCGGACGAAAGGACAAGTATACTATTAACGAAATTGGATTAGAGGTGTGCTGCATCGCAATTCAAAATTGATGCATTGTAATTCAATGTGCATCGATAATCCAATTTTTGCGTCGGGATTATTGAGAATAATTTTCATGCATTGGAATTCAAAAATCATGCATCGGGATGGAAACATAATACAAAATCATGCATTATGATGCATCAATTTGTCTTTGATTTTTCTTTCACTTTGTTTTTTCTCATTTATCTCCTAAGTTAAACAATCTTGAATCCTAGCAATTGATTACCCCTCATAATCCACGAAAATCAACTTTCTTCGCTACACATTATTGGCAAGGTTCTAAAAATCGTTAGGCGGTCGCTAGGCGGCGCACTAGCGCCTAGGGGACTAGTCGGGGCGTAATCGGGGCCTAGGCGGGGCCTAGAATTAAGGCATAATTACTATTTTTTTTGATAATTTACATCAAAGATCAAACACATTGAATACAAATTTAATTTTTTTTATGTTTGTCATTTTATCAAACATTTGTCTATATTTGTAAAATGAACAAAAATATACAAACCTACCATTAATCTCAATTCTCAACAACCCCAAGATAATAATCTAGTCAAGTTTAGAGCTAAAAACAAAAATAAATAAAATATTACTCCAGTTCGTCCTCCATTACCTCCTTCTCTGCATCACCATTACCATTCTCCGGTCACCGCATGCCACAAAATCAAAGCTACAAAAATAAATTAAGATCGACGAGGTTTGGCGTAGACGCCGACTTGGTCGATTAGGCGGCGACTAAGAAAGTCGCGGCGGTAGAGAGGGGCCTAGCGCCTAAGCGGGGCTTAGGCGAAGCTAGGCGGGGAGTTTTAGAACACTGGTTATTGGAATGAAAATAAAGATTAACCGAAGAAATTTTAGGAAAAAAAGAAGATTCGGTATATCCACGGAAATCAACATTTTTTCGTCACAAGTTTTTGAAATGCAAACAAAGATTCACTAGAGAAATTTTAGGAATAAGTTATATGGAAGATTCATCAGAGAAATCTTAGGAAGAAGAAGTTAGGGACCGACAACTCGTGCGAGTCATGATTTACATGATTTCTCATTTCTCGTTTTTTTATTATAAAAGTGGGAGATGAGGAGGGAGACTGAGTGGTCGGAGTCCAAGATCTCAAGAAGAGGAAGACGAAGATTGGGTAATATTGGAACAAATTATAAATGTGGATTTATGAAATTGAAAAAAAATACGTAAGGGATTATAAATTTTGCAAAGTGGACCGACCTGCAATCTATCCATTTTTGAAAGTGGAGAGGCTCTTTTACTCAAACATCACAAAAATATACTGAACTATTTGTCTGAAATAGTTGGAGAATTTCAATAACCAAAGATCACATACTCCCTATGTTTTTAATAATTGTCCTACTTTTTTTCGAAATTAATTGTCATGCTTTTAAACTTTCCATTTTAGGAAAATCCGTTATCACATTACCCTTTCTTTTTTTTCTTATTTTTACTATGACCATATACAACGGTTTTGAAAGAAACTACATATCATATAACTATGTATAATAGTGTCAATTGATTTTTCTTAAATTGTGTTCAGAACGATTATTTTAGAACGAAAAGAGTATTATTTAAGGGTTCGATATATAGGTCTCATGTAAGATGAAGCTCCACTCTTTTATAGCTTAACCCACCAACATACGGTAAGTCAGATAAAGAGAATCCGTCTTGCAAAAAATATTTGTAAAACCATCTTACCCAAGATTTTGCGTTAAGGGTTTGGTAGAAGAAAAGAAATGTGTGTTTGATACAATTTTTCAGATAAGCAACATGACTTGAGTTGTATAATTTTAATAATTTATTTATTTTAAAAAAATTGAAAAAGTGTAACTATAATGTTCATGTGCAAAGATTTTTTTAAAATTGTGACTTAATATTTAAAAATATAAATAAAAATATTAGTATGCAGACGTAGAGAAAAGAAATATGGGTTTTGGAAAAAGTGGAGAATGAATAATAGTACTACTCCAGTACACGTTTTGGACTGACTTTTATTAGTTATATATATATATATATATATATATATGAATTTGAAAACTTGTCTTCAAAATTGATATTACAATTAGACGTAGTATTTAATACTCACACATGTGGTCCGACGTTTTACTTATCAAAATTTAAATAAAAAATACCCAAACATCAACCTAATTAATTTGTTTGTTTGGAGAATATCATTGTAAGGTAAAGTCGATAATTTATTATTTGGAGTTTGGAACGAATAATAATATGTAAGACGAAGCTTTACTCTTTCACAACTTAACATATTAATTATATAAAATACTCGTAAATAGGTATTTTGTAATTAATAGGTTTCAAGTTTGTAATTTTATTCTTCTTTCTTCTTCCTCCTTTGCGCGTATGGGTGTTTAAGATTATTATTGTAGACAGATTTTCACCAAGGTCCGTGTGTGTGGGAGTGGGAGAATGAAATGGTCCAAGTTCGCGTACGGGTTGGGGTTGGGGTGACCCAGACTAAGATTAAACAAGATATACATTATTGATGCTTTCTCTAAAAACTTAAGCATTTAAATGCGTTGATTACTTAACATTGTGGATGTGGTGGTGATAGGCTGACCCATGACGGCTTCTGACTTTAATTTTATCAACACGTGTATAGACTCTCAAATAAGTTTGGGTTTTGACCTTAAAAAAGAAAAAAACACACGCAATCATAATCTATCTTCAAATGATAGAATGATTTCCTCTAGATTAGGGAGGAGGCCAGGGACCATGTCTTTAATATCAAAGAAGATGTGCCTCATTTACAAGTATTCATGGACTTTGAACATTCAAAAAGTTGTAGACTCGGTCTTGTGTTTGACCACACAAAGGTACCGGTCAAAAGGAGGTCACTAAAACATCTCAAAAAGAAGCTAAAAGTCTAAAGCGTTTTGACGTAGAACTGGTGATCGAGTCTTATTTAAACAAAGTTTTAGGAAAAAATTTCTAAAAGTTGATTCTGCGGGTAGTTTTTACAGTTTTTCGTTAGTTTCTGTTACGTACTAGTAGAAATCATTTAACGGTCAGCACAACTTTAACGGAACATAACTTTTGTGTCCAAATGAATTATGGGGCCCGTCGCATATTAAATCGAAGTTCTCGACGAGATCTACAAGACTTTATGAGTGTAACCCATGAGGAGTTCGTTTAAAGCTCAAAAAACATTGTTTAAGCATTGTTACAGGCCTTGAAAGTTTTTCGGGTTGGACGATTATTTCAACAGTTTTGATAATAAATCGTGTTTTCTTATTTTCTTGCTTTTTGCTTGAAAACCCTAAACCGTCATAGGTTTGTTTGTTAGAAATTTATCGTGGTAAGAGTTTCTTGTTTCGCTGCGTCACGCCTTGGTCAATTTTTAACAAACCGTTGAACATATTCAAACAAACCAATGAGCAGTATAATTTTTTTGTTTTTTTTAAGCACGGTTATGTACATGAGGCTCCCGGGTCTGGAAAGGTCAAATGTACGTAGTCTTGCCCCGGCAAGCACAGATACTATTCTCATTGTTCGGAACCATGACATCTAGTCACAACGCTAAGGGGCATCATTTTGTTTGAACTGCATTTAGGCAGTGTGATATATATCTACTCGAATTCAGGTTTTAGTGGCTAGCTCTGTCTTTGCACATTTACTTTACCAGAATAATGCTTTGTCCTAGCTCAATTCTTTCAAAAACCATTCTTCTAAATCAAAAGCACTTAAACATCATGACTAAGAGACAACGTACCAGCTAATGCACAGTAAAGTAAAATCGCTAAGTACCGATGCCTGACAATCCATGGTAAACTAGGCTATGTCTGGTATCACGTTTTTTAGCGTTTTTGTCAAAAAACACTACCATATTTTTCTAAAATATTGTATCAACACCACTGACAAAAACGCTACCACATTTTCCTAAAATATTGTATCAACACTACGTTTAAAAACTGAGCGATTTAGAAACGCTCATCGTTTCTAAACCCTGAATATGGCTGCGGGAAATAAAACGCTCCATTAAACATTGCTGAGAAATGAGAGAAAGAAAGGAAGAGTGAGTGATCGAGTGAGTTGTGGTTTTTATGTTTAGGTGTGAGAATTGAGAGAGAGGAGTCAAAAAGATAGATTGATTGGAGAGGGAGTAGGCTTGTATTCAGGGTAATAATGTGGGGGTTTGAAAATGGGAGATGAGAAGGTGAGGGCCCGGCGAAAGGAGGGAGTGAATGTGGGAGGGTTTATATATATATATATATATATAAAATTGAAGTTATATTTATAAAATTAGAAATAAAACATTGTTTAAGAAAGGATAAATCCGTTATTTTGTCAAATACTCAAATCTATGAAAATATCATTTTGAAAATATATCCAAACGCGTTTATAAGAAAAAACGCTGCGTTTTTAAACCGCTACGATTTCAAACCGCTGCGTTTTCAAACCGCTGCGTTTTCAAACCGCTGCGTTTTCAAACCGCTGTACTAAACAGGTCCTAACATGAAGAGATCGAGCACTGTTTGCGCTCTTCTCCTGCTTCCATACCAGCTTCTCAACCTACCTTTTCGGCTTGCAGCCCCAACGTTGAGGTGGTCACACTCACTCTGGTGCCGATCTATTTTTTTGAACCTATATCTAAGAACACGAAAAATACTTTAATAGAAGTGCAATGCTTGGCCTCGCGAAACCACTCCGGCATAAGAGTAAGTATCGTGTGAGTCAAAAGAGAATTTGACAGAGATTCTAGGCTAAAAAAAGTGTGTACCGTGTTTACGGTTTATGGAAGGATAATGTTGATACCCTAATTTCGTACCTCTGTGATATAATGTCCTAATAATAATAATAATATATTTTATAAAATTATTGAACTTATAAACATGACTTTTCGTTAGTGTTTCAGTTAACTGAATTTAACGACAGTTAAATATACAAAACAAACCTGGAGGGCCCTGAAGGAAATTCAATTTGGTCTGAAAAAGCCTGATGGAGCCACTCCCCATGTGATGTAGCCGCTCCATGCTCTTCCTTCTCAAAAGAAGCTTAAACGCTGTCATTTCTTCTCAACCGCCTAGTACGTCTTTTGCTGTCTTCGTCCTAGGCTTACACCTAGCGCGCAATGCACTGAAAACTCATTACGATGCTGTTTAAATCAACCGTCTTCAACCTATAAATAGAGGCTTTCAGCACAATCCAACAACACTACCGTCAACCCATAAATGACCAACATTCACGCACCGCAACAATACAACCCACAACAGCACAATCTGCAGCAGCATAACCCGCAGCAGAAAAAATACTTCCTTTCTTGAAAGGATAGAAGAAGCTCAATCAGAATTTTCGAGCGCCTAGTGGGCTAAAGCCTAGGCGTATATACCGAGTCAGAAATTCACGCTACAAGAGGTAAGTATCAATTTACCAACTTTTTCGTTAACATAAAATATTATAATATGCATGCTATGTAAAAAATAAATAATGTAGAATATTATAATACGCATACAATGTAAATATTAATATTATTATATAATTAATAATCAAATAATGATGCATGTTATTAAATACATAATGTACCTGATATATGTATGCATGTTCTCTCTCTCTCTCTCTCTCTCTCTATATATATATATATATATAGTTTAAAAGCATGTTAACTTATTTTAAAACCTTAAAATGAGACCGAAAGGGCGAGTTTGGTGTCTAACCCCTTCCCAACTCGTAACCTAGCTTCCGAACCTATATATTTTCTAGAATAATTGGTTTTTCTCTGTTTAACCTTAAAATAGAGGTGACGACTCTGTACATACATATTTAGGGTCCACAACGAGACCGGACGCATTTTACGCGCTCTGATGTTTCAAAGCAACTCGCTTTCACGCCGGGGGTCGCAAAACATGGTTCTCATAGTGGCGACTCCACTGGGGACATTATTTTTTAAAAAATAAAAAAAACAAATAAGGGCTAGACTAAACTTTTTTGGGGTTAATAAATTATTTTTACATGCATAACATTCTTTTACACATAGTCTAGATTTTTATTTTATACAATATAATTTATTACTTTATTATTGTTGATATTAATTACTTTATCAATACAATATAATATACATGCTCTGTTGATATTATTGTTGATATTATTATTTACGTTTGCAACCAACATTTGTAATTTACATTTATGCTTGCAAAATGCCCCACATGTAAATATTATTTTATTATGTCAATTTTATTTTTGGGATTATGACCAAAATGTAATAATAGAAATAGATAATTTCCCCGTTTTCTTTATATATATTGTTGGAATGACCGTCTCGCGCGATCGCTCTGTCCCTTATGGGATTCAAACCAATCAGTCGAGACAATTGACACAAAATAAGAAAGACATACATTTTCACTGCTTTATATTATTGTAAAAAGTTTCCAGCTTTCCTAGTGATGAAGGGACCCAAGATCTCCTAGAAAGGTTTTAGGCTAAATGACTCCGCGACCCAACGTCTTCGAGATGACGCGAACATTGGAATTATGAATGACGCCACAATTGGGATGATTCTCCAACTGATAAGTCGAATTCAATTATAAACAACGAATCCACGATGTTTATAATCCGAGCTTCCAATCCAAGACACTCAAATAAGAACACAATTTTCTAACCAGAAAATCAACTTAATTTTTATCAATCAAAATTCAACTCCCCAAACAACGTTTAATAATGCCTTTATATAGGCTTACAAAATAAATCCTAATTCTTGTAGGAAAAAAAACTAAATAAAAGGAAACTCTTAAACCTAAACTTTAGGAACAAGAAACCTAAATAAAAGGAAACTTAAAACCCTAAAAATACTCAAACAGTAAAACAGTAAAACAAAAAAAAACGACAACTTTTCTGGAGACCTTGCGGTTGCAAGGCTATGGCCCCCTTGCGGCCGCAATCTCCACAATGTCTCCAATTTTGCTTCCTGGTCAGGATCATATCATACTCCTCCTCTTGAAAAGGATTTGCCCTAAAATCCGCTCTTGGTCGGTCATTAAAGTGTCCTTTGATTCGAACTTGAGACCCATACCGTGGTCCATTATTCCAAGCCTTTTTCCCTGAATCAAACACCTCACTGTCCTGAACACTTAGCAAAACTTTCTTACCCTTACTCTCAACTAGCATCCTCCTTTGGTCTTCATGCACTTGGCTTGGCATTAGTGAATGCAGTGCGTGATTGGCTTCTGATTAAACATGAAGGAATATTTGTTGGTGAATCCATCATGCTTCACTTGATGATCATATTGCCATGGCCTTCCAAATAATAAATGGCTTGCATTCATAGGAACCACATCACATAAGACATCGTCCTCATATACTCCTATACGAAATGTCACAAGCACTTGTTTCTCCACCTTCACTTCTTAACGATCATTCAACAATTGAAGTTTATAAGGTTGGGGATGCCTTGATGTTGACAAACCCAACTTTTCCACCATGAGAGTGCTAGCGACGTTAGTACAACTACCTCCATCGATAATCACACTACAAACCTTGTCTTTGATGCGACACCGTGTGTGAAAGAGGTTATCACGTTGATCATATTCTTCCTCCTTAGCTTGCATATTCAACACGCGACGAGAAACCAAAGCCTCTAGATTTATAAAGTCCCCCTCGGCTTCAATGTCTTCATGTTCATCATCTTCTTCTTCTACCACCTCATTGCCACGTACCATCTGTAGACACCCCAATTTCGTACCCCTGGTATGTAACATGACATGAAATATCAAGACCTGTTAAAACTTAACAAATGTCAAGTTACAGGGTTGAAAATGCAAAAGAACAAAGCAAGATGCGCAAAATAGTGAAATGCAAGGGCTAAAGTGCAAGGGCTAAAGTGCAAAAAAAGAAAGAACTAAAGCAAAGTTGGCACCACCCATGGATGAAATGGGGGTGGCGCCTGGTTTTGTGCTACAGTGCTCCCAAACTGCTACAGGACATCTACAGTTTGCCGTAATGTGCAAAATCCTCGGCGTTTTAAGTGAATGAAATACGAAGAGAGAAAATGTAATTCCTTCGATGTCCTCTCTCCGGGCTATAAATAGAGCCTTGAGTTCATTTTCAGACACACCTTTCTTCCCCAAAGAATTCTCTGCGTCGTTGTTACGCTGGAGAAATAGTGAGCGATCCTTCTCCAAAGCCTCGAAACCCTACCAAATCTCCTCCAAACTTAAAACCAACCGGTCAAAGTGAGCCTTCGCCCCACAGCTAGGTTTCCACCCTATTCCCCCAGTCCAAAAATCGCGGAAAGAGCAGTTGCTCTGCCCGATTTAAAAGGCCAAATCAGCCAAAAATAAGCTGTTATTCTGCCCGATTTCCGCCTCCCTCAAGCAAACAAATCAACCAAAATAAGCGGTTACTCTGCACGGATCCCGAGGCAAAAAGGAACTTTCGAAAGTAGTTATTCTGCCAAAATCCCCACACCACTTCATCAAAAAAAAAACTCCCTCTCCCTGAAGGACAGAGCGAGCACACTCTAGTCCGCTAGTAGGTAAGTTTTAAGTTTTATTTTGTAAAAGTGCTACTTTCCATCCGGCCCAATATAAAAATATAAGCCGTTGTGCTGCCCGGATTTAGTTAGGAAATAACACTAAAAAGAGCCATTATTATGGCCAAATATTTTTAAGTATATTTGTAACTATTTGTAAAGAGACGGTTGCAAGTCCGTAAATAATGTAGTCACGGATGTATTTGTTTTTATTTCCTGTCTTTTAATGCATTTCTTTATCTGCTAAATAAATATAACAAAAAGGATACTTTAGCCAAAAACTATTTTTGAGTCCGAAAGGGCGAGTTGGGTGCCTAGCACCTTCCCAACTCGTAACTTAGCCTCCGAACCCGTTTTTACAATCTCTGGTTTTCTTTTTTGGTTTTTCTTTATTTCTTCCTCAAAATAAAGATGACGACTCCATAAAACATTTTGGATCCAGTGGGGCCCCGCAACATCTTTTCTTGCACTTTTCCGTTTTTCCCTAAAAAATGGAGAATAAGAATGAAAAGGTGATGTATTCTTATGTCCTGACATCCCCTAAACAAGGGATAACTAGATGTAGGAAACCCAAAGCACCCATAGTGATCCGAAATAGGCCATAAGGTTATTTTCATAAAATCCATAGTGGGGCCTCGCAACACTCCTTTCTTGCACTTTTCTGTTTTCCCTAAAAAAGGGAGAATGAGAATGAAAGGGTGATGTATTCCTATATCCTGGTATCCCCTAAAAAAGGGATAACTTGATGTAGAAAACTCAAAGCTCCCATAATGGACCAAAAATTCACTAAAGGCAACCGATGCGTATTCAAACGCGCTATCTTAGACAACACTCCTCTAACACTTTTAATTTCGTCTTCCCCTAAACAAGGGAGGGTGGAATGAGAGCAGTGGTGTCCCGCATCGCACGTATCCAAGGGCGCGCAGGCAGGACGCATGTCCAGTGGCGACTGGCTGGGGAGATCGTTTTATTTTAAATAAAATGGAGGGCTAGACTCATTAAAAAAAAAAAAAAAACTTTTTTGTTTTTCTTTGTTTCTGGCTAAAGTATGATTGTTATATTAATTTATGCATTTGAATATTGCGTTCATATACATCCGTGTCTATATTTGTGGATATGATCCTCCATCTTGCAGCAGATTCATTCCAATCACTGTTACGGATATACTTAAAAATATATGTATTTTTTTAAAAAAAAAGTAAAAAATTTTTCGCAAAAAAAAAAATCAAAAAAATTATATGCAATAAATTTCCGGGCAGCACAACAATAAAAGGGCCGGAGCTTTATCTTTAATATTGCTTTATTTTTGGTCCAATATATTTATTTTGTTCTGCTTATTTTTTTATTCCGTTAAATTTGTACATATTTGCATTCATTCCGCTTTTTTGCGGATTTTAATTAATAGGGATAGATAGATTCCCCGCTTTTCTTTCTATTAATAGGGATAGATAGATTCTTGCTTGCGCTCATGTGATTGAGTTTGCTTGCTTGCGCTCATTGGTTTGCTTGCTTGCGCTCAAACTAAAAACCCGAGAAAATCCATGCATAACAGCAAGACATGCCATATATGTTTTTATTTTCTGTTTATATCTGGAAAAAAAAGAGAAGATTTTATTGCTTTTTAGAGGCCGCACACACACGCACGCATGTAAATATATTTCGAACTGCTACCCTACACCATGGTCATCCTATCCCCTACATAAGCCAACGTTAGAATGCATATAGATTTTCAGGACACTTCAATGAACGACCGGTTTTTGCATCTTTGAATCGTGGATCACCCATGCATGCAAAAAAAAAATGCGCAAGTCAAAAAAATCTTTGTTTTAAAAAATCAAAATAAATAATAAATAAATTGCGCAAGTAAAAAAATAAATAAATATGCAGGGGCTAATTTATTATTCTCTGATGCTCGACCTAGACCATTTCAAATGGTAGATCCTGGAAAGAGTATAGGCCCTTCGCCTGGGATCAGTCCGATCTTGGGGAGTCGAAAGGCAGGTGGAATACATTGGTCCTATACTCTGGAGAAAGAATTCACTGTTCCAGGAAAAATCATGAGACTGTCAAAATAAAACAGGTGCTTATCCGGTCAATTGTAGGGATAATAATAATAAATAAATAATACTAATAAAGGCACACTGTACTCCAAGTCCAGAAAGTCTTCAACCAGCCTTCTGATACCTCCAAACCCATTTTCCTCAGAAACCTGACCCGAATATGGAAAGACAGAAATAGTACTGGTCGGTTAATACGGGAAACAAGTGCGAAAGCGCAGATCGAGGGTATCGATGTCGGATCGATAAGGGCGAGAATCGATTCGAGGGATCCGAGCAAGTATGGCGAAAAGTGAGCGATCGCTATGGGTACAGATACAGGGGCTCCAAGGTACGCTCCAACTCCAGCAATACATCAGTGGCTAGACCAAAATTTGGGTGCATAGGCTGATCGTATAATGAGCCAAATGGCTAATCTGGTACAAAATTTAAAATTCAGTGGTGAGGTAATCTCTTCCCTGCGGTTCCCAAAGCATCAACCTCTCATGTTCCTCCAAACCCAAACCCCCAGCCAAACACTAACCCACCAAACACTGCCACTACCTCAAATCTGAATCCTCCACCAAGTCCCTACTACCCAAATATTAACCCCTACTAATCCTATCCTCCATATCCTTTCCCAAGCACCAATATTCCCCAGAGCCCAAATAACCTCCCTTTTCCTATAACCAACCCGCTCCAGAATATCCCGCATATGGACCCACAAAGCTATAATCCGCCAGGCCAAGTTACCACCTATTTACCTTTTCATGATCTTGACCGCCTAACCGAAACCGTCAATAATCCACCAGCCCAAAATCCATATCCTGCCAATAATTCATTAACCCCGAATCCTTATCCAGCTCAAAATCCTTATCCAGCCCAGAATCCTTATTCTGCCCAGAATCCACCAGCCCAAAATCCTTATCCAACCTAAAATCCTTATCCTGCCCAAAATTCTTACTAGATACCGTAGCCAGAAATTAACCCAGCCTTCCCTAATCCTGCCAGCATATACCAAAAACTAACTCCCCCCCCCCACCAAAATGGAGGCTGACAGGGAAAATTTGAAAAACATGATGCTCAAAGTTCTAGACCAAGATGATTATGCTCTGGCCCTATTAGATGATGCCGGTCTAGGAGACAGCTTCATGGATATGATAGACGGAGGCACTAACTATGAAAGGCTCCCTACTAAGTTTGAGCTTATTGCTGATAAGCCTCTGCAGAATTGGTATACCACGACCGGCCCGCTTTTGACGCCCGCAGATCTGGTGGACCGCTTCGGATATACTATCCTTATTTCTTCCCCTAGCTTTACGGATTGGTCATCTAACGATCCGCTCCCTAAAGTTGAGGATCACAAACCTCATGTCCTTAATAATGTAATAAACCACTACAAATTTGCTATTAATGATAATCTAAATGTCTTTACTTATTCCTTAGTTGCACCTACATTAAAAGACACATTAAATAATTATAATAATGAGTCATTTAATGAAATGGACTCAAAAGATAAAAATTATTTGCTTGAGCTTGTAAAGTCGTTTGAGCACCAGGAACAACATCATTCATCAGCAGCAACTGAAGACTTGTCCATCATCAATCTGGGGCTGGACAATGAAATAAAAGAAATCAAAATCGGCAGCTACCTGCAAGGCTCTGAAAGGATAGCACTCATTGATCTCCTCAAAGAGTTCGTGGACATATTCGTCTGGTCCTATGAAGATATGCCGGGGCTAGACCCAGCCATAGTCGAACACCGGATCCCCATATATCCGGATGCTTGGTCAATCAAACAAAAGCTCCGCGGGATTAAGCCGGAATGGTCACTACAAGTCAAAGAAGAAATCATGAAGCAGTTGCGCGTCAATTTCAGTCGGGTAGTAGAATACCCAATCTGGCTGTCCAATATAGTGACCGTTCTCAAGCCCAACGGGAAGGTCCGGATTTGTGTAGACTTCCGCGACCTCAACAAGGTGTCACCCAAAGATGACTTCCCTCTACCCAATATTGATATTGTAGTAGACGCCGTCGCTGCTCACAAAGTCAGATCCTTCGTCGACGGCATGCTGGGCTACAATCAAATCAACATGGCATGCCATTTGGGCTGAAAAAGACCTCATTGACTACTCCTTGGGGAACTTATTGCTACACTGTCATGCCATTTGGGCTGAAAAATGTCGGGGCTACTTATCAAAGGGCTGCCACCACCCTCTTCCACGACATGATCCATAAAGAAATGGAGGTCTATGTTGATGACATGATCGTGCACTCCAACGATGCCAACGGTGCCCATATCAAAGACCTTCGAAAATTCTTGGAAAGGTTAAGAAAGCACCAGATGAAGCTTAGCCTCACCAAATGCATATTTGGGGTTACCAATGGCAAGGTCCTGGGGTTCTTGGTGACCGAGCAGCGCATAGAGATCGAGCCAGCAAAAATAAAAGCCATCATGGAGATGCCGCGGCCAAAAACTCCAACCGAAGTCAAAGGCTTCGTAGGCCGATGCAGTATATCAGTCGTTTCATCAGGCAGCTGAGAACCACATGTGAGCCCCTCTTTAAACTCCTAAAAAGAATACTGGCCAAGTCTGGGATGAAAAGTGCTAGCTAGCCTTCGAAAAAATAAAAGCCTATCTTACCAATCCCCCTTTGCTAGCTCCACCTCATATATATAAACCTCTCCTCCTATATTTAACTGTTACAGACACGTCAATAGGGGCTATGCTCGCCCAAGAAAAGGAAGATTCCTATACTGAAAATGCCATATACTTTATAAGTAGGAAGCTGCAAGGAAGCGAGCTAAATTATTCAGCACTAGAAAAAAGTTACACCGGCCTAGTCTGGGCCGCTCAAAGGCTCAAGACCTATCTGCAAGGACGATCCATCAAGCTCATTTCCAAGGTGAACCCTATAAAGTACATCTTCGGCAAGCCATCACTTTCCATTCGACTGGCTAAGTGGTCGTTTCTTCTCAACGAGTTTGACATAACCTATGTCACACTCAAATATATCAAAGGCAGCGTAATTACAGACCACTTAGCCGATCTACCTTTAAAAGCTGAAGATGCGACTGAGCCTGACTTCCCAGACGAAGGTGTCTTGGAAATTACTGACCATGACACCAGCTGGCAGATGTTTTTTTACGGAGCCGTAAATAAAAGAGGCTTTGGCATAGGAATCTTGCTCATAGACCCATCCGATTCTCATACTCCGCTGGCCATAAGGTTGGAGTTCGAGTGCTCAAACAATACAGTTGAATATGAAGCCTGTATTGCTGGCCTAGAAGAAGCTCTCCAAAGGGGAGCCAAAGATCTCGAAGTCTATGGAGACTCGGCTCTGATTATAAATCAGGTCGAAGGGAAATGGAAGACCCAAGATCCCAGGCTGCAACTCTATCATGCTAAATTAACAGCACTTGCCACCCGATTTGATTCTATCTCGTTCCACTATCTGCCACGAGATAGAAATCATTTTGCCGATGCCCTAGCCACTCTGGCATCGCTAGTCCAAATTCCCGCAGAAACTAATGTTCAGCCATTCGTAGTCGGGAAGAAGGTCACGTCGGCATACTGCTTCAAAATTAATGCAACCCCTGAAGCAGATCATGAGCCCTGGTACGCTGATATCTTAAATCTACTTCAGAAAGGAATCTATCCTCCCGGCCTAGACAAAAGAGGGAAGGTCTCCTTGCGGAGATGGGCATCGCAATTCGTATTTAGCGATGGTAACCTATATAAAAGGCACTATCAAGGCCTTAATTTATTATGTGTCGACCAGGCCAAAGCTGAGAAAATCATGGATCAACTTCATGGTGGTACCTGCGGGCCCCACATGAATGGCCATATCTATCCAAGAAAATTATATGGCAAGGGTACTATTGGAGTATAGTATACTTGAAACCGATTATATTCGGTGGGTGCGACATTGCGACAAGTGCCAACGCTTCGCCAATCTGTAGCATGTGCCCCCGTACGTCTTATATAACTCCACAGCCCCTGGCCCTTCTCGACATGGGGAATCGACGTCATAGGCCAAATTCACCCGAAGGGATCCAATGGCCACGAATATGTCCTAGTACCCGTCGACTACTTTACGAAGTGGGTGGAAGCCTCTTCCTATAAAATCCTAAATGCCCGAAAGGTGTCCGTTTTCATCCGGACCAACATCATATCTCGCTACGGAGTGCCTTTCGAGATAATCTCAGACAACGGATCGCATTTTGAAGGGAACGTGAATCGTCTGCTCGACGAGTTCAAGATCCAAATGCATAAATCCTCCCCCTATCGGCCACAAGCCAATGGTGCCGTTGAAGCAGCCAACAAAACACTCGAAAATATCATCAGAAAAATGGCTGATACAGGAAGAGACTGGCCAGAAAAATTGCCGCTAGCCCTATGGGGCTATCGCACTTCAGTCCGTACACCCACTAAGGCTACCCCCTATTCTCTAGCATATGGCATGGAGGCGGTACTGCCAATAGAAGTTGAAATACCATCATTAAGAGTAATGATGGAATCCGGCATAACAGAAGTTGATTGGGTCAAAGGGCGATTCGAAGAACTAGCCCTCTTTGACGAATGACGCTTGCTAGCCTTGGAGCATACCTGAGCGTACCAAAGACGCATAGCCCGGGCCTTCAATAAAAAAGTCAAAGGTCGCGACATCCAAGTCGGGGACCTCATACTTCGAGAAAAACCCCTAGTTATGTTGATACTAGGGGAAAATGGAAATCTCTATGGATCGGACCGTATATTGTCAAAGAGATCCGGTCAGGAGGTGACGTACTTCTCACAAACCAAGAAGGAGAAGATCTCGTTCAGCCCTTCAATCTTGACAAGCTCAAAAGGTACTATGTTTGAGCCAATCTATCTGGCAAGTGCTTCCCTCTCCAGCTCGCTAGGCTGAAAACCCGAAAGGGAGGCCTAGGCAAAAATTAGAGTAAAAAAATAATAATAATAAAAGGAGAAATAAGGGCTCACTAGGCTGAAAACCCGAAAGGGCGGCCTAGGCAAAAATTAGAGCATACATAAAAAAATCTGGAGAAAAAGGAGAGGGAAAGCACTATTTGAATCCTCAGCATCCTACCTCCAGTCTTCAACATACGAGGGGCTCGATTGACAAAGAAAAGAGAAAAACTACGACAGAAAGCTCACTTTAAAACACTAAAATATAAAAATACAAGTCCTAAGGTGCAACGTAGGAATAATTCCTAAAGAAATTTAGATTGTGCGTTATCTGCCTGTACATATCTATTATTGCATCTACCCCCTTTTTGTTCCCCCAAACTATCCCTTCTTTTGCAGCTCAAACCCCAAGGTGGTCCATCAGTGTCTGTGGCGTCCGCCCAGCCGGGCCCATATACTCCTCCTGCGAGGCGCAGAAGAAGCTCTAGTCTCATTCGCATGGGAGCCCCCGGAAGTGTCCTCTTCTTCGTCATCGGCATCCCCATTTTCCTGGGCAGCTGTGTTACTTGGACCGGCCCCATCATTTCTAAAAGCAGTGCTCTATCCAGGCTGAGGAGGAGGAACAACCTCCTCTGGCTCCCAAGGATTATGCTGCCTGCTTGCGTTGCTCAGCCGAGGAAGCTCATTGCCATCATTTCTGAAAGCCGTGCCCCATCCAGTCTGAGGGGGGGAGCAGCCACTTCTGGTTCCCAAGGGTTGTGCTGCCTGCTTGCATTGCTTAGCCGAGGGCATGCATTGCTAGGACCTGATGTATTCGGTCCAGGAGCTATCTGGGCACCAAGATTGTGTACCTGCCTGAATTCCTCTTGTAAGGCCTGGGGGACAACTAGCCCAGAACTATCAATGTCCTCGCCTATTTCCATTAGGCGAGCGTCTATGCCATTAGCAATATGACGGCCTAGTATTCACCTCAGTCCACTCCTGATCGCGCGAGACGACCCCTCGGCAGCCACCATTATCCATGCCAGATATTCGTGGGAGAGGAGCATATAATCAGAAAATAAATAGGCCACCTCCAGCCTATCAAAATCTCGCTGCCACATTCCATGGATAGTGGTACCCAGGTCCCCGTCATTATTATCCATCTCCAGAAATACAGGACGAGTCGGGTCAGGGATAAGCTGCTCTCTCCCAAACTGGCGCAAGATCTTGTCTGCTCTGTAAAAAGAAGTCCGCTCGATGTCCAGTAGGACAACCTGACTATACTCTACGGAATACATGATGAAGCGTCGGATCTACCAATGGTGGATCACCCAAATTATGTCCATGGAGCCCCTGCGAAAGAAGCTCTCAGCCCAATCATACTCTGAATAGTTGGTTTGAGGGAAGTGACCGCGAGAGCCATAAAGCCCCGGATCATACATAGCCCCACGCGGTACAGGGGCGATCACCCAAAGAAAATGCTCCTCCAGCCACATGTGGAGCAAAATGGGGCTGTCGGTAGGGAATAATTCATCACCGCCTGCAAAAACATCCAGGCCCGCCAGAATCACCGGAATAATATTCAGCCGGCGATCCCGCGCCTGCAATGCTAGGTCAACGACCCGCACATCAATGTATCCGGGTTGACCTACCATCAAATACCTCCCTACCAGGCAAAGAAAAAGTGCAGACAGTCGACGCCTCAAATAATCCACGTCATCCTCCCTGAACTCTATAAAAACTCCAGGAAGGACAGTCAAATTGAAAGTTACTCCATAAAAGAAGCCGGGAGTAACGAGGCGAGTGGTACGAAACAGCTCCCTAATGGCCATATATGGGCGCCTCCGATGAGAAGGCACAACGATAAGATGAGAAGGTGCCACCCCCAATATTGCACATAACTCTTCATAAGTGGGGCACATTTCGTTCATACCGAAATTAAAGAGGAGGTCTTGAGGCGACCAAAACCTGGAGGCTCCCCTTAGCATATCCCAATCAATGACAATATTCCTCCAGGAGAGCAGGCACCTATATCCAAAAATATGTTCAAACCAGTCATCCGACCAGAGGGAAAGGATCCATAAATCAAGAGCATTTTCATAGATCTCTATTTCCAGCGCTGTGATCTGGTGCGGCCATTTGGGGAAAGATTGAAAGCTTATCTGACGAAAGGAAGATCAGCCGGGCAAGAGAATGATCTCAGAAGTAAGTGCAAAAGAAGAAGCAGTAGGTGTGAAAATTTCTGCTGCTTCGGCCTCGGTTTTATACGCAAAATTAAAGAAACGGACGAATTCTTCGCAAACAGTGGCAAATAGTGGCTGAAAAAGATTGCCCAGAAGAAGGAACTCGGCGCCACCCATTCTCCAACCTAGCTCGGGGCCCACTTCATGCATGGGTGGCGCCAGGTTTGTTAAATCTGCCTCCTGAAACAGCCTGGTGTCCTGGTTTTCTGCCCCGACCGTCGATGGCTGCCTTGTCTGATCACGAAGAAAGTAAAGAAGGCTATGAAATTAGGCTACGGTTATTAGCTTGGCAGCAATTATATGCCCAGACACAGGAGGAGGCGGCTCCTTCCTTCTCCCGGAATATCTCCAGAAAAGCCCTCTCAAGCCCGAAGGTGTATTATTTTAAAATCCATTTCTTAGATGCATCGTGCCATTACCCTTAGATATCGGTATAGCTTTATTTTCTGCATGCATTTTGAGTCTGCATTTTATTTTCTCGCATCATATAAAATTATATTGCATTGCATAATAAATGTTTGTACAGATTCTGGTGCAAATAAAAAAATAATAATAATAAGAAAAAACAAAAAAAGGGAATAGAAAGAAAAAAAAACTAATGTGTGCAGGTAGTAGGAGCTAATAATCGCAGGATGCTCTGCCCCTATCAAAACCAGCTCCCATCACTCAAGGGCCCGTTTCGCCGCCAAGCCTGTGACCTCTACCTCTCACCCGAGGGCGAGCTGACCCGCCAGCTTCATCGTCGTCGTCATCACGGCGTCTGGTCTGCCGCATAGCATCATTACCCCGACAAGAAAAGTCATCCATGAGCCGCTGGTAAAGTTTGTTGATGCTGACGAAGCCCCGCAGCAGCCTCTTATATGTGGACACCTTGACCTGAAAAAAAAAAAAGAGGGTGTTGAAACAAAAAAAGGAAATGCATTAGTCCAAGAAGAGAAGTGATGCTGAAATTAAAAAAATGAATGATGATATATACCGTGCGAGCGTGATCAGGGACACGGTACTCCTCGGGAATATCCGCATCGGGTAAGACCTGCTCTATAAGTCTTCCGTCTCGATGATATCGGAAGGTAGAGAAGGCATCATCAGGCATAGAAAACTCCGACTGCGCATCAAGAGCTGGGTGAGAGGACCCTGGCCTATCACATACATTAGAGGCACGCCTTGCAACCGCAGGGGCAGGAGGAGCAGGATAGAGCATCATCCTCAAAAACTCCTCGTATGGCATGATTGGATAATCATTGGGCGGCATGACAAATTTTGACAGGTAAAGATACCTGTTCGGAAGAAGATCTGGAACGATCACCCAAGGGGGAGGTGCAGGAGGCACCACCGGAAATGTCGAGTACATGACATGTTAGCAATTAACTCGCTCGCCCATGTATAAAGAATCATTCATAATCGACACCATGAGAATCCGGCAGCAGCTCAGTGTCAGGGTGACCTCATATGGCCCTACTAAATTCTGCCAAGGAACTAAATGCACTGAGCCCGAGGTCGAGCTATCTATCATGTCACGCAGTCCAAGTCGTTCCAGGAAATAGCCATCTCTATCCTTTTTCTTCCGGTTTGCGTTCACAAACTTAGCCAAATAAGGTGGTATGTAAACGCTGCTGCGTAGTGGGCCTGGTGTAAAGTCAAAAACAGAGTAAGCCCACACCTGGAAAAAGAGAGAGAGCGAGAGAGAGAGAGAGAGAGAGAAAAGAAGCAACAGTCAGCTATAAAAAAATGATGGAAAATAAATTTAAAAAATGAACAAAAAAATGTTGACAGAAAAATTGAAAGTGGGAAGAAAAGAAATATACCTCCCAAGCAGGAGCAAAGCTAGTCATAACCGGTGATTCATTCTGGCTCGCCCTGTCCATGGAGGCATAAAGTCCAGCCAGGCCCGCCTGCCCCTAGTCATATTCAATCACACGATCCAGTTCCCGAAGGCAGCCCAGGAGGGAGACTCTCAGAGAGGTGAAGGAATTGACAAAGAGTGGCATCCCCAAAAATAAAAACAGAAAGGCTCTGGCGACGTGAGCTACAACAATGCTATCCTCGGCATCGATTCTTCCAGCATTCGCCAAAAGCCATCTCTTAACGCTGCCAATTTTGATCTCATCTGTAGTTTTATATTCGGACACGAAGCCCAGGAGATCCTCCACCACGTCATGATGTTGACGGAGAGTATAATCCGGCTCAAGAGTCCGCTCGATGCTGGTAGAGATACCCCTGATAGCGGAAAAATCGCACGGGGTCATGGTAGTGTCCCACCAATAATTCCGCAATGTATCGAATATAGCCATATAACTGCGGAAGGGACGGAATGCCCGCATGAATACTCCGAGGCCTGTATCATCCACCAAAACCCGTGCCGGCTCGGGCATCAGATGGAAAATGTCCATCACCATGTCGCAACTCGCCCGAACCCGAGTCAAGGTAACGCTCTCCTGAAAAAAAAAAGGGAGGGGTAAGATTCTCGTAAACCTTTTTTCTTGCATAATCAGTACATTAGGCAACTTTTAAAAAAAAAGAGAGAAAAAATGTGTGTTCTTGTATATATATATATATAAGACATATAAATATACGCCTTTCATTCATGCATTTTGCATTTTACCATGGATTTAAGAATTTTCATTTGCATTCTTGCACAAATAAAATGTATATCAATCATTATTGTATCATAATATAATAATATAAAAAAAATCTTTGCTTATAAAAAAAAATCTTTGCTTTGTTTAAAAAAATAAAAAATAATAATAATAAATGAAAAAAATATATGTATTGCATTTGAAAATTTTATGTACATCCTTGGCATTATCATAAAAATAAAAAGTGCATTCATGCATTTAAAATTTTTCGGGCATAACATAATGATTTTTAAAAAAATAATAAAAATGCATCTTTTTACATCTAAATATGTATTTTGGCATTTTCGGCATCATAAAAAAGTATGTTTTGCATTTAAAAATAAATACCGCATTTTGCATTTCGCATGTATGATAAAATAAGTATACCTATGCATCATATTAGTAAAGCATCCTATAAATTTTTAGGCATTGCATTTGCATCAAATAAAATAATATATACATCCATCATTTGCATTTATAGTCCAATAAGATGCATTATCGTCATTAAAAAAAAGAATAAAATGCCACCAATCATGAAAAGAAAATATTCGCATGGCATTTATTATATTCCTACAGCATAGGCATGCATTAAAAGTGAATTATGGTGCATAAAATATATATATGTTTTTTCCTGTATGTATCCGAAAATATGCCTGGAAAAATTTGCATTATGTTCCGAAAAGTTCGTCATAGGCATATATCATGTAAAAATATTTTTAGGCCTAAAATATGCATCATATAGCCCCATTTGCATTAATAGTATAAATCATGCAAAGTAGGATCAAATAGTGACCACTAGTTCAATTATGCATCGTAAAAATAAATTGCATAAATTACATGCATCATTACCAAAATTGCATCATTTTAGCTCATAAATTGCATGCATAAGCATTATAAGAAGCATATATATATACTCCAAAAGTCCAAAGAAGTGCAGGAATTAAGCAGTTCTGAAGAAAATAACCAAATGGGTTGGTGAAAGAGTATACTTACATCGGGATTATGAAGATTCTAGACGTGTTTGTGCCAATCACGGACCAAATTGCCCCAGTCATCTGTTGAGTAGAAATATTCAACGTGATTCCAAGTCAAAGGAGGAAGTTCCCTCCTCTCTTCACCCGAATCTGGGTGCATTGGCGTCTTTCCTTTCCTAGATCTCGAAGAAGAAGCCAACTATTTGGAAAAACATGCACTTTGGCGGAAGAAAATTGAGAAAATGAGAAGAAATGGAAGAAAATGAAAAAGAAGTCTGCTCTGTCGGCTATAGAGGAAAGTTGAAGCAGAGGAGAAAGAGAGAAATGAAGGCTTTCTGCCTTCATTCCCGAAATGAAGAGGGGGAAAAGTGAAATTTTCACTTTTTCCCCTCCAAGCAACTCAGGTTCAGCACTTAAGTCCTCGAAATTCCAAAATTGCAAAATGGCCCCTAGAACTTGACGGAAAGTTAACAAGAATGATTTTGTTAACCATATTCGGCGGCCATCCATCCAGGGGCAAGGAAAAGTCATATCCCCAGCAGGTCCGCCGCAAGATAAGCAGAAAAGCCAGAAAAATCGACAGCAAAGGTAAGAATTTTTGTAGAAAAAATAAAAAAATAATAAAGAAAATATAAAGAAATAAAGAGAACAGAAGAAATAAATAAATAAAGAGAAGAGAAGAAAAAAATAAAGAAAAAATAAAGAAAAAAAGAAAAAATAAAGAGAAAGAAAAAACTAAAGAGAAGAGAAGAAAAAAAGAAATAAAGAGAAGAGAAGAGAAAAAATAAAGAAAAAATAAAGAAGAAAAAATGAAAAAAAGAAAGAATAGAATTAAAAAAAGAGAAAGAAAAAAAAAAGAAAAGAAGAACTTGAAAAAAAAAAAGAAAAGAAAAAGAAGGTCCCCAGCTTGAAGTATCAAGAATTGCAGAAATAGCAAAATTAGCTGAATCAGCATAAGCAACCAAAGTATGAAAAGGTAAGAAAGGTAATGTATTCTTATTCTACCTTAAAAAATAAAAGAAAAATCGTTTTCAAGTTTTGTTATTTATATAAAAAAAGAGAAAAAAAGAGGAATATTAAAAACAAAAAAAGAGGAATAAAAAAAACAAAAAAAGAGGCATAAAAACAAAAAGCAAAAAAAAAAAAAAAGAGGAAGGAAAAAAGAAAAATCTATTTGTCGTATTCAACGACGGATGTTGATTGGTTGGTTGAGTACAGTTTTCGAAAAATTTGAATAAAGTCTTTTTTTGTCGTATTCAACGACGGATTTTGATCGGTTGAGTACAGTTTTTGAAAATTTTCTTACTGTGTTTGACGACAGGTATTGACCGGGTGAACACAGTTTTGAAAATTCCTCTTAACGTATTTCAACAACGGGTATTGACCGGTTGAAATATGGTTTTCGAAAAACTGGGACGGCGTGCTGGGCATGTGACCAGAGCTTGGGCCTTTTGGGCCAGGCGGTTCACCTAGTATTGTTGTTTTTCATTTCTTGTTTCTTGGTAAAATATGGTAAAAGTGTTGTCGTCTTTCATTTTTTATCCGTTCCAAAATAATTGTTGTCTTTCGAAAGTTTCCTTTTTAGGAAAACACTTTTAATACTATAACCTTACTTTTTCTACCTATTTTAATTATATTCACATGTGGAATGTATTAAAGAAAATCATACATTACAACAATATTTATAAAAAAATAATTAATTATGTTATTTAAATTGTATGTTGAGTTTAATAAGACGATTATTCAAAAAATGGAGGGAGTAGTAAATTTATACTTTGACAATATCTTCATCATTAATTGTAGACAAGCACATCATATGAACATCATGCATAAGAATGTATATTTATATATACACATCAAGTACATCATATAATCCTCAATCACAACTGTTAAACCATATTGTGCAGTGATACCCCAAATAGTGGTATCAAAGTGTCGGGCGGTATCACCTCAGGGACAGCCCTTTCCCGACCATATAGTTCTAGCCAATACACCCTGTGGTTACACGAGAGAGTGCTAGGGAACTACATCCCCATTGTAGCCCACAGTGGAGGTGTGTGTGAACTATCTCCGGTACGACGATACATCGCGACCACGAATCTCATAATTCGTGAAGATGATGCATCGTCCCACCATCAACAACAAACTCAAATAATGTTGGTTGGACTTATATGCAATCAACAAGTAGATGTTTACTTGCCATGAAATCAAATAGGGACCGAGCTAACTCGTCCAATGTCATGTAGGTGTATTACTCTACTATATACTCTCGACTATGAACATAATTGTAATAATCATTTAAATCACGTTTAAAGCCCAATCGAGTCTCAAAAGTACAAGTGTCAAGTTGTCCACACTAATCAAATCAAGTTCCAAAAGCTAGTAATCTAGTCAAATGGAATCTAGTTAACATAGGATCTCACCACGGTCGTCGTAAGGTTCAATTGTTCCTTAACTTGACTTTGTTGAGTCCTTACTATAGTTTCATCCAAATAGGGTATAAATGTTATATGCATTTCTAACCCATTTCTATGTTCTCGTTTGAGGCATAGCTAGGTTCTTGTTCCAGTTAGGAACCCTAGTTCAAAATTAGTAAGTCAATCATAAGATGAAAGCCTAAGTTGATTAATATCAAATCAAGCTTAGTTCAATTTCAATTCATAATTTCACTTAGTAGTAGAACCCAAATTCAACATGAAGTTATAACCGCAGAATAGATCATGCATGAAGACAAGAACACTTAGTATTCTTATAAGTCATATTAATAACAAAGTAGAATATCAATTCTTTAAAATGATAACAATCATGCATTTCGTCAAATAACAAGTAGACATGGAGATTCATATCCTAACATGAATCCACGTTAAGTCATTAACTTTACCAATCATAATTTACATAACTCTCGAGGCTACCTAGTTAATCTAGGGTTACCAAACAACAAAAGTATGATCTTAAAGGGTTATATTCAGAATGGTAATTCATTCTAAGTCGACTCATACACCGAACTCTCATATTTCGATGATCCGACTTACTAAGTTAATTAAGCTCCCAAGATATAACCAGAATTGAATACTATAAAGTCTAAGTGTCACTTGGACACCCACACCAAATAGAACCATACGGGTCCATATATAAACAAGACCCAACCTTAATCAAATGCCACAGGATTCACTTACGACTATCACAAGTTATTAGTAAATACCTAAGAGACTCTAGTGAGTCTCGTTTCAACATTTAATACTCGGGTTGTTCTCGACCTATGTCCTAAGCTCACTTTCCATGCAACCAAGACGGCGTCCAATGACCAACCGTCACAATTCAACCCGATCAAGCCTGCGTTAAACGTGGCCTTAAACCAAAACTCAAGACTACTTTATTAATCTCTAAACCGTAAGCATCCATGAGGTACACTCCAACCATTTCCATAGAATGGTTAACCAACCTCGTTCTCCCAAAACCTTATTATAATACTCAAAGGTCACATCATGACCTTCTAATGAGTCAATGCACTTAACGTGCATGGACCAAGACTACCAACGAGTCAACATTCTCAAATGTACACTCGAACTTATAAAATCTGGTGACAACTATGCGTTCATGTCAAAGTCATCTAAGGACATCTATTGGAGTTCTAAATCAAACAAATATCCCAAAGTCACCAATGTGGTCTCACCCGATAAAATCTCGAAACTCAAAATTGAGATTCAACGAATACGAAGAGTCATAGGAATTAATCCTAGGCTCCAAATAACAACTTTTATAATTAATTGATCCCAATTGAGCTAAATAACAACGTCCCAAAACCTAGGTCAAATCATAAATTTGGGATTCACAAATTATCCGAGTTTCTAAACCCAACAACAATTAATCTTAATCCATAACAATTCCAATATACCCAATAAACCCATTTGGGTTCAAACCCTCACTAACACATATTAATATCCAACAAAAACATATCATTTCGACATGTATAACAATGATAAATTACGGGGAACAAGTCTCTATCAACCTAACATTAAAATTGACTTAGAGAGAGAAACTAGGGCTTTAGTAACGTACCTCAATCGAGTCACGAACAACTAGGAAGAGGAAAACAAACCGAGGGGAATTGATCTACTTGGCGAGGGCTTCGTGATGGCGGCCTCGGCTCGTCAAACGGATGGCCGAAACTCTGAGAAATTGCGAAACACACACTAATCTCACACACACTCTCATATACTCTCTCTCTCTCTCTCTCTCTCTCTCTTTCTCAACCAGTGGATGGCTCAAAAATGAGGAGAGGGGAGAAGTCTTGGGGGTTATCAGGGTGTTTAAGGACTATTATGCCCTCAAAGGGGTGAAAGGGAAACGGTGCAATAAGGGTAGAATAGGAATTTCACGCCCAAAACACAAACCAGCACTTTGTTGGTGTCGGGACCAAGTGGTCGCTTAAGGGAAAGGCTAGGAGATAGCCTAGTCTTTTTTTAAAGAACACAAGGTTCTGGAATTCAGCCTATCGCCTGATCATCTGGCTAGGTGAGCGCTTGGGGGAGGGAAAAAGGCTTAAAACTTGGTCCAAACGGTACCCAACTCAACCCCAAACATACTAGGGTGATAACCTATTCAAAACACAATTGAAACACGTGCAAACGATGCCCGAAACAACCTGAAACAAAACCTGAACAAAGTACAACAACTAACAATCGAAGTAACGAATGAAACAACGATTCAACCAGCAAGAATATGATATTCAAAGTAAGCCAAGGAACTCCATAATGGAATTGAATACATCTAATAAGTTGAACAACGATTAAGAGTATCTAAACTCCAAAACACAAGTTGTTAACGCAACTCGAACTCAAACGAACAAACGAAGACAAACGTTATGCAACAATTGTCTTTAACACGTAATGAACTCAAAAACACTTCTAACATGAAATAGATCGTGTCTAGCCAGGAGAATAACCATCAAGAAAAGACCTACGGTATACCCGGGGTCACGAGATAGAATAATGTAACTGAACTTTCAACCAAATCGTATTTCGAATAACGTCGAGTGATGACTTGTAACTTTAACAAGTTAAAGTCTAAGGAACATGTAGAACTAAGGTATAGGCCTCTAAATAGCCTACCCACACTTCTCAAGGTTCTCACCTCAAGTCAAACCCGAAGTGCTACGGCCATTTGACACGCAAAGCAAGGAAACCAAACACATGAAGATTTGAGGTCTTACATAACTCCTAGCAGCGGTGTAATTTTTTTTTGTTTTCCTCACCATTTGGAAGTGGGACTACTTTCTTAGAATAACAATTTTTACTAAGTGGTTGAAAGTTTAATCTAAATTCATATTCTTATTATTCACTTTTCTTTTCTTACTTGCTTCAAAAAAACATTAATCATATATGGCCATAAAAAACAAAAAATGAAGAAAGAACTTGTGTTGTCTACAATTAATGATGAAGATATTGTCAAAGCATAAATTTACTACTCCTTCCATTTTCGAATAATCGTCTTATTAAACTCAGCATACAATTTAAATAACATAATTAAATATTTTATAAATATTGTTGTATTGTGTAATTTTCTTTAATACCCTTCGACACGTGACTATAATTAAAATAGGTAAAAAAAAAAGTATAGGGTAAAGTATTAAAACTACTTTCCTAAAAAGGAAAATTTCGAAAGATGACAGTTTTTTTTTTGAACGGATAAAAAATGAAAGACGACAACGCTTTTACCGTAATTTAACCAGAAACATGACACTACTAGAAACCGTGCCTTCAGCGACGGAAAATTTCCGTCGCTGATTAGCGACGTAAATTGAGCATCAGCGACGGAATTTGTCAGTGACGGAATTTTCCGTCGCAAAAGGTCACCTTTACCGACGGAATTTTCCGTCGCTGAAAATAAAATGAAATTAAATTCTGAAATATTCAGTGACGGAAAATTCCATTGCTAAAGGTGACCTTCAGCGATGGAAAATTCCGTCGCTGAATATTTTAGAATTTAATTTCAGTTTATTTTCAGCGACAGAAAATTCTGTCGCTGAAAATAAATTGAAAATTAAATTCTAATGAATATAAAATATCAATAATATTTGAAATTAAATTGAAATCAAATTAAAATAATATTTAAAATGTTAATTTAATAATATAATATCAATAATTAAAATGATTAGCATCAATATAATTACAAAAATTAAAACATTCACATTACAACTTAACTTAACTTAACGTAACGTAATGTAACGTAACGTTAACTTAAATTGAAATTAAATTAAAATAATATTTGAAATGTTAATTTAATAATATAATATCAATAATTAAAATGATTAGCATCAATATAATTACAAAAGGCAAAAACATTCACATTACGGGCCAACTTTGGAATATTGCAATTAACGTAACGAACGTTAACTTAAATTGAAATTAAATTAAAATAATATTTGAAATAATTTAATAATATAATATCAATAATTAAAATGATTAGCATCAATATAATTACAAAAATTAAAACATTCACATTACAACTTAACAACGTAACGGGCATAATGTAATGTAACGTTAACTAAAATTGAAATTAAATTAAAATAATATTTGAAATGTTAATTTAATAATATAATATCAATAATTAAAATGATTAGCATCAATATAATTACAAAAAATTAAAACATTCACATTACAAATTACAACAACGTAACTTAACGTAACGCAAACGCGTAACTTAATTAACTTAACAATGTAACTTAACAGCTTAACTTAACTTAACTTAACGTAACGTAAGCGCAACAATTAACGCAACGTAATGTAATGTAACGGTCGTAACTTAACGTTAACGCAACGCAACTTAATGTAACTTAACGGCAAACGTAACTTAGCAAGCAACTTAAAAGCAGCAACTTAGCAACTTAACTTAGCTTAACAGCAACTTAACTTAACAACTTAAGCGTGGCGTGGCAACGCAACTTAACTTTAACTTAACATAACTTCAACTTAGCGATTAACGTAACGGCTTAGCGTAACGGCAACTTGCAACTTAGCTAACGAACGTAACTAACTTAACTTAAACGTGCAACTTGGCAACAGCGCAACGGCAACTTAACTTAACAACTTAACAACAGCAGCAACTTAACTTAAACTTTTAACAACTTAACGTAACAGCAGCTTAGCGTGGCGTAAAATTAACTTAACTTAACGTAATGTAACTTAACTTAACTTGAACTTAACTTAACTTTAGCTAACTTAACTTCGTAACCAACTTAACTTAGCTTAACGTAACGTAACTTAACTTAACAAAACGTAACATAACATAACTTAACGTAACTTAACTTAGCAACAACTTAACTTAACAACTTAGCAACTTAACTTAGCTTAACAACTTGGCAACTTAACGTAACATAACTTAACTTAGCGTGGCGTAACGTTAACGTGCAACTTAACTTAACTTAACTTAACTTAACAATCTTAGCGTGGCAACTTAACTTAACGTAACGTAACAACTTAACTTAACTTAACTTAACTTAACTTAACAACTTAACGTTAACTTAAAACTAACTTAACTTATCTTAACAACTTAACAACAACAACTTAACTTAACTTAACTTAACAACTTAACGTAACATAACTTAACTTAGCTTAACGTAACGTAACTTAACTTAGCAACAACGTAATAACTTAACTTAGGTTAAGCGTAACTATAACAACTTAGTAACAACAACTTAACCTTAACTTAACGTAACTTAACTTAACTTAGCTTAGCGTGGCGTGGCAACGCAACTTAACGTGTAACTTAACTTAACGTAACATAACTTAACTTAACGGCAGCTTAACTTAACAACAGCAACTTAAGTTAACTTCACTTAACAACAATTTAACTTAACTTAACAACTTAACTTAACTAACTTAACAACGTAACATAACTTAACTTAACCAACTTAACAACAACAACAACTTAACTTAACGTAACATAACTTAACTTAGCTTAACGTAATGTACCTTAACTTAGCTTAACGTAACGTAACTTAACTTAGCTTAAATGTAATATAACTTAACTTAACTTAACTTAACTTAACTTAGCTTAACTTAACTTAACTTAACGTAACATAACTTAACTTAACTTAACGTAACTTAACTGAACTTAACTTAACTTAACGTAATTTAACTTAACTTAGCTTAACGTAACTTAACTAAACTTAGCTTAACGTAACGTAACTTAACATAACTTAAACGTAACGTAACTTAACTTAGCTTAACGTAACGTAACGTACTTAGTATAACATAACAACTTAACGTAACATAACTTAACTTAGCTTAATGTAACGTAACTTAACTTAGCTTAACGTAACGTAACTTAACTTAGCTTAAACGTAATGTAAATTAACTTAACTTAACTTAGATTAACGTAACGTAACTTAACATAACTTGACTTAACTTAACTTAACTTAACTTAACTTAACTTAGCTTAACGTAACGTAACATAACATAACTTAGCTTAACGTAACGTAACTTAACTTAACGTAACGTAACGTAACTTAACTTAACTTATCTTAACAACAACAACAGCAACTTAACTTAGCAACTTAGCAACTTCACTTAATTTAACCAGCAACAGCACTTAGCCAGCTTAGCAACAACTTAACTTAGCAACGTAACTTAACAACTTAATGTAACGTGGCAACTAACTTAACGTAACTTAACTTAACGTGAGCAACTTAACAGCAACTGCAGTGGTGTGGCAACGTAACGTGGCAACTTAACGTAACAACTTAACGCAACTTAACAACAACAATTTAACAACAACAATTTAACTTAACAACTTAACCAACAACATAACGTAACATAACTTAACTTAGCGTAACTTATCATAACTTAACTTAACTTAACTTGAGGTCGCGGAAATCTACACAGATCCGGACTTTCCCGTTGGGCTTGGGAACGGTCACTATGTTGGACTGCCAGATCGGGTATTTTACTACCTGAATGAAATTGACATGTAGCTGCTTCATGATTTCTTCTTGAACTTGTAGTGACCATTCTGGCTTGATTCGGCAGAGCTTTTGCTTGACTAGTCGAGCATCCGAATATATGGGGATCCGGTGTTCGACTATGGCTGGGTCTAGCCCCGGCATATCTTCATAGGACCAGGCAAATATGTCCACGGATTCTTTAAGGAGATCAATGAGTGGTACCCTTTCAGAACCTTGCAGGTAGCTGCCGATTTTGATTTCTTTGATTTCATTGTCCACCCAGTTGATAGTTGATTGTCTTCGATTCTTGGCGATGAATGGCTCATTCTCGGTACTCAAGCCGACTTTACAAGCTCAAGCAAATAATTTTTATCTTTTGGGTCCATTTCATTAAATGACTCATTATCATAATTATTATTATTTAATGTGTCTTTTAATGTAGGTGCAACTAAGGAATAAGCAAAGACATTTAGATTATCATTAAAAGCAAACTGTACAGGGTTTATTACATTATTGAGGACCTAGGGTTTGAGATCCTCAATTTTAGGTAGCAGATAGGTAGATGACCAATCCGTAAAGCTAGGGAAAGGAATAGGGATAGTATATCCAAAGCGGTCCACTAAGTCTGCGGGTGTCAAAAGCAGGCCGGTCGTAGTATACCAGTTCTGCAGAGGCTTATTAGTAATAAACTCAAAAACTCAGCAGGGAGCTCTTTATAATAAGTGCCTCCATCTATCATACCCAGGAAACTGTCTACTAGACCATCATCATCTAATAAGGCCAGAGCATAATCATCTTGGTCTATAGACCAAGTATTTTCAACAGTGACAGTCTTATATGCAGTGTTACGGGTCTCCAAGGTAACCTGTTCCATTCTATTTGATAGAAGACTAACATCTTCAAATATTTCCCAACCAGGGGATCTTTTCCCGTTCTGGTCTAACCAAGGCTCAGGAAACATGAGATAGGCTTCAGTTTCCCCCTTTCTTACAAAGTAACCGTTTAAGGTTTTTCTATATGGTTGGAGAGGGGGATATTCACAAGGACGATTCTCTCTTTCTGCCTTTCTTTTCTCACGTTTCTGTTTCATGATTGCGGCTACTTCCGCTGGAGTAGGCGTGTATCCTAGACCAAAAGGAGGGATACATTCTTTAAGTTCATCCTGTACTAAATTAACAAGCCCTTGTTGATTTCTGCCGAGACCCAGACCAGGCATGTAATTCATTTTTTGAAACATGTTTAAGGGGACCATGTTTCCAAGGGAGGAGACTTTCTTTCCAATGATGTCAGTTTCTTGGCCATATTCAATGGCGTTGACCACAGCTTGGGGGATAACCTCAAAGCCACTGAGGAAAATACCAATGTCCTCATGTTCTATCTCGAGGATTGGGATATCCTCGTTTTCCTTATTTTCCACAATCTTATCAGCCAAAATAATTACTATGTGGTCATCGTGGATGAATTTGACACGCTGGTGTAATGAAGAGGCTACTCCCTTTACCCCATGGATCCAAGGGCGTCCCAACAACAGGCTAAAGGTGGCTGGTATGTCCAAGACTTGGAATTCAACTGGCATGTTTAATGGCCCAATGGTTAGCATTAAAGTGACCACCCCTAAGACACATCGACTGGTGTTGTCGTATGCCTTGACTGTCTGCGAGGAAGGAGTGAGTTATGATATTTTTGTTCCCATTTTAGCTAACGTGCCAGCGGGACATACATTCAGTGAAGACCCATTATCTATCAAAACTCGAGGAACCCGTTTCTCCAAAATTCCCACAGTGATATGGAGAGCATCAATGTGGTTGGTTCCTTCCTTTGGCATATCTAGATCAGTGAACATTATCACATTCCCAAAGTGGATGTTCCCGATCATCTGAGTAAGCTCATTTGGGGAGGTTTCAATTGGAATGACTGTTTGGCTTAAAGATTTAGCCAGTGTATCGCGGTGGGTCTTAAAAGCACACAGTAAGCCCCAGATGGAAATGTTGGCCTGAGTTTTCTTCATCTGAGCTAATAAAGCATCTTCCACCATTTTAGCCCCAATATATGTCACTTGATCTTTGCCAGAGTGGTCACCTCTTTCCAGGTTTGGCTGGTAGGCTCGGCCAGATCGGGTAAGGTGGCTAACATCTCCACCAACCCAAGTGGTTTTTTCAATGTTACAGGTATTTTGGCTACCCAAGATAGTGTCCCAAGAAAGCATATTACAGCTAGGCTCTTTTATGGATAAGGATGGAGGAAGAGGAACAAGGATATATGGTAATGGATGTTTATTTGTTTCAAACTTGGGCACACATAAGTTTTCATCAACCTCAATCATATTGATTTGAGGTAGGGGGTTATTGACTGTATTTGGTCTGGGTGGAGGCTTTTCAATAACCTTATCATCTATCAGGTCCTGGATAGCATTTTTGAGTGTATAGCATTTATCAGTGAGGTGACCACTGGAGCGATGGTATTCACAGTACTGGGCATGGTTCCAATTCCTGGGCAGGGGATTTGGTGGCTTATAATTCTCCAAAGGCTTTAGCACTCCCTGTGCCATTAGCCCCTGTAGTATCAGCATCGGGAGCTTGCAGCGGTTCATCATAATCCGATTCACCTTCGATTTAAAGAAAATTTCTCGCCAGGCCATTATTTCCTCCCACCGTGTATTGACAGACTGTCAATTCGTAGTACCATGGAAGCTATAATTTTGGGTAGAAAATGGGGTGAGGCATTTCCTACCATATTGACTACCGGCGTGCGGTGTCTTTCCTTTGGAGTAACAAAAAGAACTAGAGGCGTATTGGCTTTTAGTTGCCCAGTCCGTATATCGTCATCAATACAGGCTCCTATCTCCACTATTTTTTTAAAATTGGTGTAGGGGAGATACCGCATGTGTTCCAGGTAAATGGGCTGGAGGTTTTTAATGAACATTCTGCATGACTCGGCGGATCGAGTGCGTCAAAGGTGCAGGCCAACTTTCTTTTCCACCGGCGCAAATTCAACAAGCAGTTTCCTTCTCCCTTTGGGTGCACGACTCAAGGTCCCTTCTATTTTCAGGACTAGTGTTATCTTTGTATCTTTCAAGGAACACTTCAGCTATCTGGTCCCAAGTATTCATAGTGCTACTATCAGACAACATTAGCCATTGTTTGGCAGCCCCTATTAGGGTGAGGTGAAAATTGGAAGCCATAGCCTCAAAGCTAGCTCCCATTGACTGCATGTCAGTGGAATAAGATTTCAAATGGGATATAGGGCATCCAGTCCCATCAAATTTTTCTATGTCGGGCATTTTGAATGTTGAAGGTAGTATCGCTGAAGGTTGCAATGTTAGTGCCCGCGTAGAAAATTCCCCTTTGTTGAGAAGTTTGAGCATCATGGCCTTCATATTTTCCATGCCGGCCTCCATCTTGGTGGCTGGGGGAGTTGGCTGTTGGTATATACTGGCTGGATTAGGGAAGGCTAGGTTAATTTCTGGCCGAGGTACCTGGTAAGGATTTTGGGCTGGGTATGGATATTGGGCATTATAAGGATTCTGGGCTGAATATGGATATTGGGTTGGATAAGGGTCCTGGGTTGGTGGATTTTGGGTAACATATGGGTTCTGGGTTGGTGGATTTTGGGTAATATAGGGATTCTGAGTTGGTGGGTTTTGGATAGTATATGGATTCTGGGTTGGTGGGTTATTGACGGTTTTGGCTGGGTGACCAGGATCATTGAAAAGTGGGTAGGTAGTAACTTGGTTTGGCGGGTTATAGCTTTTTAGGTCCATATGTGGGCTATTTTGGAGTGGGTTAATCATGGGAAAAGGGAGGTCATTTGGGCTCTGGGTGCTTGGGAGAGGATATGGAGGATAGGATGGGTAAGGACTGATATTTGGGTAGTAGGGACTTGGTGGAGGATTGGGATTTGGGGTAGTGGCAATATTTGGTGGGTTAGTGTTTGGCTGGGGAACTGGGTTTGGAGGCACATGAGATATTGATGCTTCCTGGGGGACCATAGGGGAAGAGTTCACCTCACCACTGGATTTTAAACTTTGCACCAGACTAGCCATTTGGCTCATCATACGATCAGTCGCTGCACCCAACTTTTGGTCTAACCATTCATGCATTGTCGGAGTCGGAGCGTACCCTGGAGCCCCTGTATTAGTACACATAGTAGACTGCTCACTTTCCGCTGCCATACTGCTCGGATCTGTACCCTCTGAACTGATTCTCGCCTTAATCGATCTGACAAACTGATACCCTATGTTCTTATTTCTGCACTTATTTCCCGTATCAACCGGCCAGTACTATCTTACCTTTCCAAATTCGGCTCAGGTTTCTGAGGAAAATGGATTTGGATGTATCAGAAGGCTAGCTAAAGGCTTTCTGGGCTTGGAGTACAGCGTGCCTTTATTAGTATTTTTATATTATTATTTGTTTCCCCTACAATTGACCGGATAAGCACCTGCTTTATTTTGATAGTCTCAGGACTTTTTCTGGAACAGTGGATTCTTTCTCCAAAGTATAAGACCAATTTATTCCACCTGCCTTTCGACTCTCCAAGATCGGACTGATCCCAGGTGAAGGGCCTATACTCTTTCCAGGATCCACCATTCGAAAATGGTCTAGGTCGAGCATCATAGAATAATAAATCAGCACCTGCGTATTTACTTATTATTTTATATGCGCACTTTATTATCATAATTTTTTTCCTTTTATTTTTCTAACTTGCTCATTTATATATATATATATATATATATATATATATATATATATATGTAAAACAAAAAAAGTCATATATATATGTAAAACAAAAAAAGTCAAAAAAAATATATATATATATATATGTAAAACAAAAAAAGTCATATATATATATATATTTTTTCTTTTTTTTGACAGGGGCTGACTCATGATTCAAAAACGCAAAAACCGATCGGTCTTTGAAGTGTCCGGAGAATCTATATGCATTCTAACGTTGGCTTATGCAGGGGGTAGGCTGGCCATGGTGTAGGGTAACAGTTCGAAATATACCTATATGCGTGCATGTGTGTGCGGTATCTAGAAAGCAGTAAAATCTTTATTTATATACAGATATATATAAACAGAAAATAAAAAACATATATGGCATGTCTTGTTGTTACGTGTGGATTTTCTCGGCTTTTTAGTTTGAGCACAAGCAAGCAAGCACTGCTCTCGTTCCACCCTTCCTTGTTTAGGGGAAGACGAAATCAAAAGTACGAGAGGAGTGCTGTCTAAGAATAGCGCGTTGGAATGCGCCTCGGTTGCCTTTAGTGGATTTTTGATCCAATATGGGAACTTTGGGTTTCTCACATCAAGTTATCCCTTTTTTAGGGGATACCAGGATATGGGAATGTATCACCCTTTCATTCCCATTTTCCCTTTTTTTAGGGGAAAACGGAAAAGTGCAAAAAAAGATGTTGCGACGCCCCCACTATGGATTTTATAAAAATAGCCTTATGGCCCATTTTGGATCACTATGGGAGCTTTGGGTTTCCCGCATCAAGTTATCCCTTGTTTAGGGGATACCAGGATATGGGAATACATCACCCTTCCATTCTCATTATCCCTTTTTTAGGGGAAAACGGAAAAGTGCAAAGAACGAGTGTTGCGAGGCCCCATTGGATCCAAAAAGTTTTAGAGTCATCATCTTTATTTTAAGGCAAAATAAAGCAAAACCAAAAAAAGAAAAGAAAAACCAGAGATTGAAAACGGGTTCAGAGGCTAAGTTACGAGTTGGGAAGGTGCTAGGCACCCAACTCGCCCTTTCGGTCTCAAAAATAGTTTTTGGCTTAAGTATGCTTATTGTTATATTTATTTAGCAAATAAATAAAGCATTAAAAGACAGGAAAATGAAAACAAACACATCTGTGGCTACATTAATCACAAATATATTTAAAAATATTTGGTCATTATAACGACTCTTTTTACATAATCATTTTAACTACATCCGGACAGCACAACGGCTCATATTGGCTACATTGGGCCGGATTTAAAAAGTAACTTTATAAAAAAAGGGCGCCCTTAAAGGCTATTACCTTTTAGAGCGCGGTGTGCTCGCTGTGTCCTTCAGGGAGATGGAGTCTTTGTTGTTGTTGTTGTGTTGTTGTTGTTGTGTTGTTGTTGTTGTGATTCGGCTAACGACCGCTACCTTGATGATTTTGGCTCGCTCACTCAAAGCGTAATGACGGCTTATTTCTGATGGTTTTGGCCTTTTGGTTGGAATAACGACTTATTTTGTGTGTTTTTCAGCCTATTACTCGGGCAGAGTAATGGTTTACTTCATGGATTTTGGGCCGGGGAAGTAGGGTGGATACCTAACTAAAAGGCTAGGGATCACTTTTAACCGGTGGATTTGTGTTTTGGCAGAGTTTGGACGGGGTTTCAAGGCTTTGGTAGGCTACACACTCCCTATCTCACTTCTCTTGCTACTTCGGCGTTATAAGAACGCGGAGGATTTCCTTCAGTGTTTCTTCGTCTCTGATTTTTCTGTGTCTGAAGTGAGCCCCAACACTCCTATTTATAGCTAGAAGAAGGGACTGATCGGGAATTAAAAATTCCCTTAGTGCGCTCAATTATCGTGTACACCGGCCTTCATCGATTGTACAATGCGTTAACTTTTAGAGGCACTATAGCACAGCTGGCGCGGACATCACCATGGCATGGCGCGGTGCCAATGTAACCTTTTGGCCGCGCCATGGCCCTATTTCAGGTTCATTTTTGGCACTTTCACCCCTCACACTTTGCCTTTCGTATTTTTGACTCCTGTAACTTGACATTTGTTAATTTTAAACAGTTCTTGATATCACATGTCAAAGTCACATATCATGGGTACGAAATTGGGGTGTCTACATCTAGTTTTTCATGAAGTTCTGGTAATTAATGAATTTCCGGATGTTTTTCGACTGAGTATGCATTACCTCCCAACCGAGAGTTAGAGTTTTGCATTGAGATATTGCCAGGAAACTTCGCCTATTTCTAGAGCACATTATAGAATGGCTCCAACCGAGTGAGAGAGTTTGTGAACTTCTTGATAGGGAGTTTATTAGACAGAGTGTATCTCTGTGGGATACACTAGTGTTATTTGTAAATAAGAAATATGATACTTTACAATTATGCATTGTCTGCCGCCATTTAAACCAAGTGATTATAAAGAAAAATTATCCTTTACAGCATATTGATGATCTCTTTGATCAACTTCATGGACCAGTTGTATATTTCAAGCTTGACGTGCGTAGTGGTTACCATCAGTTATGAGTTTGATAGGAAGATATTCTGAAGACAACTTTTCCTTCATGACATGACCTTTATAAGTTCGTTGTGATGCCGTTTGAGTTGGCGAACGTGCCTACAATTTTCATGGATTTAAAGAATCGAGTATCCCATAATTATTTGGATTGCCTTGTCGTAGTTTTCAATGAGGATATTCTTGTCTACTCAAAGTCATGAGAAGAACATACGGATCGTTTGAGAGTGGTTCTTTCTATTTTGCATGAGAAGCAACTTTTTGCTAAATGTAGCAAGTATGCATTTTTGCTCGAAAAAGTTTCTTTTCCTGGGCACGTAGTTTCTAGTACTGGTATTTACTTGGATCCATCGAGATTGGAAGTGGTTGCTAAGTGGAAGATTCCTAATTTGTTTATCGAAGTTCGTAGATTCATTGAGGGATTTTTAAAGATTTCTACTTCTTTGACTAATTTAAATAGAAGAAGTCTACTTTTATTTGGAGTGACAAATGTGAAAATAGTTTTCAAGAATTGAATATTTTAACATTGCCTAGTGATTGTGAGAATAAGACTCCTGCGTTTTTTTGAACAATGATAGTATCTTGACTGAGGCAAACTTTGCATTCCTTCTATCGATGGAGTGTTACGACTAGTTCTTGTTATGGATGAATTGACTAAATCGTCACTTTTCATACCTATTCTGATAACCTATAGTTTGAACCAGTTAGCATTTTATCGGATAAAGATCCCAAATTTACTTCGAGATTTTGACATTCATTACATGAGGCTATGTGTACGAGACTTAATTTCATTGTTGCCTTTCATCCTCAGTCACATAGTTAGTCCGAGAGATTGATTCAGGTATTAGAGGATTTATTGTGTGCTTGTGCTATGGATTTCAAAGGTAGTTGGGATTCTCATTTACCATTAGCCGAATTTGCGTATAACAACAGTTACCAGTCCAGTATTGAGATGGCGTCATATGAGGCTTTATATGGGCGTAAGTGTCATTCGCCGATTTGCTGGGATGAAGTAGGTGAAGCAAAGCTATGGGGTTCAGAAATGGTACAACGGTCAGCTGAGAGTGTGAAACTTATTAGAGACAGATTGCTTACAGCTCAGAGTAAACAGAAAACCTACGTAGACAACCAGAGACGTGACTTAGAGTTTCAGGTTGGTGACTATGTATTCTTGAAAGTATCGCCCCAACGCGGTACTAAGCGATTTGGGAAGGAAGGTAAACTTTCACCTAGATTTATTGGACCATTTGAGATCTTAGAAATGATTGGATCTTTGACGTATCGGTTAGCATTGCCACCTTCTATATCGGATGTTCATGATGTCTTCCATGTCTCGATGCTACGCAAGTACTTGAAGGATGAACCACATTCCTTACTTATGATGAGATTCCTATTGAACCTGACATTTCTTATGATAAGAAGTCGGTGAGGATTCTTGATACGAAGGAACAAGTCTTGAGAACGAAGAGGATATCGTTGGTCAAAGTCTTGTGGAAGAACCATAACATTGAAGCTACTTGGGAAACCGAGCTTGATATGAGAGAGATACCCTTCCCTATTCGACGATTCCCATGAATTAACTAGGGACTAAATTCCTTTTAGTGGGGAGGATGTAGAACCCAAACCCTACTTGTGTAACATGTCTTTTATACTTGATTAATATGTTCATTATGTGCCTTAACATGTTTTAGAGTCCATATTGTTCATACCATGCTTGCATTAGGTCAACCATGATCGTAGTTGCTTGTATGCCTTCTATACGTTGCATGCTTTGTTATAACTGCTTCGTGTATCATCTTAGTACTTAACTAAGTCCTACTAGAGCCTTAGTACCTTTATAACATGTTTAATGTATGCCTTAACATGTTAGAGGCTTCATTTTGTTCATGTCATGCTTGCATTAGAGTTGTTACGTTCATAGTCACTTGAATGTCTTCTATGTGTTACATACCTTGCTGTTTGGGCTTTGAGTGTTCACCTTAGCATGTTAGCACTTAACCAAGTCTTGTTGGAGTTCTATTACCTTGTATATATGACTTATAACATTCATCTTGATCATAGTAGGCTTGGTTGAGAGTTTAGAAGCATTGTTGCTTCGCTTGAGTCTTAGGTTTCTGGATTGCCTTCGTTGCTTGTATTCTTTGGGTTTTCAACTTGTGAGAAGTTCATTTGAGTTCTAGACCAAGTGTACTAGTATTTATCATGCTTTCACAATCATTGTTTATAGACTTGTTGCATTTGGTAATAAGATGACCAATTTATTTCTTCACAGATCAATCATGTTTTTGGGCAACTTGGAAAATTCTGGTACCAATTACTAAATAGAAATTTCTAAAAATTTAGTATGTTTTACCTTCATATGTTAGGATACTCCCTGTAAAATTTGGTAATTTTCCAAGGTGTCTAAGTACCTCAATTAGGTCTTGACTTACGGCTGTGCCAGAATTCTGTTTTCAAGAATTCAGCTTCTGTACTTGAACTTGTAATGACCATATTTTGATGAATATAAGTCCAAATGGAGTAATTTAAAAGTCTAAAATATATTTTAAAGAGTCTAGTTTCAGAAAAAGAAATAATCACCTCATTTGGAGGTGTGATTGATTAATAGTGTAATTTACAAGTTTGCTAGTCGAAACAAGAAAATGAGTTTTGGGGTCAGAACCATGCGCTAGCATGGTCCATATACAACCGCATCAAGCAATTTTCACACTTACGGGATTTTTCCTTCAATCTGAATTGTGACTCAATTAGTCCATTGAACCCCCATCCTAATTGACCCTAAACCATCCTATTAGACCCTAAGTAAGTTGGATTAAGCCTAACCTCAATCATCCTCCACTTGACAAGTGGATTTCCATGCATTCTCCTTGTGACATGTGGAGTTCCACCCACATTTGCATGTCACATATAAACCTCCCATTTTGTGATCAGCCATTAAACCCACCATATCTGAAAATTCTCTCTTCCCAATTTTTGTGTGAATGGTGAGGGAGATTAGTGTGTGTTTCCTCCATAACTTGAGCTCCCGAACTCCGATTGCCAAACCGAGACCACCAAAATGAAGCTATCGACGAGGAGCACGATTCCATCCGATTAGTTTTTGTTCTCTTCATCTTTTTCCTTGGTGTAAGGTAAGCTATTGATTCCCCTTAGGATGTATGCTAGAAATGCCATGCTATCCCCTTCTTCTTATGATTCTCATGCTCCTACCATGTCTATGCCATGTTTGATGATGATATGAGATTTTTGAATGATTGTTCATCTTGTTGATTTAGTCCTAAGCCTAGAATTAAAAGTGTTCTATGCCTCATTTAGAATAACTATTGTTCTTGGACTAATGACTTTTGACAACTCTTAGAGATTGTGATTCTAGGGTTCCATAAACTATGAATTGTTCATCCTATTGATTTGGTCCTAAGCCTAGAATTAAAAGTGTTCTATGCCTCCTTAGGAATAACTATTGTTCTTGGACCATTGACTTTTAATAACTTTTAGAAATCATAATTCTAAGGTTCCATAAATTATGAATTGATAATAATTCTTGACTATGGTTGTTATTTGATTAATGACCTAGTCTATCCTATACGAGAACTTAGAAAAGGGTTTAGAATGCATTTAGCATTTAAACTCTATTGGATGAATTTATAGAGACGACTCAACAAAGTCTATTTTAGTGAGCCATTGAACAATACCGACTCAATGATCAATCCCTACGATGTTCTAAATGCGTTTCACTAAGAATATTAATTCTAGACTCTTGACTTGGATTGATTACCATGCTTGATTTAAATGTCATATAATAGAATGCCTATTTGACATGTTGAGTTCGCTCTTGTCGAACTTAATCCTACTTGATTATTGATGAGAATAATTACTTGTCATGAACGAGATCGCTCTTGTCGACCTCGTTCTCTACTTGAGAATTTGTTAAGTAAACATTACTTGGCATTTGCATGAGTCCAGCTGGCATACATGTCCTTGTTCACACACGCCTCCACTGTGGCCACAGTGGGGAAGTAGCCCCTTTGCTGTAACCATTAAAGCATCATTGGTGTGTCTATCCCGAGCATCTCCTCGAAAGGTCGATGTACTCACAATCATCCGACACCTCACATTCCAGATAACGCTTGTATGCAGAACTACGTAGCGAGTGCCCCGGCCTCCATGTATCCTTATCCTATGTGATTTAATTATAAGCACCTATGTGAAACAATGTGCATCTTGGATATATGTTCTATATGCTTATTTGACGATATCTTGCCTTGTATGTTGCATATTACCATGACATGCATGATTGATAGCTTACAAGTCTTTATGACTTATCCACTCCTCTTATACGCTTTTAGATCTTAAAGAAAGCTGTGTCCTTCTCACCGAGGCTTGCGGTGTTCGTGTTTCCTCTATTCCTCTTTAGTCTGACGTTGCAGTTAAAGAGGTGGTTTGGATGTCCTCTTCCTTTCTTTTGTAATTTGCAAGGACGATGGTGTTGATTCCTATGATTAGATTTGGTTGAGTCATCTTCTGATTCTATCAGACAAGAGGGCTAAAAGGTCCGCTGCATCGATTAGTGTGGCAACTGCCTTAGAATCACTATGTTTAGAATAGTTTCTAAGTGTTAGTTCTTAGGCGCCCAACCGCAAGCTTCTACAAATAGCCTCTTAAGATCGCCAGACTTTGAAGTCCGCTTCAAAGTCCCGAAATCAAAATTGGCCAAAATCAAGAAACAATGACACGTGTACACCTATTTAGATATTTTCGAAAATATCTAGTCATTATGTCTTCACCGATTATTTTCAAGAAGTCAACTCTCGCATGATGACAACCGTCTGCATCGATTCCCGAAGTCTCAAGATCAAGACATTACCCGCTTTGGCTAAGAAGACTTTCCAAGCCGCAAAGCTCGCATTCTCAAACATTACTGCTTAGTAATGTTTCTCGCACACCGCATCTCTCGATGATCGAGGTCGCTTTTCTCCCAAAGCGCCGAATTGCATTCAATGCAAAGGAACGTTGGACACAATTATCTTCTCGAACTCGCACTCAACGGTCGGTCAAAAGATCTCTTCCCCGTATATATTTAGTTTTCAAGATTCAAGACACAACTTTGCGCAATTAACTCTCAAGCTTCATCTTCAATACTCAAGCATTCAAGAGATCAAAGGACAAGGACTAACACTTCACCAAACTTTCTCAAGCCGCAGATCTGCCATCTTAAATTGCTTTCGCCTTCATTTAGTTTGTCTTTAAACTGTTTCTTTACTCCTCGCACGTGAAGAGAACAATTATTCATTGATTGTCTCTCTCACCTTTATACACTTGGTTAAAAAACTCATTTTGTACACGATCCATTAGAGATCTAAATCATAAACCTAGTGGATAAACAAGTGCACTTTTAAAATCCAAAGCTAACCACTTTGGTAGTGGATGTAGTACTATTCACAAAGACGAACCACTTCAAATCTCGCCAGTCGCCTGAATCGCTTCTTATTACTCCACTTAATCGCTTGTGTTTAACAATTACCAGCTCGCAATACCTTAACAATTCCTCCCGCTAATTCTTAATATATTTTGTTTCCGCCGCCTAAACTCTTCTATTTAATCCTCTCTAAGAAATCTTTAAGAAGAGTTTAAGAAAAGTTTTATAAAAACATATCTAGGCTATTCAACCCCCCTTCTAGCCTAGATTGAGCCTACTTCTGGGACCAACACTTGGTATCGAGCTGATTCTTTGAAAAATCCTTTTCCAAGCTTTACCTCTCGAGAATAGATCCTATGGCTCACTATATGCCGCCTACTTCAATACCAACACGCCCCAATATTGGACGAAGGCCATTTCAAGTATGGAAAGATAAGGTTATGAGATATATGAACTCTATTGACAATCTTGTGGCAATGTGTTCGACAGTCCATATATTCCAATGAAGCCCAACCTACTTGCTTAAGTAGCCGCTGGTCCTCCCGAGATACCTAAATCTATGAACGAATGGACGTATCGAAGAAAGGAGGCTTGTTGAACTCGACAAATAAGCTATTCATATTATATCCAGCTCACGACACCAAAGACATATCAACAGATCATCGATGCAAACGAAGCCAAGGAAATGTGGGAAGCCCCGTAGAATATCTTGAAGGAGACTTACCCACCGTAGACAACAGTGAAGTACAACTATATTCAATGCTTCGACTTTATCTTTAAAAGATCCTAAAGAGACTTTACTAAGTTTCAAGCATTCAGCCATGCATTTTTGTGAGGTAGTAAATAGTTGTTACTCTTTAGAAAAGAATATAGTGTTAAAGAAGTAGAATATGAGATTTTTAGCTTCTTAGGAAGTTTGTGGCACAAAACCATCAGAATAAAGAGTCCAAAGACTTGAACTCCACGCACTTCGTAAGTTTGTATGCGAAGTTTAAGCCTACGAGCAAGAATTACTTCAAGCTCAAGAACAGACAAACATTTTAAACTTCCTTCTTTTTCTCGCTATCTCTCAGAAATTCCCGCCAAGAAAGTAAACCATCTACTTTTCTTCAAATGAGAATGAAATTCCTCGACGAGCAATTTTCCATGTTCTAAGTTAAGTTTCAAAAATTCTCAAAATTTAACAAAAAGAAAGAAGCAAACCAGAGACTTTCGAAAGACCGAAAAATCACACAATAATAAGTTAGTTTGCTACAATTGCAGAAAACCCGTCACTTTGCTTCTAAATGTCCTAAGCCTAAATACGGCTTATAAAAAAGAGACCTTCTAAATCATTTTCTAAACATAGAGGTCTTCGGGCTGAGGACTTAGAAGAGAACCACGTAGCCACTTGGTTTGAACCGATTCGACGAGGATGATAATGATGACTCACCCGAGCAGCACACATTTGTCTTGTTGCTCTGAGAGTCACCTCCCACCTATAACTCGACAGTGGTTAAGTACTCTCCTTTTCAAGCTAACATAGAACAATCTTCCTCAAGAGCTTCAAAGAAGAAATCAAGGATGCTCAAGACATGCTGTAGGAATTCAATGAATTTAGGAAGGCCTATGTTAAGTTAGCTAAAAGTCATGAGAAGTCGGAACCGAGAAATTCATGCCGGAAACCGAGTTAAAAACTCTCCATGGAGTCCAACAGAAAATATCAAGTTAAAAGAAGAGAACAAGTTTCTCAATGAAAAGGTTGCTTGTCTTATTGATCATGCCAAAGAGTTATCTCGAGAAAGAAGAGTTGCAAAAACCATTAACTCACGGAATAACTCAACGCGCCTTTGATCAAATTCTTGGAGATCAAGCCCTCAACAGATAAATTGGCTAGGATTCTCTAATGACATCTCTCGTGCAACCTCCGAACAAGAAAATGAACATTTTACCGTGAATAGTAATATTCCCAAGCACAATATCGAAACCTAACAAGGGTAAAGAAGGAATTGGTTATACCGCTACTCCTTATAAATACCCTAAGGTTCAAATTAACAAAAACTGAAGCTTTGAAAGCAAAGCAATCATCCGCCGGAGATAAATTGTTAGGAGGCGCAGACTTACAACAGCCTCCACCGCTTCGTGAAAGCAAAGCCACTGCTTCTGTGGCCTATGAAAAGTCTCGCTCAAACCTATCGATTCATCAACAAGCATGATGGTTACCGCTACATGAATGTTGACACCAAGCTTAAAGGAAAATGCATGAGGCATCAAAGTCTACTACCAAGAAACATTCTTTTGCTAAAGCAAAGACCTGGCCAGTATACGACTCAAGAAGCCTCATACGTAAGCCCTAAGCCTCGCCGTTAACAAGACTACTAACTCAAAGTCGTTGTTAAGAAAAATGTTCAAAAACCTTCAAATATCCAAAGATAATCATGTAGACTGTAATTTTCATCGTACATTTTGTAAATGTTTCGCCACTGGTCCATGAATGTTGAAATCCATCATGAAGCCTCGGATCCCCTATTCCAAAAATCAGTAAGTACGGGTTCCAAAAATACGCTAACCATTTGGACCCATAAAAAAAAGTGGGACCATGATTTTCTTATCCTTACATCTCGTGTGTCAGTAGCTAACTCAAATTCGTAGAAGAAAGATGTGTGGTATCTAGACACGGCCGCTCAACACATGACCGGGGAATCAGCTTTCTTCTCTAATATTTCAAGGTAAGGCCCTCCAAATCATCTTCTGAGACAATGCTAAAGGAAGAACAATTGGCTACGGATCCATCATTCGAGGAAATCTCTCCATTGGAAAAGTCTCTCTTTAAGCTTGAAACATAATCTCCTCGAGTATTTCAATTTTGTGACAAAGGGCTTATATGTCAATTCTCCTCAAACGATGTGATATCAAGGATCCGCCTCTTGTTCAACCTTGGTTATGGGTCATAGACAAGGGAATGTCGTGATAGATTTGAATGCCTACTGCAGTGTCGCTAATCTATGTCTCAGAAGCTAACTCGCTCAAGACAAAAGCCGGTCAGGCATAAAAGACTCACCATTTGAACTTCAAATATCTAGCCAAGCTATCCAAAGAAGGTCTAGTCAAAGGATTGCCAAAGGTCTCGCCGACCATGATCGCTCAGGCCAAGCATGCCAACCGAAAGCTCTCAAAAACGCCATTCAAAAGCAAACCAGACTCTCAACGACAAGACCTCTACAATCCGTACACATGGATCTTCGACCGCCACTACTATTAGCTGGTGGTCAGCAGATACACGCTAGTAAGAAGTGATGATTATACAAGATACACTTGGATAGAGATGATGTCTTCTAAAGACCACACATACGATCTTCTTACATCACTATTCGTAAGATTGCAAACGCAAAAACTCGATGAAATCGCTGAC
>CM028382.1:71744660-71819292 GCA_013146195.2 Codonopsis lanceolata | reverse complement strand
AAACCTCCCTAACCCTCCTTAATACTTATACCCTAACATCTCTAACAAGTTTTAAGAGTGGATTAAGAGAGCTTTAGTGATCATTTAAACCATAAAATCTGATTTTAAGAGACCACATTGCCTTGACACTTGTCCCACTCGCTTTTAACCAATATAAGCCACAATATGAGAGTTTGACTCTCATTTCTCCCTCACTCTCCAAAACGGATTTCCTTTCCTCAAGCTCTCCCATGGCTTCTTGAACATTCATCTTGGTCTTCCTCATGATCCTTCACCCATTTGCTCAAGCCACCTCCATAAGAAGTGTAGAGCTTGAAGAGTAGAATCACTTTCAATAGAATAGTTTTCTTCCTTGCTTTCTTGGGTGTAGAATTCAAGTAAGTTACTTCTTTTTCTTCTTTGTTTTTAGTTCTCATTGACCCTAAGGAAACAAAGCATGATGTATGAGGTCATGAGGACACATATTTGCTTCTTATGCCTTCATCTTGTGTTTTTGAAAGAATGAGCTTGTTAGAAGCATGTATAGGATGATTTCTTGCCTATCAAAGTTTATAATACTCTTTCATCTTGTCTATTTAGGTTATGAACATGTTAGAAACATGTATTATATTTGTTGATAAAATGGTGCTATATGAGAATGCCCTAATTTAAGCCTATTTGACAAGTTGTTATGTTGTTTACATCCTATAATTGAACTCTATGATGAATATGAATCACATTGCAATGCCTTGGTGAATTATAACCTAGTTGAACTTAGAAATGGCCTAGGTTGGGTTATGAAGCACATAGCTTCAATTTCTCCAAAATGGGAATTTATAGTAAAGACTGGCCAGTCGACTCTAGGGAAGATTTGAACATGTTGAACTCTAATTTCAATCCCTACGAGTTTGGACACCGTTTGATTGGGTTTACTCAAATATGAGCTTAGCTTAATTGTTTGCAACAAGTTGTTATGTATGATTGGTTTTGAGCAATTAATTGCCTTGACATGATTTATGGTAGAGATTAATACCCTACTTGCTCTTCGGATGAGTTCGCTTGTCGAATTCGATCCTTAATTGGTTTATGTCAAGTAAATATCTACTGCATCACATTAAGTCCACCGGCATTATTTGGTTTGTTTATTAAGTCGAGGGGTGGGACGATGCATCGCCTTCACGAATTGTGAGATTCGTGCTCGCTATGGACGCCGCACTGGGACCTAACACACACCTCCACCAGCGCGGCAGGGGAAGTAGCCCTTTGTCAGTATCAATACGTGCGCCATTGGTCGCTAATTAAATCGAGTAGGTTCTCGGATGAGTCGATGAATTCACAAAACATCGATGGCACGAACCAAGAACAAAGTTTATTGCAGAGCTACGGCCGTGACTATATCATATCCTACTTGTATGATTTATTTTACGCACTTACGTGAATAATGTGCTAAGTGCTATATGATGATCATGTACCATAATTGTGATAAATGCCATGCCTATGACATGAACATGCATTTTTAGTAACTTACTAAGTCTTTATGACTTACCCTATTTGTTTGTTTTGTTTTCCTTAGATCCGAGCCGAGGAGATCGGTTCACGCTTAGATTCGCCATACCCGCGTTGGTTGTTTATGAGCTGAAGGTTGTTCTTTTGGGACTTTTGGTAGTTAGACTTTTGTTTTGGCAAGGACGTTGGGAAGCAAGTCACTTAGACTTGACTTTGGGGTTTTTGTTGTTGTAGTAAACTTAATGACTTGATACTTATAATCTTTTGTATGCCGACTTATATGTCGAGCTTGTTTATATGTTAATGGTTCACTACGCTTCCGCTAAAGCTCTTTTAAAATATTATTGTTGTTGTTGTCTCCGGCATGTTGTGGCCGTTGAGGATATTATATGCATGTGTTAAAATTGTAGGAGTAGTTGTTGTTCCTACCGTAACGCCGATGACTTGTTTATTTTAAGTTATTTTCCGGCCAAGTGTAGCCGAAGTTGTTATTTGTATGCGATGTTGCGCCACATGAATTTTATAATCCTACTTGCGCATGCTTGTATTCTTGCTTATTTGGACGGCACGACTCGGGATCTCGCATTGGGGTCCGGTTGGGTCACACTTGGTATCGAGCTATAGGTTAGTAGCCGGTCGGCCAGATAGGTTCCATGGCCTAGGTGGGTTGGTTATTTGTGTGTTGATTCTAACGTCGAGTGAATTCTTGTAGGGGTTCGATGGAGAATCCTAGGGATGGAAATGGCCGTGGTAGAGGTAGGCCCAGGAGAGGTCCGGCCGAGCCTGAGGCTGAGGTACCGCCGCCACAGAATCCGGTGGGTCCGGATATGGCAGAGTTACACCGTAGGTTGATGGCTTTTACGGCAGGGCATGCCGGGGAGGTCAGGCGAGGAGCACCACCACCACCTCGTCAGAGGAAGTTGTACCACCACCGAGATCGAGAATGACACCACTCTTTTAGAGATTCCTTAAGCTGAAGCCTAGTACATTTCTTGGGGAGCCGAAACCTAGGGAGGCCGAGTTGTGGATGGAAGAGATGATCAAAGTACTATCTATGTTGGGATGTACCGATGAGGAGAGAGTCATGCTAGCGACATTTAAGTTTAAGGGAGCCGCCGAACATTGGTGGAATGTGTTGAAGGAAAGTTGGGAGATTCAGCAAGTTCCTATTACTTGGGCTAATTTTCAAAGGGAGTTTAAAAATGAGTATGTGCCGGATGTGGTTCGCAACAAAAGGGAGAAAGAATTTTATGATCTTGAGCAGGGTAGCATGACTGTAGCGGAGTATTCCGCGAAGTTCACTGAATTGAGTCGTTATTGCACGTATTTGATTCCTGCTGAAGCACGGAGGACACATAAGTTTGTTAAGGGGTTGAGAACTGAATTTAGGAAGCAAATTCTAGCACTTAAGCTCACTGATTATCGGAGTGCAGTTGATAGAGCTTATGAGGTGGAGCAGGATATTGAGGAGCACCGAAGCAAGAATAATTCGGGTAATGCACGGACTACTCGAAACACTAATCGGGAAATAATTCGGGTAGTAATGTAAGGGGATACCAAGGAAACCGAGATAGGAGAGGTGGAGGCCAAGGTAGGCCACAGTCTGGGAAGCAAGGCAACAATACTTCTTTTACTCAGGGGCAGCAAGGATCGCGTAACGAGACTATGATTTGTTCGTTCTGTCAGAAGCCTGGACACACAGCTGATAGGTGTTGGGGAAAGACTGGGAAGTGTTACATTTGTGGAGACGGGACTCACTTGAGGAAAGATTGTCCAAAGTTTAAGGCCAATCAGTCGGGTAGCGTCGGTCAGCAATCTGGGGCTAAGAGAGATGGGGATGGTAAACCTAAGGTGCAGGGCCGTGTGTTTGCGCTTGATCAGCGCGAGGTTCAGGGGTCTACGGCAGTGATAGGAGGTACTCTTTCTATATTTGATCATAAGGCTCGAGTTCTCATAGATCCAGGGTCTTCACATTCTTATGTTGCTTCGCACTTTGTTGAGAATTTATGTGTGTTGCCTCAACCTTTGCCATATTTGCTTGAAGTGTCTACCCGCTCGGGAATATATGCTCGCATCCGAAGTGTTTAAATCTTGTGATGTATTGGTGGGTGACCACACTTTGCATGCGGACTTGGTAGTTCTACCTATACGTGATTTTGATGTGATTCTCGGTATGGACTGGTTATGTGCTTATCATGCTTTAGTTGACCGCCATAAAAAGCGGGTTACTTTTTCTATCTTGGTGTGCCCGAATTTACATTTGTGGGTGATCATGCATCGAGTGGCTTGCATTTTATTTCTGCTCTAAGGGCTAGAAAATTATTGTCTCAAGGGTGTACGGGTTATCTTGCATGCGTTGTTGATAAGAAGAAGTCTTCGCCGAAATTAGAAGAGGTTCCGGTAGTATGTGAGTTTCCCGATGTATTTTCTACCGACCATGCTATGCCACCCGATAGAGATAGAATTTTGTATTGAGCTTATTCCGGGACTTCACCAATTTCTAAGGCACCGTATAGGATGGCGCCGCATGAGCTTAAGGAGTTGAAAAATTCGGTTGCAAGAACTCCTAGAGATTGGCTTTATTAAACCGAGTGTGTCGCCTTGGGCGCACCGGTCTTATTTGTGAGGAAGAAAGATGGGAGTTTGCGGTTATGCATAGATTATCGGAATTGAATAAGGTGACCATTAAGAATAAATATCCACTACCCCATATTGATGATCTTTTTGACCAATTGCAAGGGTCGATTGTGTATTCTAAGCTTGATTTGAGATGGGGTTACTACCAATTGAAGGTTAGAGAGGAAGACATTCCAAAGACGGCTTTTCGCACTAGATATGGGCACTTTGAATTTGTAGTGATGCCGCTTGGGTTGTTAACAAATGCACCGGCGGTGTTTATGGATTTGATGAATCGTGTCTTTCATAGCTATCTTGATTGTTTCGTGGTAGTCTTTATTGATGATATCTTAGTGTATTCGAAATCTCGGGAGGAGCATGAGAAACACTTGAGGATTGTCTTGTCTATTCTTCGGGAGAAACAGCTTTATGCGAAGTTTAGTAAATGTGCTTTTTGGCTTGAAGAAGTATCATTCTTGGGGCATATCGTTTCTAGCGTCGGGATAGCCGTTGATCCTTCTAAGGTTGAAGCGGTGATGAATTGGAAGAGACCTAGTTCAGTTACCGAGGTTCGGAGTTTCTTGGGTCTAGCGGGTTATTACCGGAGATTTATTGAGGGATTTTCTCGGATTGTGACTCCTATGACTAGATTGACACAAAAGAATATGCCATTTGTTTGGAGCGAGAAATGTGAGGCTAGTTTTCAAGAGCTTAAGAAGCGGTTGACGACGGCACCTATTTTGGCTTTGCCTAGTGGAGGAGATAATTTTGTGATTTATAGCGATGCTTCTAAGGAAGGTTTGGGTTGTGTGCTGATGCAAAATGGAAGAGTTATCGCCTATGCGTCGAGGAAGTTGTCTATTCATGAGCAGAATTACCCGACACATGATTTAGAGTTGGCTGCGATTATTTTTGCGTTGCATAAATGGAAACATTACTTATATGGGGCTAAGTTTGAGATTTTCACCGATCACAAAAGCTTGAAGTATTTATTTTCCCAAAAGGAGTTGAACATGAGGCAAAGAAGATGGATGGAGAAATTAAAAGATCATGATTGTACTATTTTGTATCATCCGGGGAAGGCAAATGTAGTAGCGGATGCCTTGAGTAGGAAAGTTCACATGTCTTGTATGATGGTTAGAGAATGGAAGATGTTGGAAGATTTGCGAGATTGGGGTCCTAGCATTTATGATAGAGGTGTAATTTTTGCAAATGTTCGTGCTACGCCAGTTTTATTTGGGAAAATTAAAGAAGCGCAAGGGAATGATCCGGAGTTGAAGAAAATTATTGATGGGTTGGCTGAGAATGTATCACCTGATTTTGTGATTAATAGTGAGGGTACTTTGACATTTCGAGGTAGAATTTGTGTCCCTGCTAATAATGAATTGAAGAGGCTAGTTCTTGATGAGGCTCATAAAACGAGATACACCATTCACCCGGGGAGCACGAAGATGTATTTGGATTTGAAAAGACAATTTTGGTGGAAAGGCATGAAGAGGGAAATTGCGGAGTATGTATCAAGATGTTTGACTTGTCAACAGGTTAAGGCTGAACATCAAAGGCCTGCGGGATTTCTACAACCACTTGAGATTCCTGAATGGAAATGGGAGTTTATTACTATGGATTTTGTGACGGGGTTACCGCGCACGCGGAGAGGATTTAATGCAGTTTGGGTTATAGTTGACCGATTGACTAAGTCTGCACACTTTATCCCGATTGCGATCACTTATTCATTGACTCAGTTGGCAACCTTGTACATTCAGGAGATCGTGAGACTTCATGGCGTACCTGTTAGTATTGTGTCCGATAGAGATCCGAGGTTTACATCTAGATTTTGGAGGTCGTTGCAGGAGGCTTTGGGAACGGATTTGAAATTCAGTACAGCTTTTCATCCACAAACGGATGGTCAGTCCGAGCGATTGATTCAGATTTTGGAGGACATGCTGCGAGCTTGTGCCGTGGATTTTAAAGGAAGCTGGGATTCTCACTTACCTTTAGCCGAGTTTGCGTATAATAACAGCTATCAGTCGAGTATTAAGATGGCGCCGTGTGAAGCATTGTATGGGCGTAAGTGTAGATCACCAATTTGTTGGGACGAAGTTGGAGAAGCGAAACTTTGGGGTTCCGAGTTAGTGCAACAGTCGGTTGAGAGCGTGAAGTTGATTAGAGATAGATTGCGCACCGCTCAAAGTCGACAAAAGAGTTACGCGGATAATCGTAGACGGGATCTTGAGTTCCAAGTGGGAGATTACGTATTCTTGAAGGTGTCACCAAGAAGGGGTACGAAGAGATTCAACAAGAAAGGGAAGCTTACACCGAGGTACATTGGCCCATTTGAGATTCTTGAGAAAGTTGGGTCTTTCGCTTATCGAGTCGCATTACCACCTTCACTTTCGGAGATTCATAATGTCTTCCATGGTTCCATGTTGCGAAAGTATTTGAAAGATGAGTCCCATGTACTTGAGTATGAGGAGATAACATTTGAGCCGGATATGTCTTATGTTGAAAAGCCCGTGAAGATTTTGGACACCAAAGAGCAAGTGCTACGAACCAAAAGAATTCCCTTAGTCAAAGTCCTTTGGAGAAATCACAACATTGAGGAAGCGACTTGGGAAACGGAAGCGGAGATGCGCGAGAAGCATCCACATTTGTTTGATGAACTTGGTAAGAATTTAGGGACTAAATTCCTAAAGGAGGGGAGAGTGTAACACCCCGGATTCTTGCATGAGCATTGTGTGCTTGCCTTCATGCTTTCTTGTTGATTGTGAGCATGTTTACTTAGTCTATATATGATTTAGAATCATTCATAAGTCATTTATGAAGCTCTTAACATGTTTAGAATCGTGTATGCATGCTTGTTGAATCGCGGTTCGATTGCTTGTTTAGTTCTCCTTCTTTCCCTCCTTAGTTTGGATTTGGCTAAGTGTTTGGGGGTCTTTTAGGTTGAGTTTTGAGCCATTTTGGGTCTGTCGGGCTTGCCCTCGTAAGGTGGAATGACCTTGCCCCCGCAAGGTAGCCAGAAAATGGTGTGTTGGGCATCTAGGGAGGATGCGGTCGCAAGGGTATGGGGACCATGCGACCGCAAGGTCCCCCGAAACATGTTTTGCCTGTTTTGCTGCTTTACGATTTTTGCTCCTAAACCCCTATTCAAAACCTTTTCTAAACCCCACCTAAACCTCCCTAACCCTCCTTACTTATACCCTAACATCTCTAACAAGTTTTAAGGGTGGATTAAGAGAGCTTTAATGATCATTTAAACCATAAAAATCTGATTTTAAGAGACCACATTGCATTGACACTTGTCCCACTCAGTTTTTAACCAAATATAAGCCACAATCTGAGAGTTTGACTCTCATTTCTCTCCCTCACTCTCCAAAAACGGGATTTCCTTTCCCTCAAGCTCTCCCATGGCTTCTTGAAGCATTCATCTTGGTCTTCCTCCATGATCCTTCACCCATTTGCTCAAGCCACCTCCATAAGAAGTGTAGAGCTTGAAGAGTAGATCACTTTCAACCGAATAGTTTTCTTCCTTGCTTTCTTGGGTGTAGAATACAAGTAAGTTACTTCTTTTCTTCTTTGTTTTAGTTCTCATTGACCCTAAGGAAACAAAGCTTATGATGTATGAGGTCAATGAGGACACATATTTGCTTCTTATGCCTTCATCTTGTGTTTTGAAAGAATGAGCTTGTTAGAAGCATGTATAGGATGATTTCTTGCCTATCAAAGTTTATAATACTCTTTCATCTTGTCTATTTAAGGTTATAAACATGTTAGAAACATGTATTATATTTGTTGATAGAAATGGTGCTATATGAGAATGCCCTAATTTAAGCCTATTTGACAAGTTGTTATGTTGTTATGTGTTCTATCCTATATATTGAACTCTATGATGTATATGAATCACATTGCAATGCCTTGGTGAATTTATAACCTAGTTGAACTTAGAAATGGCCTAGGTTGGGTTAAGAAGCACATAGCTTCAATTTCTCCAAAATTGGGAATTTATAGTAAAGACTCAACGGAGTCGACTCTAGGGAAGATTTGAACATGTTGAACTCTAATTTCAATCCCTACGAAGTTTGGACACCGTTTGATTGGGTTCACTCAAGTATGAGCTTAGCTTAATTGTTTGCAACAAGTTGTTATGTATGATTGGTTTTGAGCAATTAATTGCCTTGACATGATTTATGGTAGAGATTAATACCCTACTTGCTCGGATGAGTTCGCTCTTGTCGAATTCGATCCTTAATTGGTTTATGTCAAGTAAATATCTACTTGTGCATCACATTAAGTCCAGCTGGCATTATTTGGTTTGTTTATTAAGTCAGGGTAGGACGATGCATCGCCTTCACGAATTGTGAGATTCGTGCTCGCTATGGATCGCCGCACCTGGGACCTAACACACACCTCCATTGTGGGCCGCAGTGGGGAAGTAGCCCCTTTGCCGTATCAATGCGTGCGCCATTGGCTGCTAATTAAATCGAGTAGGTTCTCAGTATGAGTCGATGAATTCACAAAACATCGATGGCACGAACCAGTAACAAAGTTTATTGCAGGAGCTACGAAGCGGCCGTGACTATATCATATCCTACTTGTATGATTTAGTTTACGCACTTACGTGAATAATGTGCTAAGTGCTATATGATGATCATGTACCATAATTGTGATAAATGTCATGCCATGACATGAACATGCATTTTTAGTAGCTTACTAAGTCTTTATGACTTACCCTATTTGTTTGTTTTGTTTTCCTTAGATCCGAGCCGAGGAGATGGTTCACGCTAGATTCGCCATACCCGCGTTGGTTGTTTGCGAGCTAGAAGGTTGTTCTTTTGGGACTTTTGGTAGTTAGACTTTTGTTTTGGCAAGGACGTTGCGAAGCAAGTCACCAAGACTTGACTTTGGGGTTTTTGTTGTTGTAGTAAACTTAATGACTTGATACTTATAATCTTTTGTATGCCGACTTATATGTCGAGCTTGTTTATATGTTAATGGTTCACTACAGTTTCTTCCGCTAAAGCTCTTTTAAAATATTATTGTTGTTGTTGTCTCCGGCAGGTTGTGGCCGTTGAGGATATTATATGCATGTGTTAAAATTGTAGGAGTAGTTGTTGGGTTCCGGCTGTTTCGTCGCCGATGACTTGTTTATTTTAAGTTATTTTCCGGCCAAGTGTAGCCGAGTAGTTATTTGTATGCGATGTTGCGCCACATGAATTTTATAATCCTACTTGCGCATGCTTGTATTATTGCTTATTTGGACGGTACGACTCGGGATCTCGCATTGGGGTCCGGGTTGGGCTGTCATAGTCAGAAGGTTACAAACGGTCCTTGATTTATAAAATTTTGGTCTCCCAAGGATACTCTCCTTCTGCTACCACTAGACTTTCTCCCATCATTGAACCTCTCCATATCTCAGCAAAATTGTTAAGAGGAGATAGGCTTGTGAATCTTCCTCTTCTACATCCATATGTTCCTGTGTCATTTGTTCCTGGTTCCTCTCTACCATCTGCCTCCACTACTGTCAATGATACTCCCAATGTAGCTACATTTTCCATCTCTGCACACCCTACTGCACCAATTTCTGTGGCCTTTGTTTTTGAACAGCTAGCCATGGTGAACTCTCAGTTGGATATCCTGGCTACACAGACTACTCTTCTTCAATCATTAGTTGCTAAGTATATTGCCTGGTTGGCCATACATTCTGGCCAAATAGGGGGTGATGCAAGTGTTCTGCTGCTGATGATCCTGAATCTGTTGAAGCTGAAGCTGAACCAGACACTGTTCAAACTGCTTCTGAAGCTTTACATGACTGATTCTATAAAATGTGGTTCTTAAAAAAATATGTGGTTGGAAATTTGGGTTGTTGGTTGTTTTTTAACATTGCTCCATGATTCAGTCTGTAATTCTGGTCTATAACTTCTAAACTATGATTGGTTGGTTATGCTTGTTTATTATGACTCTCATTGCATGTTCATTATGTTTGATTTGTATACATGTTTAGGGGGTGATTGTTTGGATTATTCTCTCTAACCTTTGCAGGAAGTCATATGCCTTGATTATGGAACACTTGGTTTGGATTTGACCAGAAATGCTCAACAAAGGGGGTGATTGTCAGGGTAAAATAGGCAAGGCCTATTTTTACTTGTTTTCCCCTTTCTTGGTCAAAATAATATGTTTGTTAAGTATGAGGTTTTTAGGAATTAATATATTTCATTAGATTTAGTTTTGACATATTAGGTATCATAATCTTTTATTAGATATTGATATACTCATTTTTGGTAACTAAATCTCTTTATAAATCCTTTGTCAAACGGGTTTGTAGCAATCTACATATTATGGTAAGAAAATCTGTGCATATGGTAAGTTGTTAGATTTTCCTTCTTACTAATCATTTTCCTTATAGTAGTTGGTCTCTTTTGTGTGTTGTGTAGGACATTGCACAACTATATATTCAGGAGCAAGGATACGGGTTTTAAGAGAGCTTGAGAGAGAGAACAAAAAGACATACAGCCGTGGTCTAAAGCTTGGAGATTCAGAAGCAGTTTTCAGACCAGAAGATTAGCTGTTCGCATGTTGCTGGTGATGTTATAACATTTACAATCACATTGAAGATCTGAAACCGCTTTGTCTTCCTGTTTCGTTTAAAGGAGACTGATTTTGTTTCTTCCTACGTTTTGTGTAACTTGTTTATGTGGGTTTTTGTTCTCCAAGATTCATTGTCTTGTGAGAATATTTTGTTAGTGATTTCACAAGTATTTGTGTGTAAAACCATTATTTTTAGTAAAATCTTTGTGGCCTTGAGGCTAGGTCTACAAGTATTATCTTGTAGATTGTTTTTGATAAAACTTGAATTCTGTTTTCTGTTTTTTAAATTATTCTTCCGCTGCTATTATCTTTGTTATCCATTGTGATTCCCATTGTAGCTACATTCACAGCTACATTGGAAATCACTTTGGTTTCTCTTGAGAATCCTAGCTATTGTGTTCTTTCAAACACAGCAATAGAATACTAATATAATCTACCCAAGTAAAGTCTACATAACTTTACATTCATGTCTCACAAATACATAAGAACAATAATAATAATAACTCCAAGCTTAATGCCCGGAAGACCACCTGCTAAAAATCACTATCCGAAGTCGCCACGCGTACTAACGGGATCACTTCACACACTAAGGAAAACAAACACACTGAGTGAGTCATAATGACCCAGTAAGTTACTAAATACAACTGTATGGCATATCATGTCATGTCATGGCATGTCATGGCATAATACACAAGCATATATAAGAATCATGGTATCATACTCGTATACCAACAATAAACATGTACTTAATTATCAAAGCACATAACCTCACATAAACCACATAGCATATTGTCTTCCACATAAATGCTCATAAGTAAACACGTAAAACCAGAATCCGGGCCCAACCCTCATTATACAAACCATGGGTCCAACCCTCAATGGATCATATTATGGGTTCAATCCTCAAATGATCACAACTCATCGGTTTTCTTTAATGAGTACTTCGTTACATTCATCCAACCTAAGATGAGAAGTGGGAGCTCGATATCAGGCTAGAGGGCGCTAACATGAGACCACATCCCACTATTGGCAAAATAGTGAGGAGAAAAGGACCCAATGCGGCGATTCATAGCGATTGTTTCCAAGGCTATGAATCGTCCCATTGCCAACACAACGACCAAGACGCCAGCTGGACTTAAACCGAAATGCTCAAGTAGATATTTACTTGAATAAAAAAATAAAGACCAAGTCCGTCACGAGCGGACTCAACATATCAAGTAGGTCATAATGCTCTACAAAACCCAATAAACAATGCACATAATTGAACACACTCAACATGTTCAACTTACTTGTAAGTTTAATCCAAGAACCACATATTGAGGTATTCATAATCCTCAAGTCATCACCCAATCAAGAATAGCATATAAGCTCTATAAATCACAATGTGAGGTCTACTATAGTCCTTCACTCAAGATTAACCCAAAGACTATTATTTTAGTCTAAGAACAACCACAAATCAAGACTTAGTATTTAGTCTATACTTAAAAGCATACCGGACTCAACCATAGTCCTAACCGTCATATATAATCGTCATCCTCAAGACCATTCTCATAAATGACTAGACTACCCCGTAGTCCAAGTCCCGCAAGTGTTATCATGTACACGCGACCAAACTCCCTAGAGAGAATTCATTCAATAATCATTACTAAATGGTACTCGAGACCATAAGTTGGTCTGTAATGCTCCGAGCTCTAACGAGCACGTTCCAAACGAATCCCCAATGAGTATCCTTAACATGGATGTCACAAATGGACAAAATTCGAGATGCTCGGGTGCGCACAAACATAACCAACCAAAACCCAAACATCGTAGGGTTTCAACCCAAGGCTCATTATCATATTATTGATCTTACAACGATTCCGTTGAGTCTTAATTCTACATTTCATTCTTTATGCATTTCATAAACCCACAATTAAACACTTCATTCATATATACAACAAAATCCCAAATTCATTCGGGCTTGTTTCCCAAGCCTAAAAATCCAAGAACTCATCGTAATCATAATCCCACTTTGAGTTTAGAAACTAAGTGCTCCACAATCATAATCAAACGAAATCCAAACATCGTAGGATTTCAACCCAAGTTCATTAACACGTTATTGAACTTATTTTGACTCTGTTGAGTCTTAATACTAAGTTTCATTCTTTACCCATTTCATCAATTTCAACATTTACACCCATTTCAATTTATAACAATTTCCCCAATGATTCGGGCTTGATTCTCAAGCCCTAAAATCCATAAAGACTCAACATAAATCATAACTCATTTCTTACAACACACAATATCATTCAAATCATCTTATTCATGCTATTAACAAGTCATACTTCCAAAAATCACCAAAATAGGCATGCATAACATATCAAGTGTTCATTGCCCACAAATAGCACATATTTTTTTTCCTTAGGGCCAATGAACCAAAATCAAAAGAAAGTAACTTACCTAGCTCGGATGAAAACTTCAAAGAACGAAAATCCGATCGGGGAAGTTGTTCTACTCGTCGAGGGCTTCAAGAATCCAAAGTTTGAAGGCAATCAAACGGTTGGATCTTCGTGGATCGAAGGAAGAAGAAGGCTAGGGCTCAAAGCCCCCAAGAACTCTTTCTCTCTCTAATACGTATGAAGGAGGAGGAGAAATGAAAGGGAATTGTTGAATTCCCAAGTAGGTTTGGGTATTTATACTTCCCAAATTAAAGAGGGCACACTAGGAATTTCCATAGGACAATTAGTAAAGATTAGGAGTAATCACTCACTAATCCAACCTCAATCAACTTCCAAATAATGTTAGGATATGATTAGGATTAAGTATGGGAGGTTAGGAAGGGTTTAGAGGGGGTTTGATGAGGGTAGGATATGTATTTCTCTTCAAAACACAAAACAGGGTAAAGCAGTGTCGGGGTACCATGCGGTCGCATCCCCTCAGCCTTCTCTTCATGGTTTCTTTAGTTGACCTTGCGAGGGCAAGGTCATTCTACCTTGCGGTCGCCAGCCTTCCAGAGCAAAAAAGGCTTAGAATTCAACCCCAAATGACCCCAAACACATAACCAAATCAAACAAGGTTCAAATCCCATCCAAAGTGGGTCTAGAACTCCCACAAACCACCCACAACAACCCCCGAAACATCTCGGAGCGAAACCAGAACAAGGTGCAAAAACGTGCAACCGAAATGACGAATGAACTTGCAATCGAACGAGCAATGAAAGGAGACTTTAAGGCAAGTCTAAAGGCTAATGAAGAAGCTTGAATACTTCTAGAAAGTTGAATAACAACTAGGACAATAAGAACTCCAAAAGAGAGACGATTACACGACTCAATCCCGAACTACGCGATAGAGACGAATGCTATCTCCAAAGCTTCCAAATCATCAATAGACTTAAGGAACACCTCCAAATTGAAGTCTAATACATCTAAACATGTTAATCAATCATCATGTAGAGGTCTAGGATCAAACCGAGGTCACGAACACAATACGCGAGCAAACTCTCAATCGCGTCGCATTTCGACTATCGTCGAGTTACGACTTGTGAGTTTAGCAAGTCAACAACTATAGGGCATCTCTTAATAATGTTTTGGTCTTATTGTGGTCTCTCGTACATATCTAGACTCTCTCGCAAACCCAACATGTAGTCAAAAAAGGAAGAAGTGTGAGTATTGCACACAATTCAAGCTAACCAAGGAGCGGGGTGTTACAATGATAGTGGCAACTAAGAGAGAGGACAGATCTGGACTAATAATTTGAGGCAGAGTAGGGTTTGAAAATCAAAAGAAGCACTAAGAAGACATGTGAAGGTATTTTTGTCATATTTAACAAAATTGATTAGCTTTTTTAACAATAACATCAGGACTAAGGAGGGAAAAAAACAACATAAGAGACCAAATGAATCATATTCAAACATTAGTAAAAGAAATTTTGTCATCTAAAATATTTCTGAACGACATAGCAGACAAAAAGGGCTCGAGCACCTTATTGAATGCCCAGACCAAATACAATTATTAGAGTGTGAAAAAAAATTTCTAAATGTGAAGGGCATTTGGTCTAGTGGTATGATTCTCGCTTAGGGTGCGAGTTGGTCCACAATTATGCTCAAATAGGCTAGGGGGTTGTAAGGGTAAAATAGGCAAAGCCTATTTTATCATTGTTCTCACCTTTCTTGGTCAAAGAAGATTTTTAAATTAGTTGATGTTTATTTAGGAAGTATAATTTTGTGTTAAATTTAGTTTAGTTTATTTTTGGTAGAAATATCTTTCAAAAGATTTCGGCCATACAAATTTGGTAACTAAATCTTGCCAAGCAACTTAGTTATTCCGAGAATCCAGAATTTGATTATGTTTGGTAAGATTATCTTATGAGATTGGAAAGGTGTTGATTTCTCCTTTAATAGCTAATTCCTTTCCTAGTAGGATTCTGTCTTGTGCCGTGTGTTTACAGGTGATGCTGCCTATATATTATGGAGGCTGGGATTCGAGTAAGGTAGAGCTTGAGAGAGAAGAACAAAAGGCATAAGCTGAGAGCAATATCACAAAGTTCAGGAGCAGTTTTTCTTCCTGTTTCACAGCAGTCAATTGTAGCATCTGATGTTACAACATCAACAGCTACATTGAATTCAGAAAAGCTGTTGCATTTTTGTTCTTCCTGTTTTCGTTTGAGGAAGATGTAGTTCTTTCTTCCCACGTTTGGTTTAATTGTTTATGTGGGATTTTTGGTTCTCCAAGATACTTTATCTTGTGAGAATTTTTGCTAGTTATTTGACTAATCTATTCATTGTAAAACATTATTGTTTTAGTATAATTTGTGTGGCCTTGAGGCTTGGTCTACAAGTACTAAACTTGTAGATTGTTTTTGGTTAAAACTTGTCTACAAATTTCTGTTTGAAACTGTGTTTTTATACAATCTTCCACTGCTACTGTTTTTGCAATTATTTACTGATTTCATTGTGTCTGCCATTGTTGCTACAATCACAGCAACATTGGTATTCACATTGACATCTATTGAGAATCCGTGCTATCACGTTCTTTCAGGGGTGAATAGCCTATGATGTCATTTAAAAATGTTTCTTCTGATTGCGTTTAAAGAAGAGGTTTTAATGACATAGGCAGTTTTTAACATGTTGAGCATGTCTTCTGGTAGAGGCTAACGGCAGACTTGCTCTAAGCAAAGATTTCAACTCTGCTAGTAAACTACCTGTTAAATCAAAAGCCTGTTTGAAAGAGTTTAGAGCAGCGGAAATAGTAAGGCTATGATTTTAGAGAAGTCTTAAGTGGTTGTACACGATTATATGATTAGAACAACAACACACTTAATACTTCTTCAAATGCAGATTTAGGAAGTCATTGGAGAATAGTTTTTCAAATGATAAATCAGTTTGTAAAGGCTTGTAGAGAGGTAAAGACTGAAAGATAAATTATTTGAAGGAACATATGAATTTATTCAAAGATAAATTACAGATTACATCAGTCTAGACACTCTATGAAAAGTTTCTGTTATTGTCCTTTCAAGCCTTAATCTTTATTTAATTATTTGTAAACAAATTCTTAAGTAAAGAGGGCAATATGAGACGAGAACGAGAAACTGATATGAGAAGAGAATTTTCAAGGTCGTTCAGATAATATTGAGTGCAACGCACTCGGCCTTCCATGATGATCGATTATTGCACAATAAGTTAATAAATTCACCTTTGCTATCCATCATCTCCCAACATGCACTTACAATACTATAGTGTTGACTGTTGATATTAAAGGCATTCATGTACATGTACTACTTATATGACCTAAAAGTCAACTTCTTTAACTTTTGCAAATACTAAAAAGGGACATGCATTTTAGAATGGAGGGAGTAATTCTCTTATTGAATTCCCCTGTCCTGATAGTACGCAAATTAGACTGAATGGGCAAGTTGCCAATCCCTAAAACAGACTATGTAATCAATAACAAACAAGGTAGGAGAACAAAGAGACCAAGGCACAGCAAGAGGAAAAGATGGCTCAAGGAACTATTGGTCCCGAAGAAGTTCCAGCTGCTTAGGATTTAAGAGGAACTCATGTCCAAGTAATATTAACCTCTCCTCTCTTGAAGATGAAATGCTAGCTTGTACATTCTGGATGTCTTCAACAGTTGCTGTTGAACAATCAATCTCTTTTTTAATAGCAAGCGTTCCTATTACTTGATCTGGATGAAGGTTGTTCCACAGGGATGTCTACACAAATAATAACTCCTTTAAGATGTATAGCAGACAAACAAGCTCATAAATATATACCAAGAAAAAATAAAATTAAAGCTAGATTTACTTCATTGCTTCATTGCAAAATAAGACCCTAAATATATGTCGATTATTGCACAATACGTTTGTTTGTCTAGACAAACATAATATGTCAAATCAATCAGACCCTAAATCTATGTCGTTTTGGGTTTGCTTCATTGCAAAATGAACTTAACTTACCAAGCTTATATTTTCTAGAGTTACTAAATTAATATTTCTTGATTGTTTGAATTTTAATTGTAGACACTTTGCAATAGGTGTGACTTGCGCCATTCACGAGCTTTGAGAAATGTAGCTGAAAGTCACCAAGTTGAAACTGTGTGTAACTATATATCAACGAAGCTCGAGGAGGAGTAGGTGTTGAATTGGAGGAGACATCCACCGGCGATATAGAATCTTTTTTAGGTAAATGATATTATGAGCTAGAGCTTGTGATATTATTACAAGCTTTAATGTTAAAGTCGTTAGATGATTAAATTGGTGATGATTTAAAAGTCTGTGTCATTATTTGAAAAAAAGAGTATATTTGATCTAATGGTGTAGTCGTGTAGAGATCTAAGTAGATTTGATCTAACGACACTAACACTAAAGCTTGTAATAATATCACAAGCTCTAACTTGTAATATCATATCTCACTTTTTATACAAGCAGTCTTTGGATTACGACTAGTGGCTAACTAAAATCTAAGAAATTTAAGATAAAGATTGTGATTGACACATATTATAATTTAATGGTCGCTTGTGTAAAAAATTCAATACTGCCGATAGATGGAAATTTTACTCCTAATTTTGATGATTTAGGGTATGACTTAGTTACCAATCAAAAAAAGAACTAACTGAAGTTAAGGTTTCAAAGTTTACCTCTTTCGCAATGAGTAAGTCTCCTATAAGACGTTGATACGGATCCTAGCCCGTATCCGTAAGACGAAACCCCGAAAATAAGAGAAAGAAGGTTCTTGGAAAAGACGATGCATCAAGAAGACACACAGATTATCCATCGGCTTGGTGGGTCACATCTATGAGAGAAAGCGAGGAGATATTGGAGCGAGTCGGGCAGGCGAATCCGGAGCTCCATAAGCGGAGGACGTGGGTAAAAGGCTAGGCGACGAGGCACGTGGCATGCTAGGAATGCGCGAGTGCAATCATTAGAAGTTTCAAGAATTGCTCAAGTGCCCTCCATTTTTCAAATTGTGCTCTGGTGCCCCTTTACTTTAAAAACTTGGTTGTCGAAGTACTTTTCCTTAGACTTTGTATTTTAGTACTAAATCAACTTTAAAAAAAACTATCAACTTTATTTATAAGGCAAAGTGACATATTTTGAAATCTCAAACTGTGAGTTAAATTTGAAGGTTGTAACTCAAATAATGTTGTTTCGTAATATAGTCTATTCACTTGAGTTATGTAAGGACACGAGATTAATTGTTATAAGGACGAGAAACCATGATTTAGAAGGTTGTGTTCTTTTCAAAAGGCAATTCTGGTGGTACTCTTTTGATTTCAAGAATGTCACTGATACTATTTGATCCATAGAATTTCTTTCAAATTCCAGATAAAACATTTTTTTGTTGATTATGTCTTACACAATGTCTATGAATAAAAATCATAGTAAGTCATTGTCTAATATTAGACTCAATTTGAAAATATGTTTTTGGTTATTATCAGTTGTATGTAGTTTTGTCTAGAGTTACTATCTGATATTTATAGTTACAATAGTCATACATGTTGAATGAAAATTATTGTATATAAAAGTATTCCAAAATTTATATTATTTTTTCAAATTTATAGGATTTTCTATATTTAATTTTATTGTTTATTTTGTTCATATAAAAAAAATTAATTACATATTATTGATCAACTTTAATTTAGTATATAATTTTATATACATGTACAATCCGTGCAACACACAGTTGCATCACTAGTTTTTATTAAAGTGCAAAGTGACACTTATGTGGCCAAAGTGACGCCTTTATTGCTCAAAAGTGACACATTCAAAGCGAAATAGTGACACCCTTTTATTCATAATTATTATTACACATTGAGGGTCTAAAGTAACACTTTTAAAGACAAAAATGACACGCTTAAGGACATAAGTGACGGCGGTTGTTATAAAAGATGCAAATTGATATTTTTAGAGCCAAAAGTAACATTTTCATGCTAAGAAATGATATTTTTTCATTAATGATCAGTATTACACAATGAGTGTATAAAATGACACACTTAACCAAAAGTGTCTCTTTTATTAATAACTAGTAAGGTTCACATGCTTTGCACGTGGTGAACACACGTGATGTTAATGAGTTTTTAAAGTGATTTGTTAATCCCTTCACATTTCTACTTACTTTTAATTATTAGATTTTTTTTTTGTGTTTTAATCTTTATAGTTTTTTAGACTTATAAATTGTGTTGTTGTGTGATTTTTCGATATTTTGTTTTTTCAGTCATTTATAATGTTTTTGTTATTGTATAGAAACTTATCCTACATATTTATATTTTTTTATTTTTTCAGTCATTTATAATGTTTTTGTTATTGTATAGAAACTTATCCTACATATTTATATTTTTTATTTATTTGTTATTTTTAAATCTCTTTTTTTTAATGTGAAACATGAATTCATTCTTTTTTATCGGTATCTAAATTAAAAAAAATTCAAACTTGCTATCTTAGATAAACACATTGTGTTGAAGAGTTTGTTTATATCATTTCTGAAATGTATGACTCTTTTAAAAAATAATAATAATAAATTGTGTTATAGAAATCAAACTCACAACCCCAAAGTATATACTTGCACTCTAAAATACCAAATTCCCCCAAAATATCTATAAAGTCCCAATGTACCACCCAACCTAAGTTTTTTGTCATTTTCATATCTCATTTTATAACATTTTTTTTCTATTTTCCCCCCTAGCCGTTACAAAGGTTACCAATCTGACGTTAAGGTGCACATGGTATTTCATGTGTAAAACATTTTGGTCATTTTTTGGCAATGCTTTCTCTGCTTTTATTATCCAAATAGAAACTTCATTTTTTTTATTCACTGACAATGCTTTCTTTGCTTCTTTTCCAATAATAACCTCTTATTTAAATTTTAAATGAGATAAAACTCAAGAGTGTATAAATATTTTATTCAAATTTTTATATAGAAAAATAAATGAATAATAGTGCAAGAATCATATCAGAGATTAGATAGATAGAACTCAAGATCAGATAATCGCACTTAAGTGTCAAGGCCGTCATGAATAAGTACCCACAAAAAAATTAAACCCGCCATAGCCGCTAATATTAAATGACCAAACCACAATTAATTTCTCCCTCTCCCTTTTGTACAACACAATGCATAAGCATACACATTGAATTTCAAAACTCATATTTGAACTCATCACAGATGTATACGACAATGATGAGGCACGTCATGGTTCAATCCGTCTTCATCGTCCCTAGCTTAAACTCTAACAAATTTCTCCTTGGACATCTCAATCACCAAATTTGATATAAATATAAAAATGATACAAAATTACATTGAGGATCAAAGTGAAGTAATTTTGATGGGGCCAAAATCTCACATTGCACCTCAACCTACGAAATGTCTCACTTTCATACCTTATTTTTCTATTTGTCCCACTTTGTCACCTCCAGTCTATGAGCATTAAAAATAGTAACGTAAGGAAAATGGTATGTGCATGTCATGTAAAAATTATTTTTGTCAATTTTTCTTGGGGTACAAATGAGATTTGATTATAACTTTATTATATAATTAACAATTTAGTATTTAAAATATGTTTTTAAATATAAATAATAAATAATTGTTTCAATTATCCAAAAATAATTATATGGCCGATTACAATTTCCCATTCTCCAAACCATATAATGCTCCCCAACCTAAGGTTTGTGCCATAATGACATATGACGTTACATTTTTTTTTTCTCATTTTCCACCCTACCCGTGATGGACATTAGAATATTCACGTTAAATAGCACGTGATCTTCCATGTGCGGAGCAAAAATATGATTTCCCTTATCTGGTTAAGGGGTAAATGTATTAAAAGTAAAAACTCTAATCTCACACCCTCTTATTCCCTCTTCTCCCGACGCAAGTTCTCATCTCTTGCTCCACCATATATAATAGCTGACATCTCCAGCACAAACCCTTCTCACTTTGGTCACATCTATCACATCTTTGACGCTATCCTCCTTCGATTCTAGCCAAACTCCATCTCCGATCTTCCTCATTCTTTCCCTTGCAAAAGTCGCGCATAAAGTAGAAATCAGAGGCTATAGGCTATACTTACTAAAAATCCTTGTAAAAATATATGATTAATAGAAAACTGATAACCTTTATCGATGAATTCATCAGAAAGAGAGACGGGCTTGAATGAAGAGAAATGGTAAGGAAAATTATATCCTTACAACTAATTATACTACTTTCCTTACAACTAATTATACTACTTTCCTTACAACTAAGCTTTGATGAAGTGCAAAGTTGTTTTAGACGAATACATTTTTGCCCTAGAAAAATTATTTGTAAAGAGTTATAAATTAGTTGTAAGGCTAGCAATGTTGTCATTATGATTTATCTCATAATTAAATTTAGAATATATTTAATTTATTTTGTTATCCTTCACTTTCTTCCATCAACCCCATCATTCATAGACCCACCACTATTACCACCACTACCACCTCAAATAACACCATTAGCCCAAAAATCAAAAATTTGATTTTATCTAATTCCTTACTCTTTTGTTCAATGTCCTATTCCACCTATATGATCACCACTATCATGCTTACAATCGTCCCCACAACCACCACCACCATCATCCCTGCAATCTCCGCCACAAAAAAACACGTTCACATTACCTTGCTAAAATGGAAAAATTAAATATCTTTAGCTTCCGTTTAGTCGAACTACTTTCTTCAAACGTCTCTCCTATATATTTTAGCTTAATTTCTACACTAACAAAACACATATATTCGTCAACTAAGTTCTCTATTTTTCTTTATCTTCTTGACAATTATAACACCTTTTTATTAGCACACTTCTCTTAGTTTATTCACACGTGTAATTAATAAGCACGCAACAGATTTGCGTAATATCTCGATGCTCAACAAAAAATGTATTATTATAATTATAATTTTTCATATATCTCTAATAATTCCTTTCCCAACCTATGATGTGTCACTTTCATACATGATTTTTCTAGTTGTCCCACTTTTTCATCTCTCGTCCATGAGCGTTAAAAATAGTGATGGAAAATCATATACATGAGGATTATTTTGGTCATTATGCTTGGGGCACAAAGTGAGATTTTGTTATAATTTCATCATTTAGTTTGCCATTTGATATTTAAAATATTTTTTCTAATTAAAAATAATAATTATTTCAATAATCCAAAATTAGTTATACTTTGTCTTATATTTAAATTTAAAGTTTAAAATGCATTACTCCAAAAAAAAAAAAAGAAATTTAAATTTTATTTAATTAATATTGTATCCTTCACTTTCTTTCGTCAACCCCTATCTTTCATATACTCACCACCACCACCACCACTATCACTTCAAATTTCACCATTAGTCCAAAAGTTAATTTTTGATTTGATTTTATTTCTTTTTCTAATTTCTGACTCCTTCCTTCGAAGTAACCCATTTGAAAAACCCATCAATTATACACACCACCACCACAACGTTAAAATTCAATTTTTACAAATCCAAATTCAATTGTTTTGAATATTTTCAAATTGAAACTGAAACTCATATGAATATTTGAAAATTTGATGATTTAGAAATTTCACAACACTGTATTTCATCTAAACAACTATTGTCATCCCTACAATCATTGTCACCATCGCCCCTTACACCATCACAAAGATTCTCACACGTAAGTACCTCAGGTTCTATGAAGAAGAGTAAACAAGTTAAGACAAAAAAGAGGTTAGAGGTTTGGAGCCCAGTTATGGAAATGAGTAAAATATTTTGAACTCAGTTATTTGTGAGGATTAACTGTGGTTTTGTTTGTAATATCTATAAGTTATGATCGGTATGATAGTTTTTAAGGCCGCTTGTAGTAGTCTAAAAATTCAAATAAATAAATTGTAGATTTTAGCTTTCTTTTGTAACAAAACGCACACATTCATCAATTGGTTCTCCATTTTCTTCATCTTATTGACATTATGACACATTTTCTTAACTCGTTTCTCTTAGCTTATACAACGGTAATAACTAAACACACAACATATTTTCTCAATATCTCCATGCTCACCAACAAATATATTATTATAGTAACAATTTTTCATGTATATCTATAATGTCTTTACTGAACATATTTAAGAAACTACAACCATATTATTTTTTTAGTTTCAAATATAGTTTTAGTCTCTCAACCGAGTTAGGGTATTTTTGTCATTTTAGAAAATATTGGCCGCATTTTTAATTATAATGGTTGGAGGGGAAAAGTGATAAGAAAATACAAATATAAGACGAAATAAATACAATTCTAAATTGTAGGACCTAACTTTAAAATGAGTCAAAGTCAAGGAATCAAATTATTATTTGATTATTAAAAAAATTAATTAGTCTATCAAATTTTACTTGTTTGACCTTAATTAATGGTGAGTGATTTATTATATTTGGGGCTATTTTTGTCCAAACATTATTTTTGTCATGGTAAATTTACTTGTTTTGTCCTTAATTAAATGATGGGGGTTTATTTGGTGAAGAACTATTTTTGTCAATCTATTAATTTGTAAGAAACAACCTTGACTTTTATATGTATAGAGATAGAGATAGAGATAGAGATAGAGATAGAGATAGAGATAGAGATAGAGAATAGAGATAGAGATAGAGATAGAGATATAGAGATAGAGATAGAGATAGAGATAGAGATAAAATGTTACACTTTTAAGGCAAAAATGATACTTTTAAAGTCAAAAGGCGACAATTTTCATTTATAAATCTGAGGGGAGGTGCTGCAATTTTCAAAAGTTAAGGGATAGTGCTACAATTTTGGAATCTTTGATTCATTTAATATTGATAGCTCCGATCTTACCAATTAATTATATAAGTTTTTGTCATTTGCAATTTATGATCCAAGGCTTCAGATTTCGTGGAAGGAGGATGTCTAAACTTCCCAAGAGGTCTATCTTGAGGTCTATTAGCTTTTTGGTTTTACACTACTAAAAACACGCTTATTAATGACGAAGAAGATACCAATGAAAGGCTCCATTGGTGATCACCGACCAAAATTTTGAAAAATATCGACGGATATTCATCATAAAATTGTTGAAAAAGAATTACCGACGAAAGAAGCGACCGTTGGTGATTCCGTTGGCATTTGTATAGGAAACTGGTGTATAAATTGCCGATGAAACATTCGTCGATAATTGTTCATTTTCGTTGGCAACTAGAGAAAGACTCTCTATCGCTATTTTTTTTAAATTTAGTGACAGAATGTTGCCAGTAATTCCCAACGGACTATCACTGAAGGAAGGTCAGTCGGTAATTTAATATTGAAAACCCTTTTTTGAAAACTTTTTTTTATATAATATATGCCATTTTTAGTACCAATAAAGGGGACTCAGAGATCAATTCATTTCAGTTTTAACGCATATAAACAATTTATACATACCAAGAGTAAAAATGGTTCTTCTGAATAGGGCTCGTTTGGTGCAGCGTTTTTAAAACGGTCCGTTTTTAAAACAAAGCTTTTTTGAAACGTAGAGTTTATAAAACACAGTTTTTTGCTTGTAAAGGCGTTTGAGATACTATTTCAAAACGTTATTTTCATAAATTGATTAGTGTTGAAAATGACAATTCTACCCTTTTATGAAAAATGTTTTACCTTTAATTTAATACATCACGGGCATAAAGGCAATTCAAGAAAAAGTGGGGCAAGCAAAAAAGGGAAAATCTCTCACACTAAAAATTCTCTCTCCCCAGCTTCGCTCCACCATCTCCCTCAATCTCTGATTCCAGCTAAACCCTCCATGTTTCAATAAATTTAGCCAAATCAAAACTCAAATAAACCACAAAATCGAGATTTATTTTGCGGTCTACCACCATGTCCAGCCGTGACCATCTTCATCTCTGTCTTCAACCACACCAACCCCAGCCCAAACCCAAGTCCAGATCCGGCCACGACCATCTTCATCTTCGTCTTTATCTCTCAGTTGCAGAGCATCTCATTTTGGAACTCTCCTTTGCAATTTCAACATCAATGTCGACCATTGATTTAGGGCTATTTCCGTCAAGAAGAAGAGACACACATTTTACCTTTAGCGTTTTCGACAAAACGTTTTAATTTTTAGCGTTCTAAACGCTGCTCTGTTTGTAAAACGACGCAGATTAGAAACGCGAGATTGAAACACAATCCTTAGAAAAAACGGAGCGTTTTGGGCGGCGTTTTCCCCCAAAACGTGCGAACAAACAAGCCATACAACCCATCAACAACAATTTATACATATTGAGAGTAAAAGTAGTTCTCCTGAATAAGATACATCATCAACAAATGTTCACTATCTAACTCTTGTGAGGCTTAATCGTAGAAGTATCATATTACGAGTTTGTGTTCAAAATATTCCTACAAGCTTCAATATTAATACTATCATATCAAATTTACTAAATTTTATGCACTGTTAAATTAAATTTGTTATTTTTTCAGCGATGATAAGGACATTTTAAATCGTTACCAACTTAAATATCTAATAACTCTAATAGTAAAACTCGTAAAAATATTACAAGCTCGAGTTCATAATATCATTTCACTTAATATCGTTTTGTCTAGTCTATGTCTATCATCGTGGTTACAATAATAAACAAATAAAATAACGAGTCGTGGTTGAGCATTCCAACTCTATTAGGCAAGTATGAGCCAATCATAGGGGTGTGAAAGAGACAAAGTGGATTCATGGGGTAGTTAGTGTAACTTTGAACAGAAGACCTAAAAGAGAAAAACTTCGACCAAGCTTCAACTATATTGAGAATTTAAAAAGATGAACTCTAAATCATCCCTCTTTCTTCTGTCAAAAAATTGGGCCCTTCTGACTCCAAATTCCTCTTGATTTCGTGTGAAGGGAATGCCGTTCTTGAGATTTTTGCAGGAAAGACCCGATTGGCGTAAATAGTTATGGAAAGTGGGAAACTTGTTTGCCAATCCCAAAGTCCGATTCCAGCAGCAGATGGGTTACAACCCTCAGGTTTTCAACTCTGTGTGTGAGATTTTTTTGGGGTATTTTAAAGTGAATAGTTCTAATCAATTTCCACGTAATTATTTGCTTTTTAATCTTTTACTCGGTTTGTTTTAACAATAATTTTCATTCCATCTTGATTTATACATATCTGATTACTGTCTTGCTCTTAGTTTAATCCAATCTTATTCCTCTGATTACATGTTTTTGTCCTGATGAATTCCTTTTATTTTCTTGTTCATGTTTTCAATTCACATTCCATGTAATCTTGCAATTTGTGCGTAGAATAGTAGATTATTTTTATTAATTTTTTTTAGCAATTGGTACCTTTCATTTTACCCTTAATTTTTTTTTTCATCATTCAATTGCTTAATTAGTTTCTTTTCCCCCATGTCTTTTATAGTTAATGATGTGAAGGAGTGGTGTTTTGATCAAAGAGAAGCTCAGCCAGGTGAGCCTCGGTGTGTTATATGTGGTCGTTATGGTGAATATATATGTGACGAAATCGATGATGATATCTGCAGTCTTGAATGCTAGAAGAAACTTCAGGGAAAAATTGCTCAATTGAATTTGCCAGTCAAACTTCCAGTGCCGTCTATTAAATTATCGACAGCTGATGAGTGCTTTTATGTAAGTGATACTGGTGCCAAATCAGAGACTCAGTCTTTAACTACAGACCAGACTGAATTGCTTAGAGAAAAACTTGAAATCGTTGTTAGGGGAAAGGCTGTTCCAGCGTCGATTTTGTCGTTTTCTTCTTGAGATATTCCTTATAAGCTTTTGCAAAACATTGAATTCGCTGGATTTGAAATCCCACTGCCTGTTCAAATGCAAGCAATTCCTGCAGCTTTAGCTGGCCAAAGCCTGCTGGTTTCAGCTGAGACTGGTTCAGGAAAAACTACTTCTTATTTAGTTCCAATAGTTTCTTACTGTGCAAATTTCAATCAAGAACAATCTTCAGGCCAGAAGAAGCCATTAGGGATGGTGTTGGCACCAACTAGAGAGCTATGTATACAGGTGGAGGAACATGCAAAGTTACTTGGGAAGGGTTTACCCTTCAAAACTGCATTGGTGGTAGGCGGTGATGCAATGCCCAGACAAATCCATCGAGTTCAGAATGGTGTGGAGTTGATTGTAGGCACTCCTGGCAGGCTTATTGATCTTTTAAGCAAGTACGATATCGAGTTAGATGGTGTCTCAATACTAGTTATGGATGAAGTGGATTGCATGCTTCAAAGGGGCTTCCGTGAGTAAGTGATGCATATTTTTAGGGCTCTATCACAGCCTCAAGTCTTAATGTATTCAGCAACTATCCCAAAAGAAGTTGAGAAGATAGCAAGTTCACTGGCAAAAGAGATCGTTTTCGTCTCTGTTGGGACGCAAAACAAGCCAAATGGGGCAGTTAAGCAGTTGGCCATTTGGGTGGAGTCAAAGCAAAAGAAGCAAAAGCTTTTTGACATATTGATGAGTGCACATCATTTCAAGCCACCTGTTGTTGTGTCTGTGGGGTCAAGACTAGGGGCAGATCTCCTTTCTGAAGCAATAACTGTAACAACTGGTATGAAGGCTCTGGCTATCCATGGAGAAAAGCCCATGAAGGAGAGGAGAGAAATTTTGAGGTCTTTTTTGGTAGGAGAGGTTCCTGTGATGGTGGCAACGGAAGTATTGGGGCAAGGACTTGATCTCTTTTGTGTGAGACGGGTTATTATGTTTGACATGCCGAATTCCATGGAGTATGTGCACCAGATTGGGAGAGCCTCCAGAATGGGGGAAGAGGGTACATCAATTGTCTTTGTGAATGAGGAGAACAAAAAAATGTTTCCTGAGTTGGTTGAAACCTTGAAATCATCTGGGGCTGCTATTCCGAGAGAGATTTCTAATTCACGGTACACAGTGAGGTCACTCCCTGAAAGCCGGAGTCATAGAAAAAGAAAGCATGGTTATTGAAGTGTTGGAGGTTTCTTTTTGTGGTTAGTAATCACCGTCCCTATGAAACATTTGCAGTTTTTTGTTCTCATCCCTAGAAACAGTAAGCACCGACAATTCATCAAAGATTTCTTAATCATTTGTGCTACATTTATTGTCAAACCCAATCACTGTTCATCTATAAAGTTGTCACATATGGAACCATGCAACAAAGTACTTCTAATCCTTGATAGACACTCCGCAAAGAAAATTGTTACTGCTGGCACTGAGTGGACAAAAGCTACAAGTTTAAGTATGGATTGCCAATGGTAGATTTGAATAGCCCTGTGAAAATCAAGATAAATGCATCATCCCTTTCAAAGAAACTATTCTACTGATCTTTATAGTCCATAACAGGCTTAGGCTTATTTATTCTCAATTATGCATCCAGTGTAATTTCCCTCTCTATCAGATCTTTGCATCCAGTGCAATTTCCCTCTCTATCAGATGTCTTCTCCACTGACATGATGATGCCGTGAAAAAGAATAGGAATGGTGTCTGCACCACAACAGCTCTGCTTATATTACAAGCCAAGTTACTAAAAAGGAGTTAACCTTTAAAACTGCACTGATGGATCTTGATGCCATGGCTAAATAGATCTTTTCATTGGACTCAGGAGGGTGTGGCATTGACTTGGGCTATTGGAACGCTGATGATATGTAGCATTATATTGAATCTGGATTTATATGAGTGGACTGCATGCGCTGCTTGCTCCAACGAATCTATCTGAAGCTATACCCTGTTGCAATTAGAGAAGAAATTGTTGAACTTCTCTGGATTACTAGATAGTTCTGTCTCTGTTGGGAGGGTCAAACAATCCACACGTGGCTGTGAAACATGTAGCTGTCCTACAATCAAGGGAAAAGGAATTTCAGTTATTGATTAGCAAGCTGAATTCAAGCCACCAGTTGTCGTGGTAGTTGGTTGAATACCCGAGAAGCTATAAAGTCATCACTGATTTAGCTATCCTTGAAGAGAGATCTATAAAGAAGAGAATAAGTATTAAGGTGATCTTAGCTGTAAGTAGAGAATTCTGTTTGGGTGCGAGACTGGTTATAGAGTTGGAGGTGCCAAATTCCCTCGAGTATCTGTAAGTAGGGTATCATCACATTAGAGGAGGGTGCCACAAGTGTCTTTATGAAAGATGAGAGCAATAAAATATTTCGGCAGTTAATCAAAATCGTGAACTTATTAGAGGCTGCTGCGCAATGGACTTAATTTTTTACGGTACCCTGTTAGCTTTTTCTCAATTGAATCTGTTCACAGGGGTCCTTGATGAAGGAGCCATCATTTCCCGAATCTATCAAGATGACTGTAAATTGCCTGATAGAGCTCCACATTTGTCATCAAGTTATGGTCTCTTTGGATCTATAAAAACCTGCTCAAGTTTATGTTTTGAAGATCCCTATTATTGTCTAGTGTCCTTAATTTGTTCGTATGCTGCCATTTGTTACTTTCAGTAATGTGCTTATTCTGCGGCGTTACTTTCATAGTAGAGTTGCCTAGGACATATGCATTTCTTACCAGTTTGCAATCTCTTTATGTTGCCTAGGACATGCATTTCTTACCAGTTTGCAATCCCCTTTGTGTTGCTCATCCGAAAATTTTGTTTTGAGAATCATCTATTACTGGTTGCAACTGGTTCCATCTTGAATCGACTGCTATTGCACCTATGTGTAGATATTCCTCATGGTGGTAATACTGATGGACTGACTTTGAGCTATGTTAATTATTGTTAGATTTTGAAATTTATTTATACATATCAATATTTGGAGAACAAGAACAACAAAAACATGGAAACTATAATGCAGAAGGCTAGATCAGTACTAGGGCCGGCAATCTTGACTTGAAAACTGAAGACCCACCCGACTAATTATCCAATCCAACCCAACCCATTACTGCTCTCGGGTTAACTTGGGTTACCCAACTTTACCTAGAAAAAAAGTGGGTAAAGTCGGGTTGGACATGAAACCTGTTTTACCCAAATATCTCCGGACCTCCCCCATTTGTGCGTACTTTTTCTCTCCTCATTCTTCATCTCTCTCTCTACCATTCCTCTTTCTTTCTCTATCCATCCGATTGATTTCTCCCATATTCAGTCAAGGAAGCCCCAACTCTGGTTGAGTTGACGCACCTTCCAATCTCCATCAACAACTTCGGCCTCCATCCTTCGAGCTACGGCCTGAGTTTTAGAGCCATCTCCAGCTGTCTCAGGCTTCATTCCAGTCAACTCTAACCTACCTTCAAGTGAGCGACCCCATCTCCGTCCGACTTCTTCTTTGCTTTAGCAGCAACCATCTCCCTCATATCCGGCATCTCTCCAAGTTCCAGCCAAGCACCATTCGAATCTCGTGCTAAACCCCAGTCGAGTTCTTCTTTTTCTCACCACCTATGTTGCATGGACGTGGACACGGGACACGGGGATACACAATTTTTTAAAAATATAGGACATGGGTATGGGGGGTAATGTGTAAATATTCAAACTACATGGATCAAAATGTAAATATTCAAAAATATAAGGACCAAATTATAAATAATAAAAATATAAGTATCTATATAATGTAACTGTTTTTGACATAGTCAACAACACTACAATTCTAAAACAGTACTTTAGTGAGTCAACACTAACAATTCACAAATACTTTGAAATGAGAAGAGACAGAGAGAGAGAAGCGAAAATTGAAATCCAAGGAAAAGGAAGATTTAGATTACCTGGCATTTGGCGAATCGACGAAGCAAAATCTAGAAGCAGTACAGACGAAGAGAAGTAGAAGCCTCGAAGGTCTTTTGGTTCGGTAATCACAGACGTGATTACGATTTGAGGGAAAAGGGGGCGAGGGCTCGTTCAGTCGTTTGTCATGAGGGGATTTGAGGGAATGAGGAGTTGAGGACAAGTCGACAAATATACCCCAGTCGTGTCCGACCTCAAGGTACGTATCTCCCGAATCTCTTCTGGTCATGCTCGCGTCCGTGTCCGAAAGTTTTGGAAATTCAAATTCGTCCCCAAATGTATTTTGGGTCATGTCAGTCGTGTCAGACGCGTATTCGTGTCCCGTACGTGTCGGACACGGAAAACACCAGCTCCTTGTCGTGTCCGTGCATCATAGTTTGTCATTGCCAAGGATGCAAAAATATCCAACCCTTGGTTGTTCCATAACTAGCACCACAATTGAAATAGAAACCATCTTCCCGAGTATACCAAGAAACTGAATCAGCTTGTTTACATTTTTGAGCCAATCGATTGTTGAAAACATTGAAGATGTTTTGCCTTGATCCCGAATAAAAATGGCAGAAGTAAAAACTATTAGGGTGAGCACAAAACGCCCAATAAAAATGTTCATTAGAAGCAATTTACGTCATTCCAAATTCATGACGACCTGATATCGGTATCGTTAATCCTGTTTGTAATCCATACTTTAAAGTAATGGAAAATGAAAAAAACATGACTCGGCATTTGCTGGATGAACCAAATAAAGTGCAATGATGAGAGAAATAAATAGGTTTTTCATGACATACGACTTGTTTCTTGTCATTTTTGAGTGATGTTGTATATGATAAATCAAATTTATAGAGGAAAAAACGATTCATCATGCCAATCCTATAATCACGAAATAGAATAATCTGATTTTATAAATGCACCTGTAATAAATTAAAGATCTTTGACCCTTAAACAAGAAATAAATTAAGAATATTATATTCGTTCATGAAAGAGTGTCATGTTTGCCTCAAAACACAAATTAAGAAAAAATAATTAATTTTATTATAAATATTATTAATGTGTATTTTCTAAATATGCCCAAATGAGAGTGGATCAAATAAAAAATATAATAATAAAGATAACTAACAAAATAAATCAAATCAAAGACTAAAAAAATACTCCATGATTGACTTGCTCGGACATGATTGTCTCATTCTTTTAAAAACATGACATGTTTATAACGTCTCATACAAATAAATGTGGTATATAGTGAAGTAAAATTATATAATCTTTTCACTACAATTTTCGCTTATCCACTACATATTTAATTATTGTATCAAATAAATACATGTTTGGATAAAATTATCTCTTAAATACTTGCCCATTTTAAGTTGACTAATCAAGTTATTTTCCTAATTATCTTTTAACATTATATTTTAGTTCAAAATTTTATGAACATCATAGTTATTCTATTATTATTTTTACTTTTTCTAATGAATTTATTAATTAAACTTATGACTAAAGTTATAATGTATAATTATCGTAAGGAAATTTTTTTTCTACCAATCTTTGAGTAAATATATGTTCATTGGTTATGAAAAAAAATAAAAGTGAAATCTAAAGGATGTAATTATAAAAAATGATCGAATATTAAAATCATATATAAGTAATGGCTTTATTAACTAATCTTATGACTAATGTTATAATGTATAATAAAAAAATATCGTAAGGACATTTTTTGTCTACTAAACTTTGAGTAAATATATGTTCCTTGGTTATGAAAAAATTAAAAGTGAAATAAAAAAGATGTAATTGTAAAAAATGATCTAATATTATAATTATAATATGAAATATTATCGTAATATTTAAATATTTTACCTACCTTTATAATTGATTCAAAAATTTAATTCTTGAGTTGATTGAAACCAATATTCAATTTAATACCTACGATAATAATTGAATCAATATTTTAAAATAATATTTTTAAAACTAAATTAGAATATTAATCTTTGATGATAAAATATCCAATATATTAAAAAAAAATTGGTGGTAAAAGTATTAATCATATTATTTTTATGACAATGAGATATGAAATGTGAGTGATTAGAAAATTTGATTAAACATATTTATTACAAAAAAAAGTACCTTGTTTCTTGATAATTAAAATGTTAAGAATATATATAGAATAATTATATTGTCCATTGATGTTTGATCAAAAAAATAATGTTATAAGAGAATTAAGAAAATAACTTGATTAGTCAACTTAAAAAGGGGTGGTTTTGTCCAAACATGTATTTATTTAATGTAATAATTAAAGATGTAGTGCATAAACAAAAAATATTGTGGAAATAACGTCTCCCAAGAACTATTCTCCTTTTCTTTTTTGTTTGTTCTAAAATATAGTAATTGTCATTTTTCGAAACTTTCTTTTTTAAGAAAATATTTTTATCACTTTACCCTTATTTTTCCTACCTATTTTAATAATGACCAATTGCACAATTACATTAAATGAAATCACACAATAAACAAATATTTATAATACGGTCAATTACTTTTTTAAAAATGGTATGTCAAGTCAAAGATAACGATTATTTAGAAACAAAGTATAATCTTTAAAAGTTAAACTTTAATTTCAAATATGAGTATGACTTTTATGTTAGTGGTCAACTTTAACAACTTTCGAAAAGTTTTCTTACAAAAAATAGTTAATTTTGTCATTGTACATTAACCAATCGTTACATTTTTCCAATTTACTATTTTTCGAGCAAAAGTACCATTGTACTTGAAAAGAGAGATTCAATTTTGCTATTATCGCTAACTGTTATCTAATTTTTAACGGAATTAATTTCAGTTGCCTCCTCTAAGATTTTTTAAAATGTAGGAAGATACTTAATGATAATTAAGGTTAAAAATTAAATGATTTATGGTTTTAAATTATCAGTGTTATTTTTTTCTTTTAGAGGTTAAAAAAATATTTTATGAACAAAAAAAAAAAGAAAAAGGAATAAAATATAAAAATGTAAATAAGAAGGAAAGATATATTTTGCCTACATAAAAAATTAAGAGAAGAATATCAATAATACAATAACACGTAATAGCTTACTTACAATTGACAAAAGCTATTTACCGGTTGACATTAAATTATTTCAAAATATTTAACGGTTGGGATTCGTCACATGTGTGAAGGTGGTTATTCTTTTTATTAATATACTATTTAGTAAATTATTAAAAAATACTTAATAATTATTAAAAATAAATTAAAATAAATAAATAAATAAATAAATAAATGATTTTTTAATAAATTATTGAATTATTTTAAAAATATTTTTTTAAAATAAATTTTTAAAAAATATTTACGAAATTAATAAATAATTATTAAATAAAACATATAATACATATCTAATAAATACTCCCTCCATCCCAAAATAATTGTTTTGTTTGAAAGTTTCCTTTTTAGGACAACACTTTTACCAATTTACCCTTACTTTTTCATCATACTTTGATTATGAGACACATACACATGAGCTTTAAAGTAATATACACATCAAACTAATATTAATAATCCAGTCAAATGTGTTTTCTTAAACTGTGCGTCAAGTCAACCCAGATGATAACTTTAATGTTTTTTTTAATTATTATATTTTTACTATATGAATCATGAAGACAAAATGTATAGATTAATTAATGTAAATATTTTTCTCTTATTTTTTGTTCAAACAATATATCTTTTCTTCTTATTGGTATTTTTATATTTCATTCATTCTTTCATTTTTTGTATATAAAATAATACCTTTATTTAACCCTTAAAAGCACAAAAAGAAAAAAAAGAGGACCCCCTCATAATTTATGAGCCAAAAAACAACCTACCTTTTAACATCAACAATCAGTAAGGATCTTCCAACATTTTTAAAAACTTTATGGGAGGCAACTGAAATTAATTTCGTTAAAATTGGATGATAATTAGGAATAATGACAAAATTACATATATTTTTAAAAGTACAATTGCAATTTCGCCATTGATACTTAAATTACATATATCAATCCATTTGAGTTACGATTTTTTAAATATGGAGACTAATTGCTGTGAAGAGGAAGAGAGAGAGAGAGAGAGAGAGAGAGAGAGAGAGAGAGAGAGAGAGAGATCGCCATTAATACTTAAATTACATATATATGTGATTTCATGGTCTTATGAATTTATATTTTAGTGCGATTCTGCCATGGATACATAAATTCATAATCTTCCTCAAGTCCACAAGCTACATAGAAACCATCTACTTCGATGTGCCACCTACCTTGATAAGTTTCCTTACAATGTCTATCCAACTTCCAATTGTAGACGTCAAAAACAGCTTGTTTTGAACCCCAATAAAAATGACAGAAATAAAGAGTTCTTGGGTTAGCGCAAAACGTCCAGTCAATGTGTTGGTAGTAACCCATCTTCTCCACTCCACGATCACTATGACCAGACTGACAGCGGGCATAAACGAGGTTGTCGTTGCCTTCTATCCGGTTTATAATAGAAACATAAAAATGATGATAAGGAGAACAATTCTCAAGGGTGCCTTCATCAGCATTTGCATGGTGAAGCATGTAAACTGATAAGATGACTGAAAGAAATAGGCTATTCATCATGCTGTTCATCATGTTTTTGAACAATTGCATAAATAATTTTTTGGGGGATTCTTCATTTTTATAAGGAGAAATTGAATATATCTCATCACTACCACGAAATAGGATAAGAATATAATTGACTTTTTTTCTTAAATTGTTTCGTTTCTAAGAAATTTAAAGGGAGTACAAATAGTAAGAAAATAATCTTAATTAATTTCCAAATAGGACTTTCAATTCTTATGCATTTCGTAGCGAATGTCATTCGCGTTAAGAACTACTCCTCCGTTTCGGTTTTTCGGGCAAATAGTCTCTGTTTGAAAGTCACATTTTTTTTAAAGGAAATGAGTCAAATGACACTTTAAGAAGCTAATTAGTAATAAAATGATATTTTTATGTCTTTATTTTTCAAAGTTGACTCTTTAAGTGAAACATCTTAAAATGAAATAATGGATACTTTACCCGAACGGAAGGAGTACAAAATTTGTGGTTATAAAATATTAATCAATAATAAAAAAATTTAAAAATACATCAATGATAAAATTAATAGAAAATTGAAATTTCAATTTAAATAAAAGGGAAAATCTCTCATTCATTCTTATCCTATTCAGGTTATGCTTGGATGGAAACTTCATTTGCCTATTTGATCACTCTCAGTCTCGTGTTTGTCTTTTCATGCAATGAGAACTCTCATTATTGCTCTGGACTTATATCTTTGGGGAAAATATCAAAAAGTCCAAAAAATATTTCTTGTAACCAAAAAATTCAAAAATCATAATTTTAATATCAAAAAATCCAAATTTTAGCGTGTCTACAAACGCCGTTACGTTAAACGATTTCATTTGGATGAAAATTTTATTTTTTCTTTTCATTTATGACAATGAAGATAAGAATTGTATTGAATTTTTTTAATTATTATTACCATTACTATTATAACAATAATACTATTATTATAATAGTAATATTATGTTATTACCCGTGCAATGCACTGTTGATTTATTATTGTTTTTGAAACTTAATTTTGTAAATAAAATCTGCAAGCTTTTTGAGTGAACCAACAACAATAAGATTTTCACATAATTAATAAATTAAAAAAAATCGTGAGATCATTCCGAATCATCAAACCGAAAATTTATGCAAATCATAAAATCGAACAAATATTCTTAAGGAGGGGAGAGGAAGTACCATGAAGACAGACTCGTCAAGGAGATGTTTGATGGAGGAAAAGTATTTCGCAGTGGTTGCTTGTAATTTTGGTGGAACATGTTTAATCAAATTTGATAAAATCTATTTTAAATTGACCGAGTTTTGGTAAAATCATAAAAATTAAAAAACTTCGACCAACTGAAACTTGTCTAAATCAAATGTGATAAAATATATCAAGTACAAACCAATTTTTGCAGCAAAAAAAATGGTAAAAAACAAATTACCATGCGAATTGAAAAGTTTTAATCAATTAAAACATGTCTAAATCAAATGTGAAAAAATCTATCCGCAAAAAAAAAAAAAATTTACCATAAAAATTTGGAGTCATAATCAAGTAAAACGCTTTAAAATCAAATGTGATAAAACCTAGATGATATTAACTGATTTTAACAACAAAAAATGGTTAAAAAAAAAAAAAATATCATGTATAAATAAGACACCGGTTTCAAAATCTATCCAGTTTTGATTTTTTGGCAGTAAAATAAAAAGAATAATTTGTTTATAATAAGATGATTTTTTAAACTTGTAACAAATAATTAAATATTTTAATTAGAATAATTTGAAGAAATTAAAACGAAAAATAAGGAAAATATTCAAAATTGATCATATAAATATGTAACTGAAATATTAAAATCTATGAGAATTGATAAAATCTATCCACACAAAAACAATTTTTCCAAGAAAATTTGGAATCCTAATCAAGTGAAACGCGACTAAATCAAATGTGACAAAATCTATCTCGTACTAACCGATTTTGGCAGCAAAAAATAATAATAATAAAACTTTTACCATATATAAAGGAGGTAACGGTTTTAAAATATATTTGGTTTTAATTTTCGGCACAAAAAAAAAGGAATTTTAATTACAACTTCGCAAGAATGTGTCATGTCAAATCATATAAATCCTTTAAAACTTTAAATATTGAACATAAAGTTTTCATGTGGTATCAACGATTTCTGTTTTAATAATAGTTACTAGATAAATGATAGATTATTAATTAATTCTTAGTAAATATAGATTAGTATAAAAAAAATAACATAAAATTATCACGTAGATAATTTGTATAAATTAAATAGTAGGAAAATTAAAAGAGATGGAAATTGAAAAGTTTCAGTAAAATTAAACTTGTATAAATTGTATAAGATAAAATCTAGCTTAATTAAATGATATTTGAAAAAAATAAATAAAAAAAATCCTAAATCTCTATCATAAATTTACTCGTTAAACTATATCATAAATCTATCTTATCAAATTAATTTTAGGATTTTTATCGTATCTAATTAGATTTATGGTTTTTATCTTAAACTAAGCAACTTTGAAAAAAAAAACTTACCATTTCGAAGGTGACAGAAAACTGTCACGTGGCAATAGTGACTTTTGTTTTAGAAATAGTTATAGATAGATAAATAATAGATTATTAATTAATGATTAATAAATATAGATTACTAGAAGAACAAATAACATAAAATTATCACGTGGATAATTTGTATAAATAAAATAGTAGGAAAATGAAAAGAGATGAAAATTGAAGAGTTTCAACCAAATTAAACTTGTATAAATTACATAGGATAAAATCTAGTTTAATTAAGAGATATTTGAAAAAAAAAATAAAAACAAAATTCTAAACCTCTATAGTAAATTTACTCGTAAAACTATATCCTAAATCTATCTTATCAAATTATTTTTAGAATTTTTATCTTATCTAATTAGATTTCAAATTTTTATCTTAAACTAATCAATTTTCAAAAAAAGGAAAAAACCTACCATTTCGAAGGTGACACATGGCAGCATCGAATTCCTTTAAAACTTTTAGCTTTTCATAGAAAGTCATCACGTGTCAGTAGCGGTTTCTGTTTTAGTAATATTTATAGATAGATATATATGAATGACTAGATTATGGGCCTAGATATGCATATTAGATGACCCAACGGCTCATAATAGTAAACAAACATATAAAATCCATCAAATTTTAATTTTGACAACAAAAAAATGGTAAAAAAAACTTTACCATGTACAAAGGAGACATCGGTTTTAAAATCCATCAGATTTTAATTTTTGACAAAAATAAAAGAATTTATTTAGATATATTTAGTATCATATGCATGGTTTTAATAGTTTTTTTTGACAAAAGTTGTTTATAATAATTTGATTTTATAAACTTGTATTAAATAATTAAAAATTTTAATTAGAATAATATGAAAAAAAGGTAAATTTTCAAAATTGATAATATAGTCATGTAATTGAAAGATTAAAATCTATGAGAATTGATAAAATCTCTCTTTAAAAAGGTATTACCATAAAAATTTCAAGTCATAATCAAGTGAAACATGTTTAAATAAAATATTCTAAAATATATCTGATATTAATCGATTTTGGCAGCAAAAATGGTAAAATAATAATAATTTTTTTTGTCATGTATAAAAAAGACACCGGCTTTAAAATCTACCAGGTTTTAATTTTTGGTAGGAAAAAGTATATATATATATATATATATATATATATATATATATATATATATATATATATATATATATATATATATATATAGTACCGTATGCACGGTTTTAATTGTTATTTTTTTTGCAAAAGTTGTTTGTAATAAGATGATTTTCTACACATGTAATAAATAATTAAAAAAACTAATTAGTATAATTTGAAAAATAAAAAAATAAGGTATTCAAAATTGATCTTATGAATAGGTAATTGAAATAATAAAATCTATGAGCACGGGTAAAATCTTTCTGCCAAAAAAAAAAACTTTTACCATGAAAATTTGATGTCCTAATCAATTGAAACGCATCTAAATCAAATTTGATAAAATCTATCTCGTACTAATCGATTTTGAAAGAATTTTTTTACCATATATAAATGAGACATCGGTTTTAAAATCTATTCGGTTATAATTTTTTATAGCAGAAAACAAAATTAACACTTCACAAGAAGGTGACACGTGTAATCACATAATTCTTTTAAAACTCTAACGTTCAACTGAAAGTCGTCATGTGACAACAATGACTTCTATTTTAATAATAGACAATAGATAATTAATAGATTAGTAATTAATAATTAATAAATATAGATTAATAGAACAAATAACATAGAATTATCTAGTGGATAATTTGTATAAATTAAACATTAAGAAAATGAAAAGATATGGAAATTGAAAAGTTGTAGTCAAATTAAACTTGAATAAATTACATAGGAAAAAATCTAGTTTAATTAAGCGATATTTGAAAAAAAAAAATAAAATCTTAAATCTCTATCATAAATTTGCTCGTAAAACTATATTCTAAATATGTTTTATCTTATCAAATTAGTTTTAGAAATTTTATCTTATCTAATTAGATTTAGAATTTTCATCTTAAACTAATCGATTTTGAAAAAGAAAAAAACTTTTACCATTTCGTAGGCGACACGTGGCAACACATAATCTTTTTAAAACTTTTAGTTTTTCACAGAAAACCACCATATGACAGCAGTGACTTATGTTTTAATAATAGTTATAGATTTCATCTTATCTAACTAGATTTAGAATTTTTATCTTAAGCTAATCGATTTTGAAAAAGAAAAAAACTTTCACAATTTCAAAGGTGACACATGTCAACACATAATCTTTTTAAAACTTTTAGCTTTTTACAGAAAGCAGCCACATGGCAGCAATGACTTATGTTTTAATAATAGTTATATATAGATAACTAATAGATTAATAATTAATATTTAATAAATATAGATTCGTGGAAAAAATAACATTGAATTATCCCGTAGATAATTTGTATAAATTAAACATTATGAAAATGGAAAGAGATGAAAATTGAAGAGTTTCAGTCAAATTAAACTTGTATAAAATACAAAGATAAAATATATTTTAATTAAACGATATTTGAAAAAAATAAAAACAAAATCCTAAATATCTATCATAAATTTTCTCGTACAACTATATCATAAATATGTTTTATCTAATCAATTAGTTTTAGGAATTTTATCTTATCATATCTAATTAAATTTAGAATTTTCATCTTAAACTAATCGATTTTGAAAAAAGAAAAAAACTTCTACCATTTCGAAAGGCAACATGTGACAGCACAAAATCTCTTTAAAACTTTTAGTTTTTCACATAAAGACGTCATGTGGCAGCAGTGACTTTTGTTTTATTAATAATTATAGATTATTATATTCATTAACATTATTAGTATTAAATACCAAAAGTTTATTTAAGAATTTTTTTCCCAATGATCCTAAAATAACTATTCAATCCATATATATTTAAAAGAAATTTTTTCATACTTAAAATTCAAATAGTTAACCTTTACACTTTTATAAAATTGTAGCAGTAATATTAATAGTATTGGTAGTGATAATAATAATAATAATATTATATTATTATTATATTATTATTATTATTATTATTATTTAATAATATTATTGTTATTATTAATAACAATAGCCATATCAATAGAATATTTTTATGTTATTTTTATTATTAATAGTAAGTTGTTGTTGTTTTTTTTATTATTAATATTAATATTATTATTTTATCTAAAATATTGAAGTTAAAAACAAGTTTCATTTCAAATAAAACCTCATATTCTAACGATGTTAGTAGAAGCGTTAAGTTTTGAACTTTTTGGTATTAAAAGTTTAACTTTGTGTCTTTTTGGATAGAAAAATTATTTTTGATACTTTTTAGATATAAGAATTTTTTAATATGACTTTTTGGTATTTTTCCCAATATCTTTTAGTAATTATTTCAATTTTTTCCTTAATTACCAAGTTTTAATAGAGTCATCGGCCATTTTGTTTTTTGTTTTTTGTTTTTTGTTTTTATGCAAATGCTTGTATAGAGAACCATAAAGATTTCATTACTTAAAACAACAATATGTTCCTAAATAAAGATTCTCCGTCATTTTAAAAAAATGTTTTCTTTTTAAAAGTTAACATTATAATTTGCTAAACACTTAGGAAAGACGGTCTTACAAGTATTTTATGTAAAACGAATCATTTTAACTCGATTCGTTGTGCACTGGTGGATTAAATTATGAGATAGTGGAACTCCGTCTTACAATAGACAAATGATGTTAAACTCGAGCGTGTTGTATTACTATAAGCTTTAATGTTAGTGATGTTGAATGATTTTAACACAAATATCAATACTTAAATATTGTTAAGTTGGTAATGACATAAAGTGTCCAAGTCATTACTTAGAAAAGAGTAAATTTGATCCAATAGTATAAATATTTAAGTAAGGGTTAATATCGGTTTTGATACTCTAACTTAACCCGCTTTTCAATTTTGATACCTTTTGTACCAAGGCAATCAAATATGAGTCAAACGTTTCACAAATTGATCAATTACAATTCAAGTCGTTAACTATCTATTAAATACTAACGGTTGACCTACTATCCTAGGTTGGAAACCGACAACTGGCTTGGCAACAGGTATGTATATACGACCATTGTTCATTTCTCCAAAAATTTTCCCCTCTTCCATTTCCCTCAATTGCTTCTTGTGCCCTAATTTCTTCCCCCAATTACTTTTTGTGCCCTAATTTCTTCTGTCCCAATATCCACATTGTGTCTTAAGTTCTTTTTCCTCAATTTGGAAACCTAAATTATTACAATTTGAGAAGAAACAAGGATGCTTTGCAACCATAGTACAATAAGTTTTAATTAGAAAACCACGTTAAATATGTACAGATAATTACTGGTTGCAGGTCTGTCGATTCGGAAGATTCCAGAAGATTCACAAATCTGTCAACTTCGATTTTGCATTATGTACTGGACATCGGCTTGTGGAGCGAGGTGCAAGACGTGCATGAACTGAACCAAGTTGAAGAGGTTATTTAGCAGAAGGGTGTCATTAATGTCACCTTCGATTACGAACACATCGGCGCGATCGATGAGCGCTTTGACTTGGAATTCTTACTCTCTTTATTGAGTGAGTGATACATGGTTCCCAACGAAGCCGACTGCTCCATTGACCAAGACGGTGTGGCCGAAGAGTGATCGGGTTCTGGCAAAGGGTCGTACCTTTTTCCCCCAAATTTGGTTATGTCAAATGAAGTGGGGTTTTGACTTGGAATTCTTACTCTCTTTATGGGCAGTAGAAAGACACGGTGGAGGGAGGTTGGGATAATTTTTTTTGTTGGGAATCAAAGATGAAAATGGGGAAGAAATGGGGAGTAATTGGGGAAGAAATGACATTGGCACTTATATTATACGAATTCTACCCGGTTACCAACCTACAGAAACAAGTCGACTGTTAGTATTTAACAGATAGTTAACGACTTGGATTGTAATTGATCAATTTGTGAAACGTTTGGCTAAAATTTGATTGTCTTGGTATAAAGAGTATCAAAATTGAAAAGCGGACAAAGTTAGGGTGTCAAAACTGATATTAACCATTTAAGTAACTTTGATTTAACAACACAAAGAATAAAGCTTTTAGAAATACACAAGGTTGAGCTTATAAGCTTTAATGTTGGTATTTTGAATGGTTTCAGCACATTGTTCGGTCAATACAAAATGGTGATAGAACTTTGCGCTTTCATTATTTTCATGAGAGAGGTTGATTATATTAATTAAGTTTGCGTAAATAACTCTAACATTAGTTTTAGGGTTTTGGTAAATGCATTCATTGTGGATATACTCACACCCCAAAATTTTCCTAAATAGGTATAAAGATGAATGACACATCGACTTGACAATTTCGAGATGATGCGAACTTTGGTATTAGAAATATGCTTACATTATTTTTTTTTTGTCCAAAAAAGAAGTATCAATTCACAAATTTAAGCTACAAATCAGAACTTTTTTAAAAAAGATTGATATGTTTATTTAACATTCACACGAAGAAATTACTCCCTCTGATTCACTGTATTATTTTGGAAGTGTTCAATTTAAACAAATCTACTTAACAATTTAACTTTATCCTCCTTATTTGATATTAGCATATTAGAATAAGTTTTTTGCAATAGTGTCTTAAGGATTTTAATTTGTATGAGGAAGCTCCATGTACTCTCTTACAATTTAACCCATCAACATACAATGATCAGGACAAGAAGATCCATTTTATATAAAATAACTGTAAGATTGTTTTAGGCCTCGTTTGGTACAGCGTTTTTGAAAACATATCATTTTTCTTTTAAACATGTTTGGGAAACTATTTCAAAACGCTATTTTCATAAATAGAGTAGTTGTAACAAATGACGGTTTTACCCTTCTATAATCAATATCTTACTTCTAATTAATACATATACCTTCAAATATAAAAAAATAAATAAAATTGCTTGTTACGTAACCATATACAAAGTTCAAATCTCATTTTACACCCCAAACAAATTGTCCAAAATAATATTTATGTAACATACACATTCCATTTTTTGTTACTATTTTAAACGCTCATAAACGAGAGGGGATAAAGTGGGACAAATAGAAAAATAAAATATGAAAGTAAAACACTTTGTAAGTTTGGGTGCAATGTGAGATTTAATGTATAATTTTGGTAGCTAATCATATTTTGGCACCATCAAAATTAGTCCAAAATATAAATTTCCCTCAAAGTATCCACCAAACAAACATATATATATATATATATATATATATATATATATATATATATATATATATATATATATATATATATATATATAATGACAAAGATATATTTCTCCTTCCAAAATCACACTTTTGAATTTTTGACTTTTGAGTTACCATTCTACTATTTCCCTCTCCTATCTTCTCCATATTTTCTCTATCAGCACCACCATCTCATCTCTTTTAATTATGTTTAAACATTTTTCTCTCTTTAAACAAAAAAAAAGTAACTAAAACTAATAGTTTCAGAGTCGAGAAAACAAAAATATAAGAGGTTAGTAAAATAAAAATAATTTATGGAACAAGCCACTATAAAAATATAAGTTACAGAATCAACAAAACAAAAATAATTTAATGCGGAGGTTAGTAAAATTAAGTAATTTACTGAACAAAAGTTTAAAAAAATTCTTATAAAAAACGTAAAACAAAAATATGTTAGTAAAATAAAAATATTTGATGGAACAAAAATAATAGTTACGAAGTCAATAAAACAAAAACAATTTAAACTGAGGTTACTAAAATAATTTCGTTATTTTTTATTTTAGCTTATTTTCTTATCATAAATTTATTTATTCATTAAATACAAATATAATTTAATAAAAGTATATTCAAAATAAAGAACTTATTTGAGTTTATATTTTATTTGTAGGGCGGAAAAAATTCAAGTTTGTTCGAAGACATTCAGAGTTTTTGAATAGTATAAAGTGTTCATGGTTGTCAGGTCATGAATTGCCACTTAAAATTGGTGTTCCGGTAATGTTATTGAGAAACATTAACCATGCTGCAGGGTTGTGCAATGGAACAAGACTAAGCATCATAAATCTTGGGGATCATATTATTGAAACAAATTTTTTGAAAGGAAGCAATGTTGGAGAAAAGGTTTTTATCATAAAATTGTTATTAACTATATCTGATGTAAAACTGTCTTTCATGTTCCAAAGAAGATAATTATCATTGCAGGTATCATATATAATAACAATTAACAAGTGTCAAAGTTAATAATTACATGTAGCCGTAGGGCTCTTTTTGAAGAAACTAAATATTGATATACGGTGAAAATGAAAAACCAACTAATAAGATAACAAATGTTGTGTATAAGGAATTTTTTTAGAATCTATAATGATTAGTGATATACTTATGTGTAATTATTAATAAACCGATTATTTTATTTTATCATTTAAGATTTTTTATCCTCTTTATTTTGTTTATGTACGATTTAGTTGACGTCCGTTTAACGCACAAGTTTAAAAAACTAGTTAAAGTAATCTCTATGTTAATCCATTTGGAAGAAAATGTCAAGGGCATTTGGTCTAGTGCTATGATTCTCGCTTAGGGTGCGAGAGGTCCCGAGTTCAATTCTCGAATGCCCCATGTTTCCTTGCAATTGCTTTGAATTTTGTTTTAAATACAGAATGGTTAACTAAATAACAAAGTTCAAATCTCATTTTACACCCCAAACAAAATGACCAAAATAATCTTCATGTAACATATACATATCATTTTCCATTACTATTTTAAACTCTCATAAACGGGAGGGGACAAAGTTAGACAAATAGCAAAATAAGGTATGAAAGTAAGACACTTCATAGGTTCGGGTGCAATGTGAGATTTAGTGTATAATTTTGGTAGCTAATCATATTTTGGCACCATCAAAATTAGTCCAAAATATAAATTTTACCCCAAAGTATCCACCAAACAAACATTAAACTAATCTCTATGTTAATGCATTTGGAAGAAAATGTCAAGGGCATTTGGTCTAGTGGTATGATTCTTGCTTAGGGTGCGAGAGGTCCCAAGTTTAATTCTCCGAATGCCCCTTGTTTGCTTGCAATTGCTTTGAATTTTGTTTTAAATACTAAATGGTTAACTAAATACAAAGTTCAAATCTCATTTTGCACCCTAAACAAAATGTCCAAAATAATATTCATGTAACATACGCATACCATTTTCTGTTACTATTTTAAACGCTCATAAACAGGAGGGGACAAAGTGGGACAAATAGAAAAATAAGGTATGAAAGTGAGACACTTCATAGGTTCGGGTGCAATGTCAGATTTAGTGTATAATTTTGGTAGCTAATCATATTTTGGCACCATCGAAATTAATCCAAAATATAAAATTTCCTCCAAAGTATCCACCAAACAAACATTAACACTACTAGAAAATAGTTAATTAGCGACGGAAGTATTAGCGACGGAAACCTTAAATTAGCGACGGAATTCCGTTTCTAAGTTAATATTAGCGACGGAATTCCGTCCGTCGCCAAATTTCGTCGCCAAAAAGCATCTTTTAAGAATATTCTACATATCTCCGTCGCCAATTTTTTTAGAAATGTGTGTCAACATTAGTGACGGAATTTCCGTCGCTAATAACAATATTTCCGTTTCTGATTAGCTACGGAATTTCCGTCGCTAAATTTAATAAATTAGCTACGGAATTTTCATCGCTAAATTTAATAAATTAGCTACGGAATTTCCGTCGCCAATTTTTTTGGAAATGTGTGCCAACATTAGTGACGGAATTTCCGTCGCTAATGTACTTCCATCGCTAAATTTAATAAATTAGCTACGAAATTTCCGTCGCTAATGTACTCCCTCCAAATACTATTTCGTTCTCTTTGCCGATGAAACATATGGTCAATCCTTCCAGAAGTCAAGGCATTCCAAAGGATATAAGTTGTAATACTCTTCATTCAATTGGTTTCGGCAGACCTCAAAGTCTGTTGTTCCATCCTTTTACAGCTAAACTTTTTGTCCGCAAGAACTTTTAATTCTGTCTATCCTAAGCAGACTTAATCCCTGCTGATCTCCTTCATCAGCAAACCATTATCTATGTCGATTCCTCTGTCACTCATTCTTTCGACAACGGCATACCTCAAAGTTTACTGATCACCTCTCAATGATTGATATCATTCATAAATTGGTATCCTTCATACAATCTATTGATATTCTCCAACAATTGATTGACTTCCTTCAGCTCTCTAAAATCAGTAAACTTCCCCTCTTCTTGAGCACATTGTTCAATTCAGTATAAAAGCTATTCTATAGCTATCTTCTTTCATGTGTTCAAAACACTGATAACCCCGCTTAAACTTTAATTGGTATCAACAGACCTTTATCTCTGTTGCATACTTCCTCAAAAAGTTATCAGTGGAATCGATAGACCCCAATGTCTACCGGTCAAAACCTGAACTGCAGACCTTCTTATCTGCCGTTCATACTCCTGTATCAGCACACTTCACACTCTATTGAAACTAATCAACAAAATTGGTTTCAGATTTCATGTTGCTGATCATTCTTGTGTTATGATATCTTTGACATAAAACTTTTAGGAATGATTGATTGTTTTTCAAAAGAATATTTCAAAAACTCTTCAAACATGATTTTCAAAACAACTTTGTTCTGGAATGACTAAAAGAATTGGAAGATTGCTGAAGACTGTGTGGATGACTCAGAAAGCTCTGTAAATTTCTTCTAGTAAACAAAGAACACAAAAACCTTAACTGTTTTGTAAAAACATTTTTAAAATTCTTCCAAAATATTTTTGAAATGATTTCAGTTCCAAAATTCTATAGATTTGGGAGATTGCTGAGGATTGTGTAGATGATTCAGAATGCCCCGTATTATCTATTAGAATATCTAGAATACTTAAAAACTGTCACATTTCCTAAATGTATTTTTTCTAAATTCAGTACATTCTTTTTATTCATCGATATGAACACATCTTCTTTTCAATACCCTAAGTTGTCAATTAAAATCTTTATTGGAATTGAAAAATCCCTCGATTTTAAGTCTCCAATCCGTCCAAATACATATTCCCTAGAAGACTTAATTATCTCCATCATGAATCACCGGCTCTCTCATAAAAATGTCCTCTCACAATCAAGCTTCGATATGATTGCCCTGCCGGTTCTCATTTCAATCTATAACAGCTTTAATGAGGACTACCAAATGACGGTTCTTGATCTGTGTTTTCTCCGTACCTAATCTCATAAAGTATTGAATATTTATTCGTATACTTCTTTTTTGGTCTCCATCGTTTCCCAATCAATCCCTACAATTAATTACCAGTGCACAAGTTTTTCCTGAGAAATTCTTCATGGTCGCCTCTTCGTCGAACAACGTCTCTCACCCTATCGGTCCCTCTGAATCTTCCTTCGTCGCCCGAGTAGGACGTCAATCCTACATTCTCGGTCGAACGATTCAAGGAGAACAATTTCTCCTTGACAACACTGTTGGAGCAAAGATTTTCGATCTTTTCCACAGTTCTAGACTCATCTCCATCCTCTGCTTTCGTGAAGAATTCTATTGCCTCTCACTGGTCGACGAATTCTACTCGAGGATATATCTGTCAAGAGATGGTACAGGCCTCCACGGTCACATTCTAGGTACTAACCTTGTCCTCAGTGCAGACAGCCTTGCTAGAGTCTTCAATCTTCCTTCTGCTGGTCCTAACTCTATCAATGATTCTATTCTCAACGAATCATGGTTGCACCGTACTGGCCACCAATCTCGAAATGACTTCGGTACATGGGATCTTTTCAACTATCCCCTGGACATGTACTGTGTTGGATAGATTCTGAGCCAATGCCTTCTGTTTCATGAACCTGGCTCAAGAAGCGACACCAGAAGACTTCGAAACCTCACTGTTGCCATTCTTGACTCCCATGTCATCAACTGGTCTGAAGTAGTCTTCTCTCTCATCTGTTGTTCCTTCCAACAAAGACGAGTGAATGGGTCTGGTATACTCAAGTATGCTAGGATAATCAGTTATTTCCTATGCTCCTAGCACACCATTCTTTCCACGGTTCAAGAGGACGAACGCCTTCCAATCACGGGAGAATTGCTGATCACAAAGGAATTGTTCGGTGGCAGAAGTTTTTCTGATCAAGATAAAGACTACTCTCTAGAATCTAGCATCGGTAGTTTTGGAGATTCAAACTAGAATGTACTCTTTTCAAAACTTTTAGTGCTTTCTTTCGATATTTAGTGTCTTTTCTCTAGCTATCTATTATTCCTTGCTACATCTCTGCCGATTCCTTCTTTAATATTTTCTTGCAACTGTTCTTCCGTTCCTATTCTTAAGTGCTTGCAACAATTAAGGAGGAGAGTTATATGACATATTGATATTGGTATCTGTAAACATTTGGTTAACACTTGGTATCAGATAACACTTGGTATCAGACATATAACTTAGGAGGAGAATTGACCTAGGAGAAGCATGATACCCTTCTTTTCGTAAGAAGGAGAATTTACTTAACTAAATCCCAAATGAACACACAAAACAAATGTGACATTTCACCCCTAGCCGATTCTTAGTGAATCATGCTTAGCCTTCGTGGCACTTCTGTTGAAAACTTTGCTTAAAAGTAAAAAGATTTTTTAGTTTCAACAGAAATCTTTTTAGTTTCAACAGAAATAAAAAGATTTTTTAAAATTGATTTTCCAAAAAATGATTTTTCAAGAAAATTGGTATCAGTTTTCAAAACAGTGATTTTCAGAAAATTGATATTAGGTTTTTCAAAAAATTAATTTTCAAAAAATTGATTTTCAAAAAATTGGTATTACAAGCAATCCTTATTTACTCTTTCAAAAACATACATTTGCTTAAAGGATTTGCTACTCTTACTTGCCAAAACAAGCTTTCATTTTATAAATACATGAGCAAGTAAGACTTCCAAAAACTCTTTAGATCTTGTCCAAAACTCTTTCAAAATTCAAAAGATCTAAATTGTTTTTACTATTGCATTACATGTTCAGTACTTTGATTTATCGAGTTTGTAATAGCAATAGTAGACTATACAAAAGCCATCGCTTACATGTAATTATCAAACATATGACATATCTTGAGATAAAATGATCATATGCTATTACTATGTCTGATAAAATGCTTTAGTGCTTTGTATATGTTATTTTGTAATGGTTCCAAACAAATAGGAGGAGATTGTTGATTATTGGAATACGCTTTTTGATAATTTAATTATCACATTTCATATTCCATATATATTTGATTTGTTTGCCCCCATTATAAGTGAATCATCACAAATGGCTAAAAGGTTTGCGTAGCGGTTAGTGTGACAACTTGTATGATTTCACATAGGTCTTAGATTAGGTGTAACCTGATCAAGTCCTACCTCTTATAAGATGATCAAAAGTAGACATCACTTCACGTAGCACCGGAAGACTTGTAGCAATGTCAAAAGCCTTCAGCGGCAAACATGCCACAAGTTAAAAAACACGTACCGGCAGACATCAACTCCTCTACATCGGTAGACCTGCTACCACTGGTTCGAAGCTCTCCAACGGCAGACTTAAAATCTGCACGTGCTACAGGGAAAAGTCAACTAGTCGCTCAATTCAGATAAATATGTACGTGCCTCATAAAGCCTGACATACTTAAAGCTACGAGACTTTCTCTCACTCAAGTAGTCTGTTAAAGTCAAAAAGAAATTACATTATTGGACAGACCACCAGACAGTGCAACATACGTCAGACCTACTCTTCAGAGACCTATCAACCTAGTCTGACAGACAACGAGTTCCAAGATCTACAGGACGAAATCTCCACCCCAAACAAGTCAGAGATCTTATGGACAAAGATCTATATCCGATAGTCTTCAACCACTATATCTCCAACTGATAGAAATCTTCGAAGTCTTCATCTCTCAACGATCATATTGATTCTCGCCTATATATAAACCCTCTCCCGTGCTCGAGAAAAAAAGAGAAGAACAACAGAGCGCAACATAGTAAGCAACGAGTAACTCAATCTACTCAAGAACTTCGTAGAAAGGAAATTACAAAGGAGATCGTCTTCTCCAACGCATCTTCGATTTCTACAAAAGATTGCAGTGAACTCATCCAGCTCTTAGCAAAACACTTTCAGTGGATTGCTAGGAAGAAAAACTTGGAAAAGAGAGAAGAGTTGATCAGAAACTTCAATAGGCAGAGATCAAGATCTGAAGATTGATGTTGGACAATGTTTGAAGAAAATGAAGAGTTGTCTGTAGATATTGCATTCATATCTTCATATTTCTATTCCTATACAAATGCTGTTGATTGTGCAATTATCAATCATCTTGGGAGGATGAGTGCTTTGCACTCAATCGTTCAAATATATTTTTATATCTGAACGACCTTGAAAATCATCTTCTTATAACAGTTTCTCGTTCTCGTCTCCTATTGTCCTTTGCAAGCTTAAAAGAATCCTTGAATGGATAATAAGTAAGGACTGAGACATAGGAAGGGAAAACCAGAAAATGTAGATAGATTATTTAGACTGATGTAACATGTAATTTATCTTTGAATAAATTCATATTTTCTTACTAATGATTTATCTTTCAGTCCTTAAATATCTATGAGGTTTTATAAATGATTTATCCTTAGAAAAAACATTCTCTACTTGATCTCCTAAACCTGCATTTGAAAGAAGAAATAAGTGTGCTGTTATTCTGAACATATATTCGTGTACATCCACTTATGACTTCTCCAAATCATAGCCTCTTTACTTTTTGCTGCACAAATCTTTTACAAGGCTTTTGATTTGAATAAACTGATTATCGGCAGAGTTGTTACTTCTGCCTTGGGAAAGTCTACCGATAGCCTCTAGCGGCAGACATACCCAACTTGATAATCTGTATTTGTCAACTAAACTATGCTTTATGAATATCCAAAAGAAAAGTTTTTTAATTGGCATTATAGGATATTCACCCCCCTTAGCCTATTTGAGCATTATTGTGGACCAACAACCTCGCTGTCATGTATTCTCACTCGGAGAGTTAAAGGCTGTTGACAAACAGTTTCACTAGTGGCTATTTCACTTGGTCAGAAGGTAATTCCTCCTGCTTCATCGGGTTGTGGCATCATGTTGACTACATGCTTCAAGTTATAAATCATGTGCTTCAGTTGAGTTCCACTTGGTGTAGCTTCCCTGATGGTGTCGATCACATTCCCAGGGCCCTCGTTATTTGGTCAGGGGTTCTGGTTCCTTTCCGGCTCTCTCTGTCTTCCCCCTTGGTCGTTGTTTTTCTTCTCGAACCTCTTGAGCTCACCCCTGTTGATCAACTTCTAAATAGCTTTCTTCAGATTGATACATTCCTCGGTCGTATGACCGACATCTTTGTGAAAAGCACAACGCTTGTTGGGGTTGTGAGGATATCGAGTTTCTTTCAGCGTCCATGGCCTGTCTATCTTGTCTTGATCGAGCAGGACGTTCATTATGTGCTCACAGTTAGTCGTGAGTGGACTCCAGTCGATTTCCTCCCATCTATTCCTACCTCGATTATCCTCTTCTTTGTAGGCTGATCCTCGGCCCCCCTTGTTCAAATTATCCTGAGCCCGATACGTTCCATCGTGCTGCTTCTTCTTCCCATCTTTCTTCGCATTCCCTTCCTTCTTTGCCTCCTCGGTGTTAATCACCCGAATAGCATGGGCATACATTTCACCGACTAAAGTTTGGTCGCGCAGCATCATTTCTTGTCTCATTAGCCCTTGTTGTAAGCCAGAGATGAAGCACATTTTGATCGACTCCTCTGAGATGTATGGTATTTGGTCGACCATGGCCATGAATCTGTCCATGTATGTCTGGTTTGAATCATTTATACGTTGTTGTATATCGCACAAGTCGGTTTGCTTCTTTGGCTGTAGTCCGGCCGAGGGAAACTGCGTGACAAACATTTTTTTGAATTCATCCCAGCTTTTAACTAAATCCAATGGGAGGCTTGTGTACCACTTTAGTGCCTTCCCTTTAACCCTTTAAGAGTCCCTGCGAATATCTTTCCCCACGCGTCTTCGTCCTCAGGGGCCACCGCGTTTATTTTGACCTCAAAGTTGGCCATATGATCGACTGCATTGGTAAGGCCTTGATACGTTTCAAAAGTGATAATCTTTTTGTTGGGCAGTAGGACTTTCCTCATCCTCTCCTGGAACGACCCATTCTTCGCCGAGGGTAACAACATAGGTTTTCCTTTTTCCATGGCCTCAAGCCTGCCATAAAGAAACTTCACCTCTTGTTCAACGGCCACGGATGGCTTATTAGTTGATTTTTGTACCTCGGTGGTTGCGTTCCAACCACTTTTCGGGTGCCCTGCTCCTGATTGTTGGGAATGAGTACAGCGTTCGCATGTCTTATTTTTCATCACCTCGGTCCTTAGCCTGGACTATCCTTCCTCGCTCATTTCTTTAGTGCGTCAAGGATGGTTGGGCTCACTTGGAAAATTTGGCCGACTATGGACGCTGGGCTTAGAAGTATGCTCACTCATCCTATCCCCCAACCGGGATCTCACACTGGGTCAAGGTATAGCCTTCTCTTTTCCTTTGCCTTTGGAGGTAGCCTTTTTAAGAATTTGAGTTGGCTCCTCATGGGGCATTGTTTTAGTCGCCGCCCTTGCTTTTTTTCTGAAGCGCGAACATTTTAAGCTCGGCCTCTTGAATTCCTGCGAAGTAAAGTCTCTGACGTTCCCAGAACGTTGCCTCTACCAAGTATTCGTCCTACTCGGTGGCCTTTTTCTTCTCTTCCCGAGAATGTTCCACCTGGGCCTCTTCCTCGTCCACATCAAAGAAGGTGCTCGCTTGGCCAGTGGCACCTCCTATGTTACGAGCATCCTCTTAGGTGCCCTTTCCTCCCAATGCCTTTGAAGTGGCGGTGGCGAGGTCCATGTTAGTTATTTTGATTGCAAGTGAGGGAGGTGGTATGTTCGCTCCTGGTTAATCTGGTGTTGTGGGAGTTTATTTATCCATTTCTTAGAGTTTATGGTTTAGTGATGGAATACGATGCTTCCCAGCAACGAAACCACTTGATCACGCCACAAAAATTGGGTGACTATGCTGGTGATCCACGTAATGGACCTGAGCTGACGTGTCCTTGACCAACGTCCACATCGATGTAAGTGGGTACTTCATGTACCAAAGTTGATAAGATATCTGGGCTTTGTGCTTGCTCTCGACCTTTGGTTACCTGAAATAAGACTACCGTTAGGGAGCTGGGGGTTTTCCCTGACCCTCCGTGTGAGAGTCGATGAATCGTGAGTAAGTGTGCTGGAGCTAGGCGTTCCCTTAAGCTTCCGGTGATAGTGTATATTGCTTGTTGTGCTTAATGCAATTGTGTATATTTAGATCAAGTAAACTTACCTTTCTTGTAAGGGAAGACTTCCTTTTGTAGTAGTGCCCTTTGGGAGTCATGATTGATGTAGGGGCCTTGGGCATGGGGACCTGTTGTTGGTCGGCTGGCTGACAACTTCCGACTAGTTGATAGGTAGTGTGTGGTACATTTATTGTGGGCGGTTGATAAGCCACTATGCTAGATTAATTAGCTTGCATGGCTTGCTCGCGTCTTGTTAAGATAACATCTGGAAGCTATGTATAGGCTATATGTCAGGTCTGTCATATCAGATAAGGTTTGTCGGGCGAGCATGATCATCCCTCGTCTTGGTGATAGGGTTATGTTCGTTGTTTGGAGCGATCTTCGGTCTGTCGAGGATCATGGTCGATCCCTTAATGGTCGCTGGCTATGGTATGGTCGGTTTTCTTTATGTATGTTATATGGTGGGTCCTACCCATGTCCAACTGGAAGCCACATGGTCGTTCCACGTGGGTGAACCCAGGTCTGGTCCCTTCAATAGTATTTACATAGATTTTTGTCATCTTATCTAGTGACATAGTTAGTGATAAATGCATCAATTTTCGTTCACAACTTGTAAAAAAACTATCAAGTCATTTCAGTTTGTAAAAAAAAAAAGAAACTCTCCAGTCATTTTAACTTGTAAAAGAACTATCAAGTCATTTCAACATTTCTATGTTTAAAAAAGCAGTCAAGTCATTTTAACTTTTAACACTGATATTTAGCATGGTTAAAAAAATTGACCTAGGCCGGCGCCTAGGCACCGACTAGGCGCTAGGGCGTCACTCAAACACCGTGATTTCTTCTAAATCGGTCAAAAAAATTATTTGGGGAAAAATCGTCGGCTAGGAGCCGATTAATCCGTTGAACTTAGAAAGGAAGGTGGAGACCAACTTGTCTGGGATTGTTGTGGCTTCCGTGTGGGATGGAGTAGTCGTTGGAGGGAGACAGATAGGGCAGAGATATAGATGAAAAAAGAGGTTTTTTGAGTTTGTGAGAAGAGAGGGTTAGAGAGAGAGAGCCGCGTATAAAGTTTGGAGGAGTGCGACAGTCACTCTGTGACACTTTGCAGGAGAACGATGGAGACGCTTCACATGAGAATTAAGGAAATACAGAGAGGGAGGGAAGAAGAAAAATGAAGAAGTAACCGAAAGAGAAAGGGAAAGAAAGAAGAGAGAGAGAAAAGCAGTGTTCAAAAATTAGCCTAGGCACCTCTCTAACGCCGCAAGTTCCTTCAAATCGCCCAAAAAAATCGCTGAGAGAGAAATCATCGTCTAGTCGTGCTAGGCGCTTCCTAGTCTTTCTGGGCGCTACTCGTCAGCGAGAGACGAGGAAGGAAAGATAAGAAGAAAGGGAGAACTTACAACGGTGAAGACGACAATGACAACGACAACAGCTACGACGGCAACAATGGAGAGCGCCTTCTCAGGAGTCGTGACTGGTACCAGGATGCTTTGGTAAGCAATCCCTTAGATAGTCTTACTAAAAGGTGGAATCGACATAGCAAGCAAGGAGCGAAGATCCGCTGGAGTTTATGTGCATATAATTAAAAAAAAGGAATTCAAAGATTGAGTGAGGGAGAAAAAAAAAGATGATGGTCTTTTGTGAAAAAGAAATTGAGCTTCCTTTTTTGTGCGCATGGACAATCTTATTAGTCTTTTTCCAGACCTAGGCTCTGCGGTCGACAATCGACAATTTGGGTTGGGAAATGGGAATAGTGCAGAGAATGAGAGATATCTATCAAATACATGATCCATATTTTCAAACTTACCCTTTAACTTTGTCTTTTATTTATTTCTTCTCATTTTCTTTATTTAAATACACAATTTGTAATTTTGACACAAATTTTGCTTTTTGGTACTCATATTTTCTTGAGATTTATACTTTATGTAATGAAATTAAATTTTTAGGTTAAAATTTTTAATCTCATAAATTATAATATGATCATAATTTTAGTATTTTTAGATTATTAGATGATATTTAATATTAGTGTATATAAAGGTTTTAATACTTGTTAGTTAAATTATATTTGAAAAATTAAAAACTATTATAATTATTCATTTAATTTTTCTCGGCCCCGCCTAATCGCTACTTGCTAGGCCCCATGCGCCTAACGATTCTAGAACCATCGAGAAAAAAAAAAAGGAATAGGATGGATAATTGACATGTTTGGTGGCTTGTATTTGTGGGCCGCGAGCAATTGGTTAGATTATGATTATTTTTTTCCCTTTACTTTCTATACCTATTATAGTATTATTAATACTAGTATTTTACTATTTTATTATTATTGTTTTGATATTGTTAGATTTATTAATTAGTACATGTGAAAATTTTAATGTTTGTTAATTAATAGTGTTATAATTAATTTTTAAACATAAAAAATAGTGCAATTATGTCTTAATTCCTCGGTCCTGCCTAAAGCGCTCTAGGCGCTAGGCTCTCGTCTGATGGCTAGCACCGGTTTAGCAATTTTTAGAACCTAAGTATTTAGTGAGGGTCTGCATGCAAGGTACGATTTTATGAAAAGACGTTTGTTTAAGCGTTTACTTTCTAGAATATAAATAAAAAAACATATGCCGAAGAGTTTGATTAAAACAAAATGCACCGAACAAGATCTTAATACATGAATATCCTTTGATCACATTATAATATTGAAGTGCATGTTGAATTAATTATATGTTAAATGGCAAAGGTCGTTTTAAATTATAACGGCCACCAAAATAAACAAGACCTTAGACCATCTCCAAGGGGTGCTTCAAAGCACCATCTTGATGCAAAAAAGAAAAAATTCTAGCTTGAAGGGAAATGTGCCATACATGGCGTCATTTCGAAGAGGGCTTCTGTGTGCGTCAAAGCTAGAGCAGACAAGGATATGTAATATCCTGCTTTTTTTCTTATTCTTTTTCTTTTTGTTTAAATACTGATTGGGAGCTTTTGCTTATATTTATATTTATATTTTTTGCTATGTGTTTTGGTTTAAATACTAATTAATGTTGTATTTTGGTTTAAATACAAGTTGTGAATTTTGGTTTAAATACTAGTTCGTATTTTAGTTGTATTCTTAATGTTTTTATTTTAGTCTCTATTAAAGTCTTACATTTAATTATTAATTTTAATATGTTTGTATTTTTTGTCTTTATTAAAGTATTGCATTTAATCATCATAAATGCATAGTATTTAATATAATATAAATTTTATTATAAAAATAAGATATAATATCCAATAATATAATAGAGTTGTTTTTCTAATACAAATAAAACATATGTTAAAAATAGAATTATAAATAATACACTTGAAATATTTCATTTTAAAGTAAAATTTGAAATATAACTATTGGAGATGGTGAAAGATATTTGATGCAAAAATTTTGCACGAAACTGATAGACATGGTATTAGTGGGACTATCATCTCCACTTAATAAATAAAAATCCCAAGTATAGTAAGTTAGTAATATAAGCCTTTCTAAAACATGTCATGTCATTAGTTTATAACCAACCAAAAATATATTTTTAGTATCTTCCTCTTCGCCAAAGGTAAGAGCTTCCAATCATAAACCCTGCACAGGATCGTTTCTGATATTTCAAAGGTCGAGACAAAAAAAAAAGAATAAGGATCCCAACGAATCGATAATACACAATTGTATAGTTGTGTATACCAATAACAAATGAAACTTTCAATTTTCAAATAAACTTTTTAATGAATTAAACAAAATATATTGAGTTTTTATTTTACAAATATCTATAAAAACATCGAATTTTAGTTTAAAATTCTCGTCTACTAACAAAGTCTTCGTCAATTGACTGTAGGAAGAGGAACTATCGAAAGTCGAACTGAAGGTGGAGTGGAAAATCTAATAGACATAGTATAGGAAAGACCGAAGAGATTGAGAATCTTAATGTCGGGGGTTTGCTATTTATTGTTGATCGTCCGATCATGTCATCGTATCTGTCATCTTCACAACTAAGTCGTTTTCAATTGGTAATTTTTCATCCCTTTTAATATTTATATATATATATATATATATATATATATAATTGGACCCCTAATGTTTTTGTACCCTAGGCAGTCACCCCTATGAACTATGTCCAGGAACGGCCCTGACCATGTATAAGATTTATCTACAATGCAATGTTTATAAGTCTTTTCTCAATAAATTGTTTTCCACTATGGATAAGCGTATGGAAGTTTATAAGGCTTGAACAAATTATATTCCTTTACAAGAAATTAAATATATCATTTTAAAACATAAAAATGGCACCCCGCCCCCCTTTATGCAGACTCGGGGGCAACGTCCCAGAAAGATAAACAAAATTTTTTATTCATTAAGTACAAAACAGTAATGGATTTGTGATAGGTTGAAATTTTTTTAATATGGACGAAGGAGGAGGAGTAAGAAGAATGTTTATGACAGAGGAGATGAAAGAAGAAGGGGAAGACATGAAAGTATGGTTCATTATGATTTGCATGACATTGCATCATCATTTTTTGCATTGCGGTGCAAAATTGAATTAAGTAATTTAAAACTCTATTAGCTAATTTTAATAGATGCATTGCGGAGCATAATTTTGATGCGATGCAGTACAAAAATTGGATTATGTATTTTAAATTGATGCATCGCGGTATATAATGTAAATTGATGCGTCGCGGTGCAAATATTTATGCAGCGCAATGCATTTGTGTGTCCTATCCGTAGCGTGCCTCAAACTTATTAAAGGTATCATTGTCGTTTTGTCATAAAAAATGATTTTTTCCGGTTTAAAACAAAAAGACAATAGACCTTAGGGATTGAAATTTTTGAAAAAAAAAAAAAAAAAAACCCAGCTCCAATTTCCCACTAAATATTTTGTTTTGTTGGTGACAGGCATAATGGATATTGGACTTGGTCTTTCGAATGGGCCCGAGTTCAAAAGAAGAAGAAAAGATTATAATCCAATTTGGGAGAACATTGTTGGAAACCCCCAGATTAATCAAAATAAAAAGTTTCTAAAACGTGATGGTTCAAATTAGGAGAACCCATTGGACATTAGTGGAATCGAGAAGCACTAACATGTTATGCTTCCACTGCAAGGAGTGGGAGGTTGTCGTTGCTCTGTGAAACCAGCCTAACGCGGTGTCCTCCACATTATGAAACACATAGCCCAAGCTTTCGCTTGGGCCACATGACTCACTCTCTGCTTGGAATGGGCAGGTTAGTAGGAAAATACTTCAGAACCAATCCAAAGAGTTAACCCAATGTTCCATCACGTTAATACCCTCACAAGAGTGACAAGCCCGCGTTACTGAGCTCGGTGATTGCAATGTCCAATCAAGGCTGATTATTAACTGAGCTTCTTTTATAATTATAGTCAATGTGAGATATGCAATGCTATTCTTTCGCTTTCGTCCCACGTGTGGCGACCCGACCCGGATTCCGGAACGGAATCCCAAAGTCGTGCCGCAAGGACAAGGCAAGAAGAGGACAAGCACTTGCAAAACAGTAGTGCGAGTCAGTCAATTGAGCTAACGAGCTCACAAAGGTAGAGAAGCCGTATACAAAAATACGGGTCAGGAAGAAACGAATCTGCGGAAGCGGTAGGGGAAAGAAGTCCCAAGCTTAAGGCTCGAAAACAAAGTCAAGAAATCAAAAGAGACAATAGTCTCCCGAAGGGGAAAACAAAACTCGCGTGCCGCAACATTGCAGACGCTGAACAAACCATCGGCACTCCAGGCCGACGTTTCAACGAAGAACAAACCTGATAACAATTACCCACGGCTAAGGCATACCGGGGTTAACCAACAGCAATAGTGACTAAAATAGAGAAAAGCCCCAAAGCTACTGCGTGCCCGGGAGGCAACTGAAATAGATATGAAAAAACATGAACAAGGCACGACACAACACGTCGGCCGAGAAGCGAACTAATCTAAAACTCAAGTATCTACCCGACCAGTAAAGTCTAAATAACTTTACAAGATATCGGTCTCACAAGAATAGCAAGGTACATGAACAAGAGACAATGATAAAGGGAGTAAAACTCCACAAACTACTGCTCGAGGAAGTCAGCTACTAGAATCACGACCTACACGATCAAGTCTCGATCTATCGATCAACCGCGATCTGCTACAGTCACGATCTACTCGGCCTCAACACGGCTACTTGAACTGCAACTAGAAAACAAGTACGGGATGAGTCATAATGACCCAGTACGCTACCACTAGACATTATAACATAATCGTAACATTTTCATAAGTAGAAATGAAATCGGGTTACGACGACGAAGAACCATAAGTCGGGTTGTCTTGCTGAACTGTTCCTTTACCAAAGCTACCAAGATGAACTAGGGTGAATTCCCTGCTCACAAACAATCGTAAGTCAGGAGGCAAGTGACAAGAATAATCGTACAGTTAGGGACGTATGTCTTGACATGAATCATCACAGGTATCTTATAGAATAATTAAATAAAAGTATGCATATTTACATGTATACATGTATCAAGTCTCTTGTAGAATCATTACGTGGAGATGTATAAACTCATCACAATTATCAAGCAATCAAGGACAAGTATATATGAGCATAGAGATCATATATACAAGATGCACATTATTGCACATAGTTCACATAATGTGAGGATATAGAGACGGGCCGCTTCGTAGACCTGCAAAACAGACACTTTCGATAGCGTGCGATAATCGATGGTTGTGATAATACATCGATCTCCGAGAGATGCTCGGGAAAACAATAGTCATTCTCAATGGTCGCGTATTGGTTGGCCAAGGAGAGCTCTTCCCCACGGTGGCCCGCCGTGGAGGTGTGTGTGCGATAACAAGTATGCCAGCTGGACTTATGCAATGCCAAGTAGTATTTACTCAACAATCAATCAGTATGGAACGAGTCCGACAAGAGCGTCCTCGTTCAAGATTAGTATATAATCTCATCAATAAACAATCAAGATTGAGCTCGACATGAGCGAACTCAATATATCAAGTATGCATTTATTATGTCATAAAGATACGAGCATGACAGTCAATCCATTTCAAGAGTGAACTCAATAGTTCAAGTATGCATTTATTATGTCATAAAGATACGAGCATGACAGTCAATCCATTTCAAGAGTGAACTCAATAGTTCAAGTATGCATTTATTATGTCATAAAGATACGAGCATGACAGTCAATCCATTTCAAGAGTCTAGAATTAGTTTTCTAGTTGAACGCATCTAATAACGTTGTAGGGATTACTCATTGAGCTGGTATTGTTCAATAGCTCACTAATGTCGACTCTGTTGAGTCATTTCTATAATTTCAACCAAGTAGAGTGGGAACACTATATGTGTTCCAAGACTCTTTTATACGTTCTCGCTTGAAGCATGACTAGGTTCTTGTTCCAATTAGGAACCTTAGTGCAAAAGTCACTAAGTCAAGTATATACGGGGAGCCTAAGTTGATCATTATCAAGTCAAGCTTAATTCAATTCCAATTCATAATTCCACTTAATAGTAGAATTCAAGTTCAATATAAATCATTAACTGAAGAACAGATCAAGCATGGGGGCAAGTACATTCAATATGCTTATAATTCGTATTATAGAAACATGTAGAAGAATCAATTCATGACAAGGTAGGAAATCATGCTTTTAGCCATAATATAAATTGTACATAGTATTCCATATTTAAATGTGAAACCAAGTTAGGTTGTAACTCAGTCCTCAATCCATCATACAGTTAGTCTAGGATCATAAGCCATTTACTTGTAGATAATAAAGTCTTCCGAGAATAATATTTCATTTTATAACCCAAAGGTCCATAGTAGTCCAATACTTAGGTAAACACTAGAGTGACGATCATTCGTAAGGTCAACCGTACTGGTGAGTCTTAGATAACAACTTAGTCATCCTAGCGACTTATACAAGTAGACTACATGTGTAGTGTACTAAGGAAAGTCCCAATTCAAATCATCTCATAGAATGGTCCTCAATTTCGTTATCTTGGTATTTCCCAGATTATTCACAAGGCGACTTTAATTTAGAGAGTCGTCATTCAATAACAACCATCATGATTCCTTAGGTTTCATAAAAGCATATATCACATCCTTACAAGTTCCGGGGCTTCATTGAAGTCCAACAAGTACCAACAGTTCTAATTCATAATCAAAACAATCCAAAGGTCTTTCATTCAAGTCATGCATTTGTGACCCACACAAACCCAATCCAAAGACTAGCGATAATCTTGTACTTAAAATCACTAAAGGTCCTCTATTAGAGTCCTAAGCCACAAATCGATCTTAACACCAATTCGGTCTCACCCGACCAAACCTCAAGATTTCATGATTTAGATTCAACGATTACAAGTTGTCATAGGGGTTTATCCTAAGAATCGAATAGCAACTTTTATAATTCAATGATTCCATTTGAGTCAAATTTCAAAGTCTCGAACTCTAGGTCAAGGCATAATTTCAGGATTTCCAATTTATCCGGGTTTCTAAACCCAACCACAATCAATCTTAAACCATAACTATTCCAATATACCCAGTCATAATCGTTTGGGTTCAAACCCTAACTTTCATAGATTGATATCCATCAATAACATCTCATTTTGACATGTATTACCACGACAAATCACAAGGAACAAGTCTCTAGCAACCTAACATCAACATTGAGTTAGAGAGAAACTAGGGTTTCGTAACGCATACCTTTATCGAGCCACAAACGACTAGGAAGAGGGAAACAAACCCAAGGGAAATGATCTACTCGTCAAGGGCTTCGCGACGGTGGTCTCGGCTCGTCAAACGGATGACCGGAACTCCGGGAATCGCCGGAACACGCACTAGTCGCACGCTCAATCTCCCGCACTCTCTCCTTCCCGTTCGCGGCTGAAGACGATCACTAATGAAGAGAGGAGAGGAGTGTTTGGGGTTATAAGGGTGATTAAGGACTAATATACCCTCAAATAAGTGAAAGGGCAAGGGTTAAGTAAGGGTAGAATGGGAGTTTCACGCCAATCGCACCGGACAAAGCGATGTCGGGGAGCTTGTTCGGTTGTCTGGACCGAACATTTCATCACTTGTTCGGTTGCTATGGCCGAACACTCCCCAAGGATTTCGGTTTGGCTGGCCGAACATCTCCCAGGATGTTCGTTTGTCGCATTGGAACGATGGTTTAAGTCTAAAACGAAGCCGAAAGGGTCTAGGACTGAAAGTGATGCACCGGTTGGGTAAATGCAACTCAAACAAGCATAAAACTTGTGTACCAAGGCCTTATGAGACTCAAATAACTCTCAAGACAAGTGGAGGAATGACTAAGAGTACAATCGAGGTCTCACGAAAGAACTACGCGAGAAAACTCTAAACCGAGTCAAGTAACGAACAGCGTCGGTATGCGACTTTTAACTTTAACTAGTTAAGGTCTATGGAACATATGGAACTAATGTATTGGCTCCTATATAGCCTACCTATATTAATCAAGGTTCTTACCTCAAGTCAAGTAAGCGAGGTTACAGTTAAACGACACGCAAAGCAAGAAGGTCAATTACACGAAGGTTCGGGGTCTTACACCACGACTTGGCATTAGAGGCTGTTTTCAAGCTTGGGGAAAGAGGAAAAATGAAGCAAGTTAGGCAATTTAGAGAAATTGATATAATATAGGATTACAAGGGGAAACCCATCTTGGTTCTTAAATTTCATGAGAGATTGACAGGAAAATGACTTCCTAGAAACATTACAATAGGGAAAAAAATTTGATAAAATGAATGAAATTTCACCCTTAAATACATTCATATGCTGGGAGTTTTAAGCATCAAGCCAGAAGGCATAAACAGCACAAAACATTTAATCAATCACCAATAATTCTTTTATTTAGCCGAGTAAAGTTGCCGCTCTCAAAACCTTGATCAATTAGACCACAAAGAGAGTGGCAGCTCCAAAGTTCATGATTAAGATTTCAGAAACGTGATAGACAAAAAAAAAAAACCACAACATTGTGAATATAAATTTAACAAACATCATTAAGTAATTTTAGCAAACAAAAAATAGACATTATTTGAAAGATATTCTTTTGGCTTGATCATATCCACCAACAATCCTTCGGTGTTGTGGAATTATCACTTGATTCAATTGAAGACGCATTGCTGTGTTGGGTGAATGATGGTACCGGTAACTACAATATAAATAAAAAAAATTTGTATAAGCATCGTATATAATAAGCAAAAATTATATAAATAGCAATAACAAACAACTAAAAAGACAATCATTGCATAACCATCACAATTATCAAGTACGAAACACCAACGTACCCGGCTTCAACTTATTGAGCCACATTTTTCTCCATAAATGTCAATGACTATAACGTGAATGAACATTTGCAAATATCCACATATGTAAACATTAATGTCTTTTTTTATGCAAATAAAATAAAAAGAAAGTCACGATATCAATAAAAGCTAAAACAAGGTGATAATGACTTGATGTTAATTCTTCACAATCTTTATAAAAGTCGATTTCAACTTCCGTGGCTCCTTATATAAGTGATTTTTCACCTCTAAGCCAATCACTAGTACACACAAGTGCTTCCACCATTTTTTGATGTAATGATGCTCTAAATGGATCCACAACCCTTCTCCCAAGGCTAAAAGCATTCTCAACGGTTGATGAAGGAATTACAAGAACATCCTTTGCAATCTTCGAAAGGATATGATGTGGCAATGAAATCTGTTCACATGTTTTAAAATTCTTTCTATTTGAGAGATCCATTTTGATTGAATATGAATGAATAGAAAAAAAATGGCGTATATGATTGAGGTGTGTGAATTACCCACGACTACGTAGGTTCAAATCCACGATTGTATTGAACCTATTGGTGATGCTATAAGAGTCACATAGTCCAAATATTTTTTTACCAAAAAGTGATGGTCCATTTAAGGAGAACTCATTGGACATTAGTGGAACCGAGAAGCACTAGCCTGTTATCCTTCCATTGCAAGGAGCGGGAGGTAGTCGCTGCTCTGTGAAACCAGCCTAACGCGGTGTCCTCAACATTATGAAACACATAGCCCACGCTTTCGCTTGGGCCACATGACTCACTCTCTGCTTGGAATGGGCAGGTCAGTAGGAAGCTACTTGAACCACCAACAAGCTAACCCAATGTTCCATCACGCCGATACCCTCACATGAGTGACAAGCCCGCATCGAGCTCGGTGATTGCAATGTCCAATCAAGGCTGATTATTAACTGAGCTTCTTTTATAATTATAGTCAATGTGGGATATGCAATGTTGTTCTTTCGCTTTCGTCCCAAGACTTGGAATTAGAGGTTGTTTTCAAGCTTGGGGAAAGAGGAAAAATGAAGCAAGTTAGGTAGTTTAGAGAAATGGATATAATACAGGATTACAAGGGGAAACCCATCTTGGTTCTTAAATTTCATGAGAGATTGACTGGAAAATGACTTCCTAGGAACATTACAATTGGAAAAAAATTGATAAAATGAATGAAATTTCACCCTTAAATACATTCATATGCTCGGACTTTTGAGCATCAAGCCAGAAGGCATAAACAACACAAAACATTTAATCAATCACCCATAATTCTTTTGTTTAGCCGAGTAAAGTTGCCGCTCTCAAAACCTTGATCAATTAGACAACAAAGAGAGTGGCAGCTCCAAAGTTCATGATTAAGATTTCAGAAACGTGATAGACAAAAAAAAAAAAAAAAACCCCACAACATTGTGAATATAAATTTAACAAACACCATTAAGTAATTTTAGCAAACAAAAAATAGACATTGTTTGAAAGATATTCTTTTGGCTTGATCATATCCACCAACAATCCTTCGGTGGTGTGGAATTTTCACTTGATTCAATTGAAAACGCATTGCTATGTTGGGTGAATGATGGTACCAGAACCTACAAAATAAATAAATAAAATTGTATAAGCATCGTATATAATAAGCAAAAATTATATAAAGATCAATAAAAAACAACTAAAAAGACAATCATTGCATAATCATCACAATTATCAAGTACGAAACACCAACGTACCCGGCTTCAACTTATTGAGCCACATTTTTCTCCATATAAGTCAATGACTATAACGTGAATGAACATTTGCAAATATCCACATATGTAAACATTAATGTCTTTTTTTATGCAAATAAAATAAAAAGAAAGTGACAATATCAATAAAAGTTAAAACAAGGTGATAATGACTTGATGTTAATTCTTCACAATCTTTATAAAAGTCGATTTCAACTTCCGTGGCTCCTTGTATATAAGAAATTTTTCACCTCTAAGCCAATCACTAGTACACACAAGTGCTTCCACCATTTTTTGATGTAATGATGCTCTAAATGGATCCACAACCCTTCTCCCAAGGCTAAAAGCATTCTCAACGGTTGATGAAGGAATTACAAGAACATCCTTTGCAATCTTTGAAAGGATATGATGTGGCAATGACATTTGTTCACATGTTTTAAAATTCATTCTATTTGAGAGATCCATTTTGATTGAATATGAATGAAAAGGAAAAAATGACGTATATGATTGAGGGTGTGTGAATTACTCACGAGTACGTAGGTTCAAATCCACGATTGTATTGAACCTATTGGTGATGCTATAAGAGTCACATAGTCCAAATATTTTTTTACCAAAAAGTGATGGTCCATTTAAGGAGAACTCATTGGACATTAGTGGAACCGAGAAGCACTAGCCCGTTATCCTTCCACTGCAAGGAGAGGGAGGTAGTCGCTGCTCTGTGAAACCAGACTAACGCGGTGTCCTCAACATTATGAAACACATAAGCCACGCTTTCGCTTGGGCCACATGACTCACTCTCTGCTTGGAATGGGCGGTGTCGGAAGCTACTTGAACCAGTCCAACAAGCTAACCCAATGTTCCATCACGCTGATACCCACACATGAGTGACAAGCCCGCGTTACTGAGCTCGGTGATTGCAATGTCCAATCAAGGCTGATTATTAACTGAGCTTCTTTTATAATTATAGTCAATGTGGGATATGCAATGCTGTTCTTTCGCTTTCTTCCCACGACTTGGCATTAGAGGCTGTTTTCAAGCTTGGGGAAAGAGGAAAAATGAAGCAAGTTAGGCAGTTTAGAGAAATGGATATAATACAGGATTACAAGGGGAAACCCATCTTGGTTCTTAAATTTCATGAGAGATTGACAGGAAAATGACTTCCTAGGAACATTACAATAGGAAAAAAAATTGATAAAATGAATGAAATTTCACCCTTAAATACATTCATATGCTGAGAGTTTTGAGCATCAAGCCAGAAGTTATAAACAACACAAAACATTTAATCAATCACCCATAATTCTTTTGTTTAGCCGAGTAAAGTTGCCGCTCTCAAAACCTTGATCAATTAGACCACAAAGAGAGTGGCAGCTCCAAAGTTCATGATTAAGATTTCAGAAACGTGATAGACAAAAAAAAAAAAAAAACCCACAACATTGTGAATATAAATTTAACAAACACAATTAAGTAATTTTAGCAAACAAAAAATAGACATTGTTTGAAAGATATTCTTTTGGCTTGATCATATCCACCAACAATCCTTCGGTGTTGTGGAATTTTCACTTGATTCAATTGAAAACGCATTGCTATGTTGGGTGAATGATGGTACCGGTACCTACAATATAAATTAAAAAAATTGTATAAGCATCGTATATAATAAGAAAAAAATTATATAAAGAGCAATAACAAACAACTAAAAAGACAATCATTGCATAACCATCACAATTATCAAGTACGAAACACCAACGTACCCGACTTCAACTTATTGAGCCACATTTTTCTCCATATAAGTCAATGACTATAACGTGAATGAACATTTGCAAATATCCACATATGTAAACATTAATGTGTTTTTTTGTGCAAATAAAATAAAAAGAAAGTCACAATATCAATAAAAGCTAAAACAAGGTGATATTGACTTGATGTTAATTCTTCACAATCTCTCTTACTATAAAAGGGAAGCATGTTTCTTACAATTTAATAGATAGACAAAATTGACCCTAAATCTGACAAAAGTACCCCTAAGCCTAATAAACACACACAATTAATATAAGGTTAAACAAAACAGATTTACACATTTTATTAAGGCCAAATAAGTAAATTTATCTTATCCTTTGGACAAAAAACCCCTCCATACTATGAACCGCTAACATCAAATTAAGGCTGAATTTGTAATTCAGCCACCAAATCAAAGTGATTGTGTACTTACCCATCATTGTTACCCATCGTTCTGGCATACAGAATATCACGACATCAGATTGCCGGTTACAATGGAGTCTTACGTTTTCCATTCTTCATAGAATCAAACTCAATCTCCTTCCCTTCTTCTTCATTTTTAGAAACGGTGTAGCAGAGGCAGCCGAGTTAATTAAACCAGGGAAAAACATCCAAGTTGCGAGGTAAGCTTTGCTTGATTTTAATTGAGGCACGGATGTTTGATAAAATGCCTCAATGACTGGACTCTCCATGCTTAGAACCTGAATATGTGAATTGATTTTCGGTTAGAACCTGATTCTGTTTATAATCAATTATGTAGCATTCTGATTATGCTAGAATATCACGACATCAGATTGCCGGTTACAATGGAGTCTTAAGTTTTCCATTATTCATAGAATCAAACTCAATCTCCTTTCCTTCTTCTTCATTTTCAGAAACGGTGTAGCAGAGGCAGCCGAGTAAAACCAAGGAACAACATCCAAGTTGCGAGGTAAGCTTTGCTTGATTTTAATTGAGGCACAAATGTTTGATAAAATGCCTCAATGACTGGACTCTCCATGCTTAGAACCTGAATATGTGAATTGATTTTCGGTTAGAACCTGATTCTGTTTATAATCAATTATGTAGCATTCTGATTATGCTAAATGATTTCTACATAACATTCTAATAGCGCCATGGTATAGATTGCACTTGGGTTTGCAAGCATGGTTAAAGTTTCATGCTTTTGTTATTTTGCATAAACATCAATTAGTTTGCCATGCTTTTTAATTGGTTCTGTTGTCATTCTAGTTTGATCTATAAAATGAGAGAATATTGATTTCTACATAACATTCTAATAGGGAAGCATGTTTCTTACAATCTAATTGATAGACAAAATTGACCCTAAATCTGACAAAAGTACCCCTAAGCCTAATAAACACACACAATTAATATAAGGTTAAACAAGTCAATTTTACACATTTTATTAAGGCCAAATAAGTAAATTTATCTTATCCTTTGGACAAAAAACCCCTCCATACTATGAACCGCTAACATCAAATTAAGGCTAAATTTGTAATTCAGCCACCAAATCAAAGCGACTGTGTACTTACCCATCGTTCTGGCATACAGAATATCACGACATCATATTGCCGGTTACAATGGAGTCTTACGTTTTCCATTCTTCATAGAATCAAACTCAATCTCCTTCCCTTCTTCTTCATTTTTAGAAATGTAGGCAAATGAGTTAATTAAACCAGGAAAAACATCCAAGTTGCGAGGTAAGCTTTGCTTGATTTTAATTGAGGCATCCTCTTACCCATCGCTTTGGCATACGCAATATCACGACATCAGATTGCCGGTTACAATGGAGTCTTACTTTTCCATTCTTCATAGAATCAAACTCAATCTCCTTCCCTTCTTCTTCATTTTCAGAAACGGTGTAGCAGAGGCAGCCGAGTTAATTAAACCAGGGAAAAACATCCAAGTTGCGAGGTAAGCTTTGCTTGATTTTAATTGAGGCACAGATGTTTGATAAAATGCCTCAATGACTGGACTCTCCATGCTTAGAACCTGAATATGTGAATTGATTTTCGGTTAGAACCTGATTCTGTTGATAATCAATTATGTAGCATTCTGATTATGCTAGAATATCACGACATCAGATTGCCGGTTACAATGGAGTCTTACGTTTTCCATTCTTCATAGAATCAAACTCAATCTCCTTCCCTTCTTCTTCATTTTCAGAAACGGTGTAGCAGAGGCAGCCGAGTAAAACCAGGGAACAACATCCAAGTTGCGAGGTAAGGTTTGCTTGATTTTAATTGAGGCACAAATGTTTGATAAAATGCCTCAATGACTGGACTCTCCATGCTTAGAACCTGAATATGTGAATTGATTTTCGGTTAGAACCTGATTCTGTTTATAATCAATTATGTAGCATTCTGATTATGCTAAATGATTTCTACATAACATTCTAATAGCGCCATGGTATAGAGAGTGCACTTGGGTTTGCAAGCATGGTTAAAGTTTCATGCTTTTGTTATTTTGCATAAACATCAATTAGTTTTCCCTGATGTTTAATTGGTTCTGTTGTCATTCTGGTTTGATCTATAAAATGAGAGAATATTGATTTCTACATAACATTCTAATAGCGCCATGGTATTGAGAGTGCACTTGGGTTTGCAAGCATGGTTAAAGTTTCATGCTTTTGATATTTTGCATAAACATCAATTAGTTTGCCCTGATTTATAATTGCTTATGTTGTCATTCTGGGTTGATCTATAAAATGAGAGAATATTGATTACAAAACATTGTGACAGCGCCATGTTATTTAGAGTGCACTTAGGGTTGAAATAATGGTTGAAATTTGATGGTTTCGTGGTCTTGCATAAATTTCATGATGGATGATCGCAATCTTTATGAACATCTAAGGGACAGAGTCTTTCACTACAGCCTGGGTAAAGAGTTTATGTTTTATTTTAAAGTTGTTTAAGAAATTGCCCTTTTTAGAAGCTTATTAATATTAATAATTAAAAAAATGAAAACAAAAAAATAAATAAATAAATAAATGTCATGATGGACTTAGAATGCTCTTGACTTGAATGTGTGCTTGTTTCTGTTGAAACGATTCGATCGTCTTTTCACCACATTGATAGCAACAAATTGCTGGCCAATATTGTGCCACTGCGTATTGTATGTTGCAACGCCGGCTTAACACAAATGTAATAGCACACTGTATGCCTAGCTGTTGTCAAAGTTATAAAACCAATGGCAAGCAGAACAAGGGCACATTAAGCATGTGAAAATAAGCAAAACTGTGAATAAATAGGCTGCAGTATCATTTACAACTCTATTCACTGACAAATAGCTGACTTACCTTAATTTGAAAAACAAAAAGAAAAATTATAAAACCAGGGGTCCAGAGCACCATTTCAAGTATTTAAATATTTTGGTCTTCTATTTCTCCATACTTCAAGTTGTAGGAATCAGATGCTCCTGTATCCATCCAGGTAATAATAAATAGAATGAAATAGAATCAATAAATAGATTGTGCAAAATTACCTCTCACCACAAGAAGATCAAAAATCTCAAAGTAACTACAAAACATAAAAGAAGATATAAGAAACACACATAAAAAAGCTAATCATCTTACATTCATTGCATAGCCATGGCATGTGGAAACCATTTTCTTAATTTGTCAATTTTTCCAGTTTAGAACTATTATCTTTTCTTGGCTCAATAAAAATGTCTTATTAATCCTATTCTCTTCAAAATAAACAACACTTCGAATATATATAAAATATATAGTCTGTCTTTGTAGGGCCTTCTCAAATCCAAATAGCTCAAATTCAAGATTTCTTTGCAAGATGTTAAAGAAACAACGATCGACCAAATCAAATTTTTCATCAGGTAACGTTGATTATTCATAAATATAACTTATGTTCAGAAAGATTAATTACTATTATTAAGTTGTTTGTCTCTCCCTTTAATGCTAGGAGAAAATGTGCATAAAGAGCGACGACTCCGTCTAATGAAAAGAAAATACGATAATATGAGCACATCAGCAAGACATGAGTATATTAAACAAGTGGCGGCACGTAGAAAGAAGAAGCAATCATCATTGTTTCTCAAAGCTCAAATGAATCCTTGTGAGTCAAAAGGTTTGTATCAATTTCGTTTTATTTTTATATGAAGAAGGCAATATCCTGAATGAAATTCTTTTATTTTTAACATCTTGAAAGCTTTAGTTCTTTTTTTCCACTGCTAGGTACAATACACTATGAACCCTTATGCTCTGAGGCCTATGAATTGAAGAAAATGCCAAATTGCAAACATTGGGGTGTTGTACGATTAGAGCATGAGCCTCCAACATTTTGTTGCGATAGTGGAAAAATAAAACTCGCACAATTCCAAACCCCTGCTCAATTATATGAGTTACTTACTTTTGAATCTGATGAGGCTTCTGAATTTAGAAAAAACATTAGAGCATATAACTCCATCTTCTCTTTCACCTCATTTGGTGTGAAATTAGATAAAGAACTTGCATCTGCGAGAAAGGGAGTATATACTTTTCTGCTCAAGGAATGGTTTACCATGACCTCCCGAGGTTTAATCACGGCGAAAATGGCCCAGTCATTTTCAATTGTATTTTGTAGAGAGGCGAAAATGAAATTCAAAATAGAATGAATGTCTTAAAAATTCGAGAATTATGTGAAGCAACCATTACCATTAAAAAACTCATGGAAGTGTTGGAGACAAATCCATATGCGAAAATCTTTAGAAGATTGAAGGATTATCCCTCAATGGATGACGTTCAACTCCATATTGCAAAAGATGTGAAATTAGATCAACGCATATATAACTCTCCAACAGCGAATCAAGTGGCTGCTATATGGGTTGAAGGAAACAATGGTAGTATCCCATATGAGCGGGACATTGTTGTCCATGCACATTCAGGTCAAAGACATCGAATAAAGCATTATTACGGATGTTATGACCCTTTGCAATATCCGTTACTTTTCTATAACAACTAGATTGATAGCTTAAGTTTCTTACAAATTATATATATATATATATATATATATATATATATATATATATATATATATGAGACAAGTAGTTTTATCTTCTTTACCTTGAACAACTTTTTCTCATTCTAATTTTAGCATGTGAGACAAGTAGAAATGATCGTGCAACTATAAATATTTTATCTGCCAAAGATATGCTTTCCCAAGAACAAGAAGGTAACTTATAGTTATTTTTTGTTATAAAAGTTTCAAGAATATTTAAATTTTAATATTTGGTTATATTCTATCTATAGTTGTCTCCCATGGAACAAATAAGAAGGTCTCATGTCGGGAGTATAGTTCCTACAGGCTCCAAATTCGAAATCCAACACAATCTATACTTTTGTTCGGTAGACGTTTATTTCAACAATATGCAGTTGATATGTACATAAAGTTGGAGACCACAAGATTGGATTATTTTCGTCAAAATCAGTCTAATATAAGATCTGAGCTATACCAAGGAATCATGGATAGTGTTTCTAAGGGATTAACTAGAGGGATTGAGGTCGGCAGAAGAATTATTCTTCCTGCATCCTTCATTGGAGGCCCAAGAGATATCGGCCTTGCGGCGCGATATCTTGATGCTTTGGCATTGGTGCAAAGATTTGGAAAACCAGATCTATTTATTACAATGACATGCAATCTGAGTGGAAGGAGATACAAGATAATTTGTATAAAGGCCAACAAGCTCAAGATCGTCACGACTTATTTAAGAGTTTTTCGGGCAAAGTTGCAAGATTTCAAACCAACTCTTTAAGGGGAGATTTTCGGCAGTGTAGCAGCACATGTTCACGTAATTGAGTTTCAGAAAGACGAGGATTACCGCACGCTCATTTGTTAATAATTTTGAAGTCAGAGTATAAAATTACATCTCCAGAGCAGTTTGACAGGTTTGTTAGTGCTGAGCTTCCTGATGTAGAAAATTTTCTTACCCTTCACAAGTTAGTTGTCAAGCATATGATGCATGGACCATGTGGAGATAAGAACCAAAAAAATTCTTGTATGGTAGATGGGAAGTGCAAGTATCATTACCCACGATCATATTGTGAAAGCACAATACAAGGTAAAGATGGGTATCCAATCTACATGCGGAGGAAGAATGGAATTTCAGTAAGAGTTCGAAATGCGCAACTAGATAACCAGTGGGTCGTACCTTACAATCCTTACTTGTTACTAAGATATAATTGTCATATTAATGTTGAGATTTGTTCAGTCACAGCGGAAGTATTTATACAAATATATCTACAAAGGACATGACAAAGTGGCAATTAAATATTGCACAAGATGATGATGAAAATTTGGTAGATGAAATAAAGCAATTTCAGGATGCACGGTGGGTCTCGGCTCAAGAAGCAATGTGGAGGATTTTTTAGTTCAATTTGAATGAAATATATCCTTCGGTAACTAACTTGCCGCTTCATCTACCAGATCAACAATGTGTGACGTATTGGGCGAATCAAACCTTGGAAAATGTTTTGAGATCAGAACATGCTTCAAAAACCATGCTTACACAATATTTCTACATGTGTTCCACAAGTAAGAAAGCACAAAATTATCTATATAGAGAATTTCACGAAAATTAA
>CM028382.1:71702737-71744560 GCA_013146195.2 Codonopsis lanceolata | reverse complement strand
ATATTGACCTTATTGCTTTAATGTGTCGCTTCAACCGTAACTCGCTACTCGACTTGAGGTAAGAACCTTGATTAATACAGGGAGGCCGATAGAGCCAATATATTAGTTCCATATGTTCCATAGACCTTAACTAGTTAAAGTCACACGTCGACTCGATAGTCTAATGCACGATTGAGGGTTTACTCCGCTTGGGTTCGTGACCTCGCTTTGGGTCCTAGACCTCTTTAAGATGGTTTGTTAACATGTTTAGATGTGTTAGACTTCAAGTTGGAGGTGTTTCTTAAGTCTATCGAAGACGGAAGTTTTGGAGATAGCGCTCGTCTCTATCGCTAATTCGGGAATCGAGTCGCGTAATCGCTCTCCTTTGGGATTCTTATTTCCCTAAGTTGTTATTCAACTTCCTAGAAGTATTTAAGCTTCGTCATTAACCCTTAGACTTGCCTTTAAAAGTCCTTCTCTTCCTTGCTCGCTTGATTTCGAGTTAGTGTCAGTCCAGGTTGACGTTGTTGCACCCCTTCCGCTTCGCTCCGAGTTGTTTCGGAGTTGTTCGGGTGTATTTTAGACTTGTTTTGAGTTGGGTTAGACCTTAGGATGGTTGCCCAAGTTTGGGATCATTTAGATCAAGTTTAGACCAAGTTTTGAGGTTCAGGGCCGAGGCGCCGCATGGGATGGAGCGAGGCGCCCGCCTCGATCCGAGCAATCTTGTGTGAAGCAGGCGGCGCAAGAGTAGGTTGAGGCGCCCGCCCAACCCAGAAGCTGTTACGGGAATTCTTTCCCTGCTTTTGATTTTTGGTGTGAAATACCTATTCTACCCCCTATTTTAACCCCTCCCTTGCTTTGTCCACTTGGAAGGGTAGCATGGTAATCCTCACCCTTTATAACCCCAATTCATCCTCTTCCTCTCTCATTTTCTTCACAAACCGTGAGTTTTAGAGAGAGAGAGGGAGAAGGAGCTTCAATGGGAGATTCGTCGATTCCTGAGTTCTGCCATCTGGATGATCGAGCCGACGCCATCGCTAAGCCTCCCTCGCCGAGTAGAGTATTTCTCGGGTTTGTCTTCCACATCCTAGAAGTTTGTGGCTTGATTGAGGTAATGCGTTGCTTAAGCCCTAGTTCCTCTCTACAAGTATCTTGATGATAGATTGATAGAATCTTGTTCCTTATGATTTATTGTTGTTATACATGTCAAAATGATATGTTTCCATGAATATCGATAGATTTTGGTTGGGTTGAAACCAAATGGGGTTATTGTGTATTTTGGAATTCTTATGAATTAAGATTATTGTTGCTGGGTTAGAAACCCTGATACATTGTGAATACCGAAATTTTACCTTGGAATAGAAATTTGGAACTTGGTAGATTGACCTAAATGAAGTCAATTTATTTATAAAATTGTTATTCGAACCTTAGGATAAAATCCTATATCTTCTTGTGTTCATTGAATCTCAATTGCGAAACTTTGAGAATCGCTGGTGAGACCGAATTGGTAATAAGATTGATTTTGGCTTAGGACTCTAATTGAGTCTTGAATGAGGTTATGCGAGATTATCGCTATTTCTTGGATGGTTTATGTGTGAGTCGAGAATGCGTGAACTCGAACGATGATCGGTTTGAATGGGTTCAATTATGAACTAGAACCAATAATACTAGTGGACTTTTAATGAAGTCCCAAGAGGCGTAGGAATGTACTATGTGACTCTACTTAGAAACCTTGTTAACATCCTTGGAAATCCGGAATTTCTTCGTGAAAATTCTCCCTTAGGAAGGATGTTTGATCGTATACCCTAGTACCTCTTTGATGGGAATCTTGAGTTGTCGTAAAGATGACCGAATAGTCATCCAAGTCATGTGTGTGGATGGACTTATGAAATATCACAACATGGTTAATTGATGAATCTTGAGTAGTCTTCACCCTCCTCGTTCTTCAAGAAGTGCATGCTTGATCTTTAATTTTAAAGGGAACCTCGAGAGGATTTTATCATGTTATATATATATAACTTATGATTCTACCGGAACTAAGCTTGATAAGGCTTGTTTGTGATTAATGCATGAACCTCTATGTTTACTTGAGTATCAATGTGATTTGATTCATAATCCTATTAGCAAATGGAATTACAAAATTGAAATTGAACTAAGCTTGGTTGGACAATAATCAACTTAGGTTTCTGCCTTTTATACTTGACTTAGTAAAATTGAACTAAGGTTCCTAAATGGAACGAGAACTTAACCCTGCTGTGAACAAGAACCTAGAAAGGAGTCTTGGACACATTTAGTGTTCAAACTTTATTTGACGGAATTATAGAAATGACTCGACTTGAAAACATGCTAGTGGGTCGCTTAACAATACCGACTCCACGATAAACCCCTACAACGCTTGAAACCGCTTAACTAGAATACTAGTTTCAGATTCTTAATTGAATTCATGCACACGCCTAATTACTAGTCTGTAAAAGAATAACATGCCCACCGACTTGAATGAGACCGCTATTATCAGGCTCGCCCTGCTTGATTTCTTAAATAAGTAAATATTACTTGTTTTCCCGATAAGTCCATTGACATACGTGTCCTCTGCATTGTCTTTGCCTTGACCGCTTTGCTTCGTTTTGTCTCCGTTGTCTTCGACTTGTCGCTGACTGCCTTGCTCGCATTGTTTTGCCTGCCTTGTTTCTGCCTTGGTCTCGCACCGCCTTGCTTTGCTCGTTTTGCTGCTTTTGCCCGCCTTGTCTGCCTGCCTGCTTGCGCTGCCTTTGTCTGCTTGCTTCGCCTTGCCTCCTTTCGTCTGTTTTGTCTTGCTTCGCCTTACTCTGTCTTGTCCCCTGTTTTGTCCTCGCATTGCCTTGTCTTGCTCAGACATTTGTCTTGTTTTGCTTTCCCTGGTTGACAATTGCCTAATGCTCACTTAATCATGAGATTCGTGATGTAGATGGGTCAGCCGAACTGTAAACGGGCACACCCTCCATTCTTGATCACTTTGGAGAAGAGTACCTGTGTAACCATTACGGGCGCTTGAATAATACTATCTCGGTCGATGGACCATCTCGCAATAAGATGTTCATGCAACAAAGATGTTCATGCACGCTTAGCACGCTCTTGCAGGAGTTGCTAATGGCGGTACAGCATTATATCCTATCCCTTATATGTGGATTTCTTCTAGCATTTGTGAAAACAAAAGTGCTATCCCGAATATGTAAACTAAATGCTTATATATATACTTGCTCTTGATCGCTTGACTTTCGTGATAGGCCTCGTGAATTGTATGATGCGTATATATGTGCAGATATGCATACTCCTACTTGATTTCCCTCGACAAGATATGTATATATATGTAGATATACATACTCTTACTTGAGTTATCCCGATTGTCTTCGTATGTATATAATTGTAGATATGCATATCCTTATATGACAAACTTCCATCAATGAATTGCTTGGTACATAAATAATTTGCATACCACACTGATAATTCTATGAGAGAGACTTGGAATGTCCTACACAATATGTTATACAACCATAATCATGCATTATTCTTGTGCCTTGCTTCCTCGACTTGTTTGATCAAGCTTAGAACAGGGATTCACCCCGATTCATCTTAGTAGTCCGGTGAAGGACCGGATTTCACTCAAGCATAACCCGACTTACCGGCTTCGCCGTAAAATGATATCTTTTCCTTTATAGCAACATTCTATTATGTCACATTGTTTAGTAGTAACGCATCGGGTCATTATGACTCACCCCGCACTTTGTTTTCTAGTTGCAGCCTAAGTCGTGTTGAGGACGCAGTACGTGATCTGCAGCAGACCCAATTGATCGATGGCTCGAGCTAAGACGCTGTGTCCGTGATTGTAACATCTATTTCCTAGTAGTAACTTGTGTACTTCTATCTCTAGTATCCTTGGCTTGTATATCATATTTACTATTCTTGTGAGCTCGTTGTATTGTAAAGTTAATTAGACTTTACAAATCGGGTAGAATAATTGGAGTTTTGATTTGTTCTCCTTGGGCCGTCGATGTTGTGTCGTCGCTCATAGCTTGGTTTTTATATATTCGTTGTCTCCCAAGTACGCTGTTGGCTTGGCTTTTTCTCTATCCTAGTTATTATGTATTATTGTTGGTTAACCCGGTATGCTTTAGCCGTGTATGTGTTATATCAGTTGGTTCCTTCGTAACGCCCGAGAAGTCATGGTTTGTCCAAATGCCAATCGCAATGTCACGCGAAAGTTTTTTTCTTTCCTTCTTGAGATTTATATCTCTTGGTATCTTTGGCCTTGGTTTCGAACTTCATAGCTCGAAACTACCTTTCCTTGTCGCTTCCGCATACTGAATTTTATAAACCCGTATTTTTAGTATTACTTCTTGTTCTTGTCTAGAGCTGGTTAGCTCGACTGTCCGACTCACACTATATTTTTTAAGTGCCTGTCCTCTTCTCTTGCCTTGTCCTAGCGATGCGACGTTGGGATTCCGTTCCGGAATCCGGGTCGGGTCGCCACATAATGTGAATACGCTTTGGCCAATCAAGCAACATACTCTTGCTTTCATCTGCAAAATCAAGCACAACAATTAGTTTGGTTGGATGCTTGAGCTAACATAACTATGTATAGCCTTTATTCATCTTATACAAACTGTGTTCACTGGTACTCTATCATCTTACATGATACTTTTCATGAATGAAAATTATTCTGATCTTCTACGGACAGTAGCCGACTACCCCAACAATGTTGATCCTATGTAAAGATCTCTCAATTTCCAGAAAAACAGATCAATTATGTCATGTTTATTTACATATTTTCCCTTTGCTCATATACTTGGAAAACTGACCAGGTCGCAACCCTTTGTTTGATATAAAGGTTATAAATTGCACATTTCTCATAGCATATTCATAGATTTTCAAAATTATTCAGATATTTCATGTGGTTAGTGGTGAGTAGTGCCTCCCAACAAAATCAAAATGGTTACTTTGAACGAACCTAGATTCTGGATTAAGTAGGATACTTTGCACTTTGGCCATGAATCCTGATCAGATACCTACATATATGGAGTGGTTAAATCAAACAAAAATCTCACTTGGGATGAGTCACTATCCTTTTCATGGTAAGACAGTTCCTACCAGCCATTGTAATTGACTGTGTATGATCCTAATCACTGCCTTGGCTATGTTGCTTTTGGATTTAAGTTATATTTTTATTGGTTTCCTGTGCTTTTCACATTAGAATCCTGTAATACTAATAAGATTTCAACCTGACCATCTATTGGGTATTGGGTCTCACTAAAGTTCAGTTCACTTTCCCCTTCTGCTATTTACACAAAGCAACACAATTGGAAATTTTCCCTTATCTGCCACTACAGCGCCAATTGAGAGAACTCGGCACAAGCTCTTTGTCTGCTATTTACACGAAGTCTTTATGTCTTCAATTTGAAATTATCATTTTAACCATCTGTATCTCTGTTCCTTTATTGAATAATTGAGTTCTGTCTACAGAAAATGTCTTACATTAATTGATTTCAAATCCTTCTCTTTTCTTTCTAAAATTATCATTTTACAAAAATTGAATATGGATTTTTTCACATTTTAAATTCGGAGACAGAAACTGCTTCCTGGTGTTGCTAGCATAATAAGTAACAAAAACCCCATGTTTTGATTTATGGGTTTTTTTGGTTTCCTTCTGTTTGCTTTCTCTTGCAAAAATCTCTATACCCGCCACCCTCTTAGACGCCATTAAAGTCAACTTTGAAATCTCTAAGTTACTCTCTTCTCTTAGAATTTTGTGAGTTGTGTGTTTTAAATTGATTATATTTAAGTTTAACTGGGCAGCCCGTAGAGTGTGAGCTTTAGATGAAAGTGAAAAGATAAATCTAGAATCAAATAATAGGGTCACTTGTGTTATAACATCAAATAACATCATCATATTCAAGAACAGAACATTAGCATCATAGTCTATACATATTTAGAGCCCATAAATAACAAAACACTGATCCAATCTGATTAGTTATTTAAAGCTATCATATGACAATGCTCACAATTCTTTTATATGGTTTCGTCATATTTCTTTCAATTACTATTACTATGTCCGCTATGTTTCTTTACAATGATTTATTGGCATTCATAATACAGAACAAACAACACGCCAATATTTCAACAGACACAGCTATTCAAGTAAGGCAACTCCAAATAAATCAAAAGTCATTCACTACACGATTAAGAGCTTTGCGAGTTGGATTAGAAACAACATGTGGACCAACCCTCTCTTTCAAAATCAGAAAGCTCATAATGATTGACGACAAAGTAAGTGTTAAATTAATCAAAAGTATGATTTATTTTTATTTACTTTTAATTTAATATCTCAAAAATGCAAGATTATGTATACACACTTCACCCACCCAATATTAAATATCTTCATTGTACTAAATGTGAGATAATACATTGCAGGGTGTTCAAATTGGTATCATAATTTTCAACGATGACATCAATCACTTCTCCAAAACTTTTGAAGTCAACAAAACATATCAAATCTCCAACGGTGAAGTCAAAAAAATCAATCCAATGTTTCCAAATGTACATCCTGAGAAGGAAATCGTGCTTAAAAAATATTCAAATGTCCAAGTTGCATACCAAGCTATCGCCGACAACATTAGTTATAATTTCAAGGACTTCAAAGCCATTCAAGATCACCCTCATTGGGATGATGGCATGGGTAATTAAATTGACTTCCCCATAACAACTTTTCACTTATAAACATATTGTACAACAATATCTCATTGTTGTTTTATAATTGCAGATTTTTACGGTATTGTCACCAAAGTGAAAGATTCCCGAACCATTGAGACCTCAAGAGGAGCACGGAAAGCTTTAAGGGAAATAACAGTGATAAACAATGAGTAAGAACAATACACAAGAAAACAACGTACTCATGACCTTCTTATGTTCTTTTCCAAAAAAATTATAAAATGTTGTTTTATATATAAACAAATCAAAACAAGTATGAAATTCATTCAACAAACCGATCATATTGGTCTAACTTATAATAAAACAAAAGCTTGTATATCATTACTTGGTAATCATAGAGAAAAGTATGCAGGTACCAACCAATAATTATCAGTCTTTGGGAAGATTTAGCAACAAATGAAGGGAATGAATTGCAAGAAATCGTCACTCAATATCCAATCATTGCCATCACAAGAGTGACGTCAACGAAATATCTAGGTAATAATTCAATAATAGAAATGTTAATGCCCACTAAATCTCATTTCATAAATTATTATTATTAATCTTGCAGGTGAACTACAATTGCAAACAACAGCTGCATCAATTCTACAGATAGCACCAAAAGGCACGAACATGGAGAATTTACACGAAAGGTATATTCAAAAAAAAACAAAATTACAAAATGAAAAATATTAATTTTTATTTTTAAATTAAATTTTACAAAAACACAGGTTAAACACAATCGATGATACATTGGAAATATCAAGAAAATCAATGAGACAAAGGATCAAAGGCGCAATAGAAATGACACTTCAAGGAGTAATTCAAAACACCCAGAATTTATCAGAGGTAAATTGGATATGCAAATATTATTTCTTAAAATAAAATCTATTTTACTTGATGCAACACTATCACAAACAAAAAAGATGCTTTTCTTTCATATACTAGATTTATTTGATATAAAGAATAATAAGCAATGTATTTATTTGACTCAATCTTAATATACACAAAATTAAAATTAAATATGCAGAATAAATATTGTTGTGTGAAAGGAATAATCGATAGAGTAGAGAATAAGCCAACTATTTGGTACGACGCATGCAAGAAATGTGCAACTTCCATTATGAAGAATGGAGGAACCCCAAAGTGCAACAAGTGTGATGAAGAAGACGTTGAAATTGTGCAAAGGTAACAATCAAATTATTCCTCCAAATATTTTAATAATAATTTTTACAATGTTATTAACAAAAAATGTTCCATTATTGCCAGATATAGAGTCACATTAAATGTGGTGGAAGGTGACCAAAGTGCAATGATAACACTGTTTGAAGAGGCCGCAACTATATTTGTTGGATGCTCAATCCAAGAATATATATCATCATTAGAGGAGGTAAAAATGTACAATTTAATAGATAATCTAAATTTAATTCATAGACTAAATTATCTACGACTAATACAGGGAGAACATGCATCCAAATATTACCGAAGATTGAGCACACGTTTCAACTAAGTCCGATTCCTTATCACTCTAAACCATAAGACACGAGTTGACAACGGAAAACTCATAGTCGTAGCAGAAGCAATTGAAAAGATCAACCCCATAGAAGAGAGGAATGCCAATAATGCAAAATCAAAGTCAACCAAGCGCGGACTACCAAAGAATTTAACACAAAGAAGAAAAAAGACAACAAAGAAAGACACCAAACAAGTTTGCGAGGTGGAGATTTCAAGCGACACAGAAGCAAGTGAAAAGATCAGCCCTATAGAAGAGAGGAGAACCAACAATGCAAAATCAAAATCAACCAAGCGGACTACCAAAAATTTAACACAAGTCGGAAAAGCATCGACACCTAATGAAGGGAATGGAAAAAAGACAAAAATTAACTCAACAAAGAAGCAGGAGGAGAACAAAGAAGTTTGCGAGGTGGAGATTTCAAGCGATGATGAAGAAACCCTCACAATGTGGAAGAAAAAACAATCAAAAATCCAACTAAACAACAAAAAGACAAACTTTTCGGTAGGCATTAAAATCAAAAAAGAAAAGAACTAATATGAACATGGAATTCTATTCGTACCTTACATTCATATGCATTTGATAATTAGACAATCTTTTTTTATTTAAAATGTTTACTTTTTAAGGATTTGAATAACTATTCATAGCTTGCATTCATATACATTTCATCATTGGACATTTTTCTTTAATTTAATATGTTTACTTTCTCTGAATTTGAATATCTGTAATTAACCTCTCTTGCCCTTAACTTAATGAAATAAAAATTACACAACCAAGAAATAGGACAAAGAAGCTTAATGAAATAAACATTGGATGAATTTGAAGCTGAAATCAAGGTCTGCATATGTCATACAAACACTCCCACCCATGATGATTAGCAATAATCCATCAACTATTGATCATATATTGTTTTAAAACCTCATCCAAGAGTTTATTTTTGAAGTCATTGGAGTGAAGAAATCAGAAACCTCTCTATTTTCTTACCTATTTCCTTTTCTTACAGAAAATATACACTCAAAGGGCAAGAAATTTTTGGGTTCATAACACTGGTCCCCTCAGTTGCTTAACTTAGAATGTTGTGAAATTTGAAACTGATCCTTCAAAGCTTGAGGCATTCGGGTGTGTAAGCGCACATAACCAAGCTGCAAAGTTATTCAACCTCCAGCTACATGTACTCTTTAGACACATAGTGAATGGTATATGAATCCTTTTCTCACATCATTTTGGCTCATACCAAGATTTCTGTTAAGCCATCTCTTGACAACAACATTATCAAATAACAATGGTACCAATAAGTTTGATAAATCCTTCAAAATTGAAGCATTCGAGCAGCCAATAATGGCCTGTTGCGGATATGGAGGTCCACCACTGAACTACAGCTTCAAAGTAGCATGTGCAAACCAAAATTATAAACAGTAGCTCAGTCACCACCAATGCCTGCAGTATGAATCAATACATGAATTGGGATGGAATTCATTACACAAAGGCTGCAAATCAGTACATTGCATCGCAAATACTAACTGGGATGAATTCAGATCCACCCTTCTCAGATAAGATGTCTTCTTTTCAATAATCATTTACTTCAAAAAAATTGTTGCAATATCTAGATATTTGTTAATCAGATATCATATATTGAGATAGTCATCTTTATATTTATGTAGCTTCTAACTTAAATATAATCATTCGAAAACACATGCAACGCACGTGCCCTTTACTAGTCTTTATAAAAGTCGATTTCAACTTCTGTGGCTCCTTGTATATAAGAAATTTTTCACCTCTAAGCCAATCACTAGTACACACAAGTGCTTCCACCATTTTTTGATGTAATGATGCTCTAAATGGATCCACAACCCTTCTCCCAATGCTAAAAGCATTCTCAACGATTGATGAAGGAATTACAAGAACATCCTTTGCAATCTTCGAAAGGATATGATGTGGCAATGAAATTTGTTCATATTTTTTAAAATTCTTTGTATTTAAGAGATCCATTTTGATTGAATATGAATGAAAAGAAAAAAATCGTGTATATGATTGAGGGTGTGTGAATTACCCACGACTACGTAGGTTCAAATCCACGATTGTATTGAACCTATTGGTGATGCTATAAGAGTCACATAGTCCAAATATTTTTTTACCAAAAAGTGATGGTCCATTTAAGGAGAACTCATTGGACATTAGTGAAACCGAGAAGCACTAGCCCGTTATCCTTCCATTGCAAGGAGCGGGAGGTAGTCGCTGCTCTGTGAAACCAGCCTAACACGGTGTCCTCAACATTATGAAACACATAGCCCAAATTGGGCCATGACTCACCGCTTGGAATGGGCCTTTTCGTAACCAATCCAACAAGCTAACCTGTTCCATCACGCCGATACCCTCACATGAGTGACAAGCCCGCATTACTAAGCTCGGTGATTGCAATGTCCAATCAAGGCTGATTATTAACTGAGCTTCTTTTATAATTATAGTCAATGTGGGATATGCAATGTTGTTCTTTCGCTTTCATCCCAAGACTTGGAATTAGAGGTTGTTTTCAAGCTTGGGGAAAGAGGAAAAATGTAGCAAGTTAGGTTGTTTAGATAAATGGATATAATACAGGATTACAAGGGGAAACCCATCTTGGTTCTTAAATTTCATGAGAGATTGACATGAAAATGACTTCCTAGGAACATTACTATAGGAAAAAAAAATTGATAAAATGAATGAAATTTCACCCTTAAATACATTCATATGCTGGGAGTTTTGAGCATCAAGCCAAAAGGCATAAACAGCACAAAACATTTAATCAATCACCCATAATTCTTTTGTTTAGCAGAGTAAAGTTGCCGCTCTCAAAACCTTGATCAATTAGACCACAAAGAGAGTGGCAGCTCCAAAGTTCTTGATTAAGATTTCAGAAACGTGATAGACAAAAAAAACCCCCACAACATTGTGAATATAAATTTAACAAACACCATTAAGTAATTTTAGCAAACAAAAAATAGACATTGTTTGAAAGATATTCTTTTGGCTTGATCATATCCACCAACAATCCTTCGGTGTTGTGGAATTTTCACTTGATTCAATTGAAAACGCATTGCTACGTTGGGTGAATGATGGTACCGGTACCTACAATATAAATTAAAAAAATTGTATAAGCATCGTATATGATATGCAAAAATTATATAAAGAGCAATAACAAACAACTAAAAAGACAATTATTGCATAACCATCACAATTATCAAGTACGAAACACCAACGTACCCGGCTTCAACTTATTGAGCCACATTTTTCTCCATATAAGTCAATGACTATAACGTGAATGAACATTTGCAAATATCCATATATGTAAACATTAATGTCTTTTTTAATGCAAATAAAATAAAAAGAAAGTCACAATATCAATAAAAGCTAAAACAAGGTGATAATGACTTGATGTTAATTCTTCACAATCTTTATAAAAGTCGATTTCAACTTCCGTGGCTCCTTGTATATAAGAAATTTTTCACCTCTAAGCCAATCACTAGTACACACAAGTGCTTCCACCATTTTTTGATGTAATGATGCTCTAAATGGATCCACAACCCTTCTCCCAAGGCTAAAAGCATTCTCAATGGTTGATGAAGGAATTACAAGAACATCCTTTGCAATTTTCGAAAGGATATGATGTGGCAATGAAATCTGTTCACATGTTTTAAAATTCTTTCTATTTGAGAGATCCATTTTGATTGAATATGAATGAAAAGAAAAAAATGGCGTATATGATTGAGGGTGTGTGAATTACCCACGACTACGTAGGTTCAAATCCACGATTGTATTGAACCTATTGGTGATGCTATAAGAGTCACATAGTCCAAATATTTTTTTACCAAAAAGTGATGGTCCATTTAAGGAGAACTCATTAGACATTAGTGGAACCGAGAAGCACTAGCCCGTTATCCTTCCACTGCAAGGAGCGGGAGGTAGTCGCTGCTCTGTGAAACCAGCCCAACGCGGTGTCCTCAACATTATGAAACACATAGCCCACGCTTCCGCTTGGGCCACATGACTCACTCTCTGCTTGGAATGGGCAGGTCAGTAGGAAGCTACTTCAGAACCAATCCAACAAGCTAACCCAATGTTCCATCACGCTGATACCCTCACATGAGTGACAAGCCCGCGTTACTGAGCTCGGTGATTGCAATGTCCAATCAAGGCTGATAATTAACTGAGCTTCTTTTATAATTATAGTCAATGTGGGATATGCAATGCTATTCTTTCGCTTTCTTCCCAAGACTTGAAATTAGAGGTTGTTTTCAAGCTTGGGGAAAGAGGAAAAATGAAGCAAGTTAGGCAGTTTAGAGAAATGGATATAATACAGGATTACAAGGGGAAACCCATCTTGGTTCTTAAATTTCATGAGAGATTGACATGAAAATGACTTCCTAGGAACATTACAATAGGAAAAAAAAAATTGATAAAAGGAATGAAATTTCAACCTTAAAAACATTCATATGCTGGGAGTTTTGAGCATCAAGCCAGAAGGCATAAACAACACAAAACATTTAATCAATCACCCATAATTCTTTTGTTTAGCCGAGTAAAGTTGCCGCTCTTAAAACCTTGATCAATTAGACCACAAAGAGAGTGGCAGCTCCAAAGTTCATGATTAAGATTTCAGAAACGTGAAACACAAAAAAAAAAAAAAACCCACAACATTGTGAATATAAGTTTAAAAAACACCATTAAGTAATTTTAGCAAACAAAAAATAGACATTGTTTGAAAGATATTCTTTTGGCTTGATCATATCCACCTACAATCCTTCGGTGTTGTAGAATTTTCACTTGATTCAATTGAAAACGCATTGCTATGTTGGGTGAATGATGGTACCGGTACCTACAATATAAATAAAAAAAATTGTATAAGCATCGTATATAATAAGAAAAAATTATATAAAGAGCAATAACAAACAACTAAAAAGACAATCATTGCATAACCATCACAATTATCAAGTACGAAACACCAACGTACCCGGCTTCAACTTATTGAGCCACATTTTTCTCCATATATGTTAATGACTATAACGTGAATGAACATTTGCAAATATCCACATATGTAAACATTAATGTCGTTTTGTATGCAAATAAAATAAAAAGAATGTCACAATATCATTAAAAGCTAAAACAAGGTGATAATGACTTGATGTTAATTCTTCACAACCTTTATAAAAGTCGATTTCAACTTCCGTGGCTCCTTGTATATAAGAAATTTTTCACCTCTAAGCCAATCACTAGTACACACAACTGCTTCCACCATTTTTTGATGTAATGATGCTCTAAATGGATCCACAACCCTTCTCCCAAGGCTAAAAGCATTCTCAACGGTTGATGAAGGAATTACAAGAACATCCTTTGCAATCTTCGAAAGGATATGATGTGGCAATGACATTTGTTCACATGTTTTAAAATTCTTTCTATTTGAGAGATCCATTTTGATTGAATATGAATGAAAAGGAAAAAATGGCGTATATGATTGAGGGTGTGTGAATTACCCACGAGTATGTAGGTTCAAATCCACGATTGTATTGAACCTATTGGTGATGCTATAAGAGTCACATAGTCCAAATATTTTTTAACCAAAAAGTGATGGTCCATTTAAGGAGAACTCATTGGACATTAGTGGAACCGAGAAGCACTAGCCCGTTATCCTTCCACTGCAAGGAGCGGGAGGTAGTCGCTGCTCTGTGAAACCAGCCTAACGCGGTGTCCTCAACATTATGAAACACATAGCCCACGCTTTCGCTTGGGCCACATGACTCACTCTCTGCTTGGAATGGGCAGGTCAGTAGGAAGCTACTTCAGAACCAGTCCAACAAGCTAACCCAATGTTCCATCACGCTGATACCCTCACATGAGTGACAAGCCCGCGTTACTGAGCTCGGTGATTGCAATGTCCAATCAAGGCTGATTATTAACTGAGCTTCTTTTATAATTATAGTCAATGTGGGATATGCAATGTTGTTCTTTCGCTTTCTTCCCACGACTTGGCATTAGAGGCTGTTTTCAAGCTTGGGGAAAGAGGAAAAATGAAGCAAGTTAGGCAGTTTAGAGAAATGGATATAATACAGGATTACAAGGGGAAACCCATCTTGGTTCTTAAATTTCATGAGAGATTGACAGGAAAATGACTTCCTAGGAACATTACAATAGGAAAAAAATTGATAAAATGAATGAAATTTCACCCTTAAATACATTCATATGCTGGGAGTTTTGAGCATCAAGCCAGAAGGCATAAACAGCACAAAACATTTAATCAATCACCCATAATTCTTTTGTTTAGCCGAGTAAAGTTGCCGCTCTTAAAACCTTGATCAATTAGACCACAAAGAGAGTGGCAGCTCCAAAGTTCATGATTAAGATTTCAGAAACGTGATACACAAAAAAAAAAAAAACCCACAACATTGTGAATATAAATTTAACAAACACCATTAAGTAATTTTAGCAAACAAAAAATAGACATTGTTTGAAAGATATTCTTTTGGCTTGATCATATCCACCAACAATCCTTCGGTGTTGTGGAATTTTCACTTGATTCAATTGAAAACGCATTGCTATGTTGGGTGAATGATGGTACCGGTACCTACAATATAAATAAAAAAAAATTGTATAAGCATCGTATATAATAAGAAAAAATTATATAAAGAGCAATAACAAACAACTAAAAAGACAATCATTGCATAACCATCACAATTATCAAGTACGAAACACCAACGTACCCGGCTTCAACTTATTGAGCCACATTTTTCTCCATATATGTCAATGACTATAACGTGAATGAACATTTGCAAATATCCACATATGTAAACATTAATGTCTTTTTTTATGCAAATAAAATAAAAAAAAGTCACAATATCAATAAAAGCTAAAAAAAAAAAGGTGATAATAACTTGATGTTAATTCTTCACAATCTTTATAAAAGTCGATTTCAACTTCCGTGGCTCCTTGTATATAAGAAATTTTTCACCTCGCTAAGCCAATCACTTGTACACACAAGTGCTTCCACCATTGTTTGATGTAAGGATGCTCTAAATGGATCCACAACCCTTCTCCCAAGGCTAAAAGCATTCTCAACGGTTGATGAAGGAATTACAAGAACATCCTTTGCAATCTTGGAAAGGATATGATGTGGCAATGAAATTTGTTCACATGTTTTAAAATTCTTTCTATTTGAGAGATCCATTTTGATTGAATATGAATGAAAAGAAAAAAAATGGTGTATATGATTGAGGGTGTGTGAATTACCCACGACTACGTAGGTTCAAATCCACGATTGTATTGAACCTATTGGTGATGCTATAAGAGTCACATAGTCCAAATATTTTTTAACCAAAAAGTGATGGTCCATTTAAGGAGAACTCATTGGACATTAGTGGAACCGAGAAGCACTAGCCCGTTATCCTTCCACTGCAAGGAGCGGGAGGTAGTCGCTGCTCTGTGAAACCAGCCTAACGCGGTGTCCTCCACATTATGAAACACATAGCCCACGCTTTCGCTTGGGCCACTTGACTCACTCTCTGCTTGGAATGGGCAGGTCAGTAGGAAGCTACTTCAGAACCAGTCCAACAAGCTAACCCAATGTTCCATCACGCTGATACCCTCACATGAGTGACAAGCCCGCGTTACTGAGCTCGGTGATTGCAATGTCCAATCAAGGCTAATTATTAACTGAGCTTCTTTTTTAACTATAGTCAATGTGGGATATGCAATGCTGTTCTTTCGCTTTCGTCCCACGACTTGGCATTAGAGGCTGTTTTCAAGCTTGGGGAAAGAGGAAAAATGAAGCAAGTTAGGCAGTTTAGAGAAATGGATATAATACAGGATTACAAGGGGAAACCCATCTTGGTTCTTAAATTTCATGAGAGATTGACAGGAAAATGACTTCCTAGGAACATTACAATAGGAAAAAAAATTGATAAAATGAATGAAATTTCACCCTTAAATACATTCATATGCTGGGAGTTTTGAGCATCAAGCCAGAAGGCATAAACAGCACAAAACATTTAATCAATCACCCATAATTCTTTTGTTTAGCCGAGTAAAGTTGCCGCTCTTAAAACCTTGATCAATTAGACCACAAAGAGAGTGGCAGCTCCAAAGTTCATGATTAAGATTTCAGAAACGTGATACACAAAAAAAAAAATCCCACAACATTGTGAATATAAATTTAACAAACACCATTAAGTAATTTTAGCAAACAAAAAATAGACATTGTTTGAAAGATATTCTTTTGACTTGATCATATCCACCAACAATCCTTCGGTGTTGTTGAATTTTCACTTGATTCAATTGAAGACGCATTGCTATGTTGGGTGAATGATGGTACCGGTACATACAATATAAATAAAAAAAATTGTATAAGCATCGTATATAATAAGCAAAAATTATATAAATAGCAATAACAAACAACTAAAAAGACAATCATTGCATAACCATCACAATTATCAAGTACGAAACACCAACGTACCCGGCTTCAACTTATTGAGCCACATTTTTCTCCATAAATGTCAATGACTATAACGTGAATGAACATTTGCAAATATCCACATATGTAAACATTAATGTCTTTTTTTATGCAAATAAAATAAAAAGAAAGTCACAATATCAATAAAAGCTAAAACAAGGTGATAATGACTTGATGTTAATTCTTCACAATCTTTATAAAAGTCGATTTCAACTTCCGTGGCTCCTTGTATATAAGAAATTTTTCACCTCTAAGCCAATCACTAGTACACACAAGTGCTTCCACCATTTTTTGATGTAATGATGCTCTAAATGGATCTACAACCCTTCTCCCAAGGCTAAAAGCATTCTCAACGGTTGATGAAGGAATTACAAGAACATCCTTTGCAATCTTGGAAAGGATATGATGTGGCAATGAAATTTGTTCACATTTTTTTTAAAATTCTTTCTATTTGAGAGATCCATTTTGATTGAATATGAATGAAAAGAAAAAAATGGCGTATATGATTGAGGGTGTGTGAATTACCCACGACTACGTAGGTTCAAATCCACGATTGTATTGAACCTATTGGTGATGCTATAAGAGTCACATAGTCCAAATATTTTTTAACCAAAAAGTGATGGTCCATTTAAGGAGAACTCATTGGACATTAGTGGAACCAGAAGCACTAGCCCGTTATCCTTCCACCGCAAGGAGCGGGAGGTAGTCGCTTGAAACCACCTAACGCGGTGTCCTCCACATTATGAAACACATAGCCCACGCTTTCGCTTGGGCCACATGACTCACTCTCTCGCTTGGAATGGGCAGGTCAGTAGGAAGCTACTTCAGAACCAGTCCAACAAGCTAACCCAATGTTCCATCACGCTGATACCCTCACATGAGTGACAAGCCCGCGTTACTGAGCTCGGTGATTGCAATGTCCAATCAAGGCTGATTATTAACTGAGCTTCTTTTATAATTATAGTCAATGTGGGATATGCAATGTTGTTCTTTCGCTTTCGTCCCACGACTTGGCATTAGAGGTTGTTTTCAAGCTTGGGGAAAGAGGAAAAATGAAGCAAGTTAGGCAGTTTAGAGAAATGGATATAATACAGGATTACAAGGGGAAACCCATCTTGGTTCTTAAATTTCATGAGAGATTGACAGGAAAATGACTTCCTAGGAACGTTACAATAGGAAAAAAATTGATAAAATGAATGAAATTTCACCCTTAAATACATTCATATGCTGGGAGTTTTGAGCATCAAGCCAGAAGGCATAAACAGCACAAAACATTTAATCAATCACCCATAATTCTTTTGTTTAGCCGAGTAAAGTTGCCGCTCTTAAAACCTTGATCAATTAGACCACAAAGGGAGTGGCAGCTCCAAAGTTCATGATTAAGATTTCAGAAACGTGATACACAAAAAAAAAAAAAAATCCACAACATTGTGAATATAAATTTAACAAACACCATTAAGTAATTTTAGCAAACAAAAAATAGACATTGTTTGAAAGATATTCTTTTGACTTGATCATATCCACCAACAATCCTTCGGTGTTGTTGAATTTTCACTTGATTCAATTGAAGACGCATTGCTATGTTGGGTGAATGATGGTACCGGTACATACAATATAAATAAATAAAAATTGTATAAGCATCGTAAATAATAAGCAAAAATCATATAAATAGCAATAACAAACAACAAAAAAGACAATCATTGCATAACCATCACAATTATCAAGTACGAAACACCAACGTACCCGGCTTCAACTTATTGAGCCATATTTTTCTCCATAAATGTCAATGACTATAACGTGAATGAACATTTGCAAATATCCACATATGTAAACATTAATGTCTTTTTTTATGCAAATAAAATAAAAAGAAAGTCACAATATCAATAAAAGCTAAAACAAGGTGATAATGACTTGATGTTAATTCTTCACAATCTTTATAAAAGTCGATTTCAACTTCCGTGGCTCCTTGTATATAAGAAATTTTTCACCTCGCTAAGCCAATCACTAGTACACACAAGTGCTTCCACCATTGTTTGATGTAATGATGCTCTAAATGGATCGACAACCCTTCTCCCAAGGCTAAAAGCATTCTCAATGGTTGATGAAGGAATTACAAGAACATCCTTTGCAATCTTGGAAAGGATATGATGTGGCAATGAAATTTGTTCACATATTTTAAAATTCTTTCTATTTGAGAGATCAATTTTGATTGAATATGAATGAAAAGAAAAAAATGGCGTATATGATTGAGGGTGTGTGAATTACCCACGACTACGTAGGTTCAAATCCACGATTGTATTGAACCTATTGGTGATGCTATAAGAGTCACATAGTCCAAATATTTTTTAACCAAAAAGTGATGGTCCATTTAAGGAGAACTCATTGGACATTAGTGGAACCGAGAAGCACTAGCCCGTTATCCTTCCACTGCAAGGAGCGGGAGGTAGTCGCTGCTCTGTGAAACCACCCTAACGCGGTGTCCTCTTCATTATGAAACACATAGCCCACACTTTCGCTTGGGCCACTTGACTCACTCTCTGCTTGGAATGGGCAGGTCAGTAGGAAGCTACTTCAGAACCAGTCCAACAAGCTAACCCAATGTTCCATCACGCTGATACCCTCACATGAGTGACAAGCCCGCGTTACTGAGCTCGTTGATTGCAATGTCCAATCAAGGCTAATTATTAATTGAGCTTTTTTTTTAACTATAGTCAATGTGGGATATGCAATGCTGTTCTTTCGCTTTCGTCCCACGACTTGGCATTAGAGGCTGTTTTCAAGCATGGGGAAAGAGGAAAAATGAAGCAAGTTAGGCAGTTTAGAGAAATGGATATAATAAAGGATTACAAGGGGAAACCCATCTTCGTTCTTAAATTTCATGAGAGATTGACAGGAAAATGACTTCCTAGGAACATTACAATAGGAAAAAAAATTGATAAAATGAATGAAATTTCAACCTTAAAAACATTCATATGCTCGGAGTTTTGAGCATCAAGCCAGAAGGCATAAACAACACAAAACATTTAATCAATCACCCATAATTCTTTTGTTTAGCCGAGTAAAGTTGCCGCTCTTAAAACCTTGATCAATTAGACCACAAAGAGAGTGGCAGCTCCAAAGTTCATGATTAAGATTTCAGAAACGTGATACACAACAAAAAAAAAAAAACCCACAACATTGTGAATATAAATTTAACAAACACCATTAAGTAATTTTAACAAACAAAAAATAGACATTGCTTGAAAGATATTCTATTGGCTTGATCATATCCACCTACAATCCTTCGGTGTTGTAGAATTTTCAATTGATTCAATTGAAAACGCATTGCTATGTTGGGTGAATGATGGTACCGGTACCTACAATATAAATAAAAAAAATTGTATAAGCATCGTATATAATAAGAAAAAATTATATAAAGAGCAATAACAAACAACTAAAAAGACAATCATTGCATAACCATCACAATTATCAAGTACGAAACACCAACGTACCCGGCTTCAACTTATTGAGCCACATTTTTCTCCATATATGTCAATGACTATAACGTGAATGAACATTTGCAAATATCCACATATGTAAACATTATTGTCTTTTTGTATGCAAATAAAATAAAAAGAAAGTCACAATATCAATAAAAGCTAAAACAAGGTGATAATGACTTGATGTTAATTCTTCACAACCTTTATAAAAGTCGATTTCAACTTCCGTGGCTCCTTGTGTATAAGAAATTTTTCACCTCAAAGCCAATCACTAGTACACACAAGTGCTTCCACCATTTTTTGATGTAATGATGCTCTAAATGGATCAACAACCCTTCTCCCAAGGCTAAAAGCTTTCTCAACGGTTGATGAAGGAATTACAAGAACATCCTTTGTAATCTTCGAAAGGATATGATGTGGCAATGAAATTTGTTAACATTTTTTAAAATTCTTTCTATTTGAGAGATCCATTTTGATTGAATATGAAGGAAAAGAAAAAAATGGCGTTTATGATTGAGGGTGTGTGAATTACCCACGACTACGTAGGTTCAAATCCACGATTGTATTGAACCTATTGGTGATGCTATAAGAGTCACATAGTCCAAATATTTTTTAACCAAAAAGTGATGGTCCATTTAAGGAGAACTCATTGGATATTAGTGGAACCAAGAAGCACTAGCCCGTTATCCTGCCACTGTAAGGAGCGGGAGGTAGTCGCTGCTCTGTGAAACCAACCTAATGCGGTGTCCTCAACATTATGAAACACATAGCCCACGCTTTCGCTTGGGCCACATGACTCACTCTCTGCTTGGAATGGGCAGGTCAGTAGGAAGCTACTTCAGAACCAGTCCAACAAGCTAACCCAATGTTCCATCACGCTGATACCCTCACATGAGTGACAAGCCCGCGTTACTGAGCTCGGTGATTGCAATGTCCAATCAAGGCTGATTATTAACTGAGCTTCTTTTATAATTATAGTCAATGTGGGATATGCAATGTTGTTCTTTCGCTTTCTTCCCATGACTTGGCATTAGAGGCTGTTTTCAAGCTTGGGGAAAGAGGAAATATGAAGCAAGTTAGGCAATTTAGAGAAATGGATATAATACAGGATTACAAGGGGAAACCCATCTTGGTTCTTAAATTTCATGAGAGATTGACAGGAAAATGACTTCCTAGGAACATTACAATAGGAAAAAAAATTGATAAAATGAATGAAATTTCACCCTTAAATACATTCATATGCTGGGAGTTTTGAGCATCAAGCCAGAAGGCATAAACAGCACAAAACATTTAATCAATCACCCATAATTCTTTTGTTTAGCCGAGTAAAGTTGCCGCTCTCAAAACCTTGATCAATTAGACCACAAAGAGAGTGGCAGCTCCAAAGTTCATGATTAAGATTTCAGAAACTTGATAGACAAAAAAAAACCACAACATTTTGAATATAAATTCAACAAACACCATTAAGTAATTTTAGCAAACAAAAAATAGACATTGTTTGAAAGATATTCTTTTGGCTTGATCATATCCACCAACAATCCTTCGGTGTTGTTGAATTTTCACTTGATTCAATTGAAGACGCATTGCTATGTTGGGTGAATGATGGTACCGGTACCTACAATATAAATAAAAAAAATAAAAAGACAATATAAGCATATATAATAAGCAAAATATATAAAGAGCAATAACAAACAACTAAAAAACAATCATTGCATAACCATCAACAAACAACTTATCAAGTAAGAAACAATCATTGCATAACCATCACAATTATCAAGCCGGCTTCAACTTATTGAGCCACATTTTTCTCCATATATGTCAATGACTATAACGTGAATGAACATTTGCAAATATCCACATATGTAAACATTAATGTCTTTTTGTATGCAAATAAAATAAAAAGAAAGTCACAATATCAATAAAAGCTAAAACAAGGTGATAATGACTTGATGTTAATTCTTCACAACCTTTATAAAAGTCGATTTCAACTTCCGTGGCTCCTTGTATATAAGAAATTTTTCACCTCTAAGCCAATCACTAGTACACACAAGTGCTTCCAACATTTTTTGATGTAATGATGCTCTAAATGGATCAACAACCCTTCTCCCAAGGCTAAAAGCTTTCTCAACGGTTGATGAAGGAATTACAAGAACATCCTTTGTAATCTTCGAAAGGATATGATGTGGCAATGAAATTTGTTCACATTTTTTTAAAATTCTTTCTATTTGAGAGATCCATTTTGATTGAATATGAAGGAAAAGAAAAAAATGGCGTATATGATTGAGGGTGTGTGAATTACCCACGACTACGTAGGTTCAAATCCACGATTGTATTGAACCTATTGGTGATGCTATAAGAGTCACATAGACCAAATATTTTTTTACCAAAAAGTGATGGTCCATTTAAGGAGAACTCATTGGACATTAGTGGAACCAAGAAGCACTAGCCCGTTATCCTTCCACTGCAAGGAGCGGGAGGTAGTCGCTGCTCTGTGAAACCAGCCTAACGCGGTGTCCTCCACATTATGAAACACATAGCCCACGCTTTCGCTTGGGCCACATGACTCACTCTCTGCTTGGAATGGGCAGGTCAGTAGGAAGCTACTTCAGAACCAGTCCAACAAGCTAACCCAATGTTCCATCACGCTGATACCCTCACATGAGTGACAAGCCCGCGTTACTGAGCTCGGTGATTGCAATGCCCAATCAAGGTTGATTATTAACTGAGCTTCTTTTATAATTATAGTCAATGTGGGATATGCAATGTTGTTCTTTCGCTTTCGTCCCACGACTTGGCATTAGAGGCTGTTTTCAAGCTTGGGGAAAGAGGAAATATGAAGCAAGTTAGGCAATTTAGAGAAATGGATATAATACAGGATTACAAGGGGAAACCCATCTTGGTTCTTAAATTTCATGAGAGATTGACAGGAAAATGACTTCCTAGGAACATTACAATAGGAAAATAAAAATTGATAAAATGAATGAAATTTCACCCTTAAATACAGTCATATGCTGGGAGTTTTGAGCATCAAGCCAGAAGGCATAAACAGCACAAAACATTTAATCAATCACCCATAATTCTTTTGTTTAGCTGAGTAAAGTTGCCGCTCTCAAAACCTTGATCAATTAGACCACAAAGAGAGTGGCAGCTCCAAAGTTCATGATTAAGATTTCAGAAACTTGATAGACAAAAAAAAAACCACAACATTTTGAATATAAATTCAACAAACACCATTAAGTAATTTTAGCAAACAAAAAATACACATTGTTTGAAAGATATTCTTTTGGCTTGTTCATATCCACCAACAATCCTTCGGTGTTGTGGAATTTTCACTTTATTCAATTGAAGACGCATTGCTATGTTGGGTGAATGATGGTACCGGTACCTACAATATAAATAAAAAAAATGTATAAGCATCGTATATAATAAGCAAAAAATATATAAAGAGCAATAACAAACAACTAAAAAACAATCATTGCATAACCATCACAATTATCAAGTAAGAAACAACAACGTACCCGGCTTCAACTTATTGAGCCACATTTTTCTCCATATATGTCAATGACTATAACGTGAATGAACATTTGCAAATATCCACATATGTAAACATTAATGTCTTTTTGTATGCAAATAAAATAAAAAGAAAATCACAATATCAATAAAAGCTAAAACATGGTGATAATGACTTGATGTTAATTCTTCACAACCTTTATAAAAGTCGATTTCAACTTCCGTGGCTCCTTGTATATAAGAAATTTTTCACCTCTAAGCCAACCACTAGTACACACAAGTGCTTCCAACATTTTTTGATGTAATGATGCTCTAAACGGATCAACAACCGTTCTCCCAAGGCTAAAAGCTTTCTCAACGGTTGATGAAGGAATTACAAGAACATCCTTTGTAATCTTCGAAAGGATATGATGTGGCAATGAAATTTGTTCACATTTTTTTTAAAATTCTTTCTATTTGAGAGATCCATTTTGATTGAATATGAAGGAAAAGAAAAAAATGGCGTATATGATTGAGGGTGTGTGAATTACCCACAACTACGTAGGTTCAAATCCACGATTGTATTGAACCTATTGGTGATGCTATAAGAGTCACATAGTCCAAATATTTTTTTACCAAAAAGTGATGGTCCATTTAAGGAGAAGTCATTGGACATTAGTGGAACCAAGAAGCACTAGCCCGTTATCCTTCCACTGCAAGGAGCGGGAGGTAGTCGCTGCTCTGTGAAACCAACCTAACGCGGTGTCCTCCACATTATGAAACACATAGCCCACGCTTTCGCTTGGGCCACATGACTCACTCTCTGCTTGGAATGGGCAGGTCAGTAGGAAGCTACTTCAGAACCAGTCCAACAAGATAACCCAATGTTCCATCACCCTGATACCCTCACATGAGTGACAAGCCCGCGTTACTGAGCTCGGTGATTGCAATGCCCAATCAAGGTTGATTATTAACTGAGCTTCTTTTATAATTATAGTCAATGTGGGATATTGTGACGACCCGACCCGGACTCCAATGCGGAATCCCAAGGTCGTTCCGTCAAGACAAGCTAAAGGACGGACAAGCACCCGCTAGGCGTAGTGGTGCGAGTCAAGAGTTGAACCAACAAACTCTAAACAGGAATATAAAGCCATAACGGCAAAACCGAATAACAAAAACTAAAATTTGCGGAAGCAAATCATAAGTGGAACCCAAGCTTATAATTATAAACTAAGGAATACAAGGCTGAGAGACGACTATCTCTCGACAAATCTACGACTTTACGCTGATGCAACACCTGCGACGTATTAACAAACCATCGGCCTAAGGCGGCCGGCGAACCAACAATACCCGATAAACAACCACTCAACGGCTACAACATGCCTGAGGGACAAATCAACTAAACGAATAAGATATTAAATACTAACAACTAAACCAATGTCTCTCGACGACTTAGAGTCGCTTTCTGGAGACGTAAACAACAATGACATAATACTAGAACGTGCGAGCTAAAACCTTGCTCGGGAAGACAACTGAATAAAGTCTAATTAAATACAATAGCTCGACCCAACAAGTCGGCTTCCAAAATAAACGACAGTAATAAAATACTAACATAACTACCCAAGTAAAGTTTACATAACTTCACATCCGTGTCTCACAAGATAATAACTACAATAATACTAATAACCCCAAGCTATTGCCAGGAAGACCACCGATATCGAACAAAAGCGCCTTTCAAGCGCACTAACGAGCTTCACTTGCAAAAACTAAGGAAAACAAACACACGAAATGAGTCATAATGACCCAGTAAGTTACTAAATGCAATGTATGGCATAGCATGGCGTGGTATGGCATAATGCACAAGCATGTATGAAATCATGGCATCTTTAAAGCATACCAATAATAAGCTTGTATTAAGTCACCAAGTAACATAAACTTCATAAACCACTTAGCACATTATCTTTCATATAAATGCTTATAGTAAGCCACATAAGGGATAGAGAAGTTACCCAAATAGTGCCAAGAATTTATTGTGCTCTACCCGCCAATACACAATGTTATACTAGTTCGTGCCATCGATGTTTTGTGGATTCATCGACTCACACCGAGAATCTACTCGGTATCAATAGCAGCCAATGCGCCACGTATTGTTACGGCAAAGGGCTACTTCCCCATTGCGGCCAACAACGGAGGGTGTGTGAGGTCAGTGCGGCGATCCATAGCGAATACGAATCTTACGATTCGTATAGGCGATGTCTCGTCCCACCCTGACAGAGCAAAGACAAGCCAAATAATGCCAGCTGGGCTTTTATGAAATGCACAAGTAGATATTTACTCGCATGCTCAAGCAAGAACCAAGACCGATCATAGTGGACATATCAAATCAAGTAGGACATAAAGTTCTACACACCAATTTAACAATGCACATATTTGCACATACTTAGCAAACCCAACTAACTTATCAGTTTAGTCCAAGAACCACATATTGAGGTATTCATAACCCTCAAGTCACAACCCAATCAAAAGTAGCATATAAACTCGAGAAACCACAATATGAGGTCTACTATAGCCCTCTACTCGGGATTAAACCAAAGACTATTATTTAGTCTAAGAACCACCATAAATCAAGACTTAGCATTTATCCTCACTTAAAGGTACACCGGACTCAACCATAGTCCCAACTGTCATATATGTTCGACTTCTTCAAAGCCAATCTTACGGGTATCAAACTAAGCCGTAGTCATAACCTCGCAAGTGCTTTCATGTGCACGCGACCAAATTCCCTAGAAGAGAACTCATTCAAATAATCATTTCTTAAAGTAATACGAGATCATAGGTTGATCTCTAATGCTCCGTGCCCTAACGAGCACGCTCTAAATAAATCCCCAATACGCCTCTATATCGTGGACGTCACAAATAGGGCACAATTCAAGATGCTCGGGTATTCATAATCAAAACCAACCAAACCCGAACGTCGTAGGATTTTAACCTAAGGCTCACCATCATAATATTGAACCTATAACAACTCCATTGAGTCTTAATACTAAGTTTCATCATTTACGCACTTCATCAATTCCAACATTAATACCCACTTTATTTAACAACAATATATATCCAATAATTCTGGCTTAATTCTCAAGCCCTAAAATTCACGACAAAACCCAACATAATTCAAAACCCATTTCATAAATCACATTATTTCAATTAAATGTTCCTACTCATAATTTCTAGTGAGTTCATTTATCCAAAGCCCCAACCATAGGCATTCTTCCACAATAAATCCAAGTAACATATAGTCATGGTTTCTAGCATGCTCATAGGCCTAGAAACACAAAATGAAGAGCAATCACATATTCAACAATCATAGAAGTCACTCTACAAATGCTCCTAACAAGTTCTTACTTCCAAAAATCCCCAAATTGGGCATACAAAGCATAACAAGTGTTCATTGCCCACAAATAGCATACAAGTTGTTTTCCTTAGGGCCAATGAACCAAAATCAAAAGGGAGTAACTTACCTAGCTTGAGGTGAAAACTCGAGAACCAAAATCCGATCGGTGAAGTTGTTCTACACGTCGAGGGCTTCAAGATTCCGAAGTTTGAAGGCAATCGGTTGGTTGGATCGTCTTGGATCGAAGAGAGAAGAAGCTAGGGCTTGAAATCTCCCATGGAGACTCTCTCTCTCTCTCTCTAATACGTATTGTGGAGGAGAAGAAATGAGAGGATTTGGTGCAAGGGTTTGGGTATTTATACTCCCAAAATAAGGAGGGCACAAAAGAACTTTCTCAAGTGCAATTAGTAGAGATTAGGACTAATCAAACACTAATCTAACCTTAATTAACTTCTAACTAATGTTAGGACATGATTTGGGTTAAGTATGGGTGGTTAGGAAGGGTTTAGAGGGGTTTAATGAGGGTAGGATAGGTATAATTCGTCAAAACCCAAAAGCAGGGGCAAAAATCCCGTAAGTGACATTTTATGTTGAGGCGGGCGCCTCACATTATTGAGCGGGCGCACTGGGACTCGACCCATCTCCAAATTTGCAATTTGCTCCCAGAGAACTTGAGGCGGGCGCCTCGCTCATGGAGGGCGCACAGGCTTGCAGGCTTTGCTCATGCTCTGAAACTTGGTCTAACATGTCCTAAATGTTCCCAAACTCATGGGCAACTATTCTAGGTCTAACCCGACTCAAAACAAGTCGGAAACACACGAACAACTCAGAAACAATTCGGACTTAGGGAAGAGTCTGACAACGTGCGGCCGAAGCGAACGAATGAACTTCATAATCGAGCGAGCAATGAAGGGAGACTTTTAAGGCAAGTCTAAGGGCTAATGAAGAAGCTTAAATACTTCTAGAAATTGAATAACAACTAGGGAAATAAGAATCCCAAAGGAGAGCGATTACGCGACTCGATTCCCAAACTTCTGCGATAGAGGCGAGCAGCTATCTCCAAAACTTCCAAATCATCGATAGACTTAAGGAACACCTCCAACTTGAAGTCTAATGCATCTAAACATGTTAATAAACCATCTTATAAAGGTCTAGGACCCAAGCAGAAGTCACGAACACAAAAGCATAAGCAAACCCTCAATCGCGTCGCATTCAGGCTATCGTCGAGTCACGACTTGTGACTTTAGCAAGTCAACAACTATATGGAGTCTCTTAATAATGTTTTGGTCTTAATATGGTCTCTCATACATATCTAGACTCTCTTGCAAACCAAACATACCGTCGACAAAGGAAGAAGTGCAAGTATAGCAAATAAGCAGAGATAACGAAGGAGCGGGGTGTCACAGCTCTCTCCACCTTAAAAGAATTCGTCCCGAATTCTAAATCATGATTACAAACCACAATACATCGAGTTCTCTTAAAACCACCAACCTAGACTCGAATCTCGAGTCTACCACCCTGATATACGAAGGGTTAAACTCTAATAATCCAAAATTCGAAAGTCTGACTCTCGATAGACCGACATCTACACTTACGATTGAAAATAACATGACTCATGCTTGAGTCAAATACACATCTGAACAACACTAGGCCTGTACAAAACCCCAAATTTCAACATGAACACATTCAACTACTCAGAAACTATTTGTCTCGGGGCATCATGAAATTCAAGAACAAGAGATTCTAAGTTACAAGAATTAATAATTGCCTATGGAGCAATTTACAAACAAATCAAAGATAAGCAAATCGGCATTTCAAACCATGTAGATCACACTCACGATTTTTCCAATCGCGCGTAATAACACATAAGAGCACGTTAATGACGTGTTTTGAAAATTCATTCCATTTTAGTCCATTCCATTTGGTAGCGGTATAGTCAATTTCTAACTTAATTCTTACCAATCCTAGTCAACGGCGAATACCTTTTGCTCACCAATTCGAGGTACCTCTTGAATTAGCTTCAAAAGTTTCCGTCGTAAGGATCGAAGGTTCATGAATAAAAAGTTTTAAGCATCCTTCAAACAGGTCCTATACTAATGAAATGAATGAACATGAATTTATGAGATGAGAATTTAATATACTACTATGTAAATGCATCAAGTAGGTGTTTCCTACAACTAATGCACGTAATTGAATAAAATCAAACCAAGTAACAAGGTCTATTACCTTGGCAGCCAACAATTATAGCTATCACAAAACTCGTGTATCTAGTACACCCAACCAAAATGACTTCCTAGTAATCACCACGAATCGACAAGGCTACTAATGCCCAAACGTCTATACTCCATAAAACTATCCTTTCTTGAGCTCTAGACCAAGTCTACTGACCAATGCATACACTAAGCATCCCTAACACAACGTTAACGTCTCAATACTCGCGGTGAAGCGTCAATCTCTCGGTGTAACCATGATTATCTTCTAAATCGCAATCTTGAACCTTCTCACAAGTCAGTGGGTATCCTACTCGTATAGTAACCACTAACAATAATATGGTATTATATTATTCATTACATAAAACTTACCTTTATTGAATATACAAACATCATACCAAACCAATAAGTATCAATATACAATTCATACTTCATATATATACATACTATGGCCTTATATATATAACCACACAAAACCACAACTCTATATATAGCATAGTCTTATACATATATATAGACTAAACAAGAATCCATACACCACGTGTGATTACCTACCGGTAATCCACAAAACAAACCATATCATATATCGATCTCACATTGGGTATTATTCCCGATCGAGCAAATAACCAATATTACACAATACACCATGTAAGGTATGTATGAATGCACATGAGCTAACGATTAAAGCGTACTCATAATAATGATAATAGTAAAGACGATATAATATATACATATATACAAGAATGTACCTTCCTATTTCGATAGGTTTCAAAACTTCGCATGATAGCCAACCGCCACGGCACTGACCCGACCTCAAACTCTAGGCCGGCCATCCCCATCTCTCTTAGCCCCAGCATCACGCCGGCGCTACCGGTGATTGGCCTTAAGCTTTGGACAATCTTTCTTCAAGTGAGTTCCGTCACCACAATAGTAACACTTCCAGTCTTTCCCAACACCTATCCTCGGTGTGTCACGTCCTCTTACAAAAGTTACATGTCAACACGTCACCTCGTTTTCTCCGAGTAGAAGTAGTAACACCACTCCGGCCACCCGAAACGCACCTTTCCTTGACTAAGCTTGTTTGAGGTGCCGGTGTCCTCTCTTAACATCATTGCTTCTATTAGTCTTGATATTTTCTTTTGGCGTACTCCTCGATGTCCAACTCCATCGCATATGCACGATCCACGGCCACTTGGAAATCTGTGCGGTAATGGAATAAGCGCCTACGATATTTCGTCTTCGGGCCTTTCACAAACCTCTCGGTCTTCCTAGCCTCATCGGCACCAAGTAACTACGATGCTGAGCCAACTCCATAAACTTTGTTGAATCTTGAGCCACGGTCATATCTCCTTGTTCTAACACTAGAATTCCATCTCTCTTCCTTCTCAATTCTTCGCTGCAGGACTAAACCGTACCATAAACTCCTTGACAAAGTTCTCCCACACTCGAGGTACTCCATGCCGCCTCCAACGATCTCGTAATTCAAGCCACCAATGCTCGGCCGCACCATCCAATCTAAACACCGCTAAGATAACCATTTCTTGGATGTACAACCCAAAACTACAAAGATCTTCTCCATACTTTCTAGCCAATGTTTCGCCTCAATAGTATCGGCTCTCCATCGAAACTTTCGGTTTAAACTTCAAGAATTTCGCAAGGGCACGGTAGAGTCGTCTTCCGGTCAAACATCGTTGAGGAGTCACTGCAGCGGATCGTTAATATTTTCCCCTCTCGCCGCCACGGTGCACTCGAACAAGGTATAATAGAACTAGCTCCACTCCAGTTCCGACATAATACGCCTACAAAAGAACACTTTCGGCGTTAATATCTCAACAATAAACCCAACCCAAACAAGGCCAAGGAACCTATCTGGCGAAATAGCTAACCTATAGCTCGATATTAAGCGTGACGGCCTTGACTGGACTCCAATCACGGAATCCCAAGTCGTTCAGTCAAGACAAGCTAAGGGCGGACAAGCAGCTAGGCGTAGTAGTCTTGAGTCAAGAGTTGAACCAACAAACTCTAAACAGAATGTAAAGCCATAACGGCAAAACCAGAATAACAAAACTAAAATCTGGAAGCAAATCATAAGTGGAACCCAAGCTTATAATTATAAACTAAGGAATACAAGGTGAGAGAGGCGACTATCTCTCGACAAATCTACGACTTCGCGTGATGCCAACAACTGCGCAAGCGTACAACAAACCATCGGCAACCTATAGGCCGGCGAACCAGCAGAATACCAGCACGATAAACAACCACTCAACGGCTACAACATGCCGGAGGGACAAATCAACTAAACGAATAAGATATTAAATACTAACAACTAAACCAATGTCTCTCGACTAGAGTCGTCGGAGACAGAAACAACAATAACATAATACTAGAACGTGCGAGCTAAAACTTGCTCGGAAAGACAACGGAATAACTTCTAATTAAATACAACAGCTCGACCCAACACGTCGGCTCCCAAAATAAACGACAATGAAATACTAACATAACTACCCAAGTAAAGTTTACATAACTTCACATCCGTGTCTCACAAGATAATAAATACAATACTAATAACCCCGAAGCTATTGCGGGAAGACCACGATATCGAACAGCGGAAGCAAGCTTCTTAACGCACTAACGAGCTTCTTGCAAAAACTAAGGAAAACAAACACACGAAAATGAGTCATAATGACCCAGTAAGTTACTAAATGCAATGTATGGCATAGCATGGCGTGGCATGGCATAATGCACAAGCATGTATAAAATCATGGCATCCCTAAAGCATACCAAAAATAAGCTTGTATTAAGTCACCAAGTAACATAAACTTCATAAACCACTTAGCACATTATCTTTCATATAAGTGCTTATAGTAAGCCACATAAGGGATAGAGAAGTTACCCAAATAGGGCCGTTGTGTTGCTCCTGCAATACACAATGTTATACTAGTTCGTGCCATCGATGTTTTGTGGATTCATCGACTCACAGAGAATCTACTCGGTATCAATAGCGACCAATGGCGCGCGTATTGTTGCGGCAAAGGGCTACTTCCCCATTGCGGCCAACAACGGAGGGTGTGTGAGGTCAGTGCGGCGATCCATAGCGAATCTGAATCTTACGATTCGTATAGGCGATGTACGTCCCCACCTGACAGAGCAAAGACAAGCCAAATAATGCCAGCTGGGCTTTTATGAAATGCACAAGTAGATATTTACTCGCATGCTCAAACAAGAACCAAGACCGATCATAGTGGACATATCAAATCAAGTAGGACATAAAGTTCTACACACCTATTTAACAATGCACATATTTGCACATACTTAGCAAACCCAACTAACTTATCAGTTTAGTCCAAGAACCACATATTGAGGTATTCATAACCCTCAAGTCACAACCCAATCAAAAGTAGCATATAAACTCGAGAAACCACAATATGAGGTCTACTATAGCCCTCTACTCGGGATTAAACCAAAGACTATTATTTAGTCTAAGAACAACCATAAATCAAGACTTAGCATTTATCCTCACTTAAGGTACAGGACTCAACCATAGTCCCAATGTCATATATGTTCGACTTCTTCAAAGCCAATCTCACGGGTATCAAACTAAGCGTAGTCATAACCTCGCAAGTGCTTTCATGTGCAGCGACCAAATTCCCTAGAAGAGAACTCATTCAAATAATCATTTCTTAAAGTATCGAGATCATAGGTTGATCTCTAATGCTCCGATGCCCTAACGAGCACGCTCTAAATAAATCCCCAATAAGCCTCATATCGGTGGATGTATGCAAATGGGGCACAATTCAAGATGCTCGGGTATTCATAATCAAAACCAACCAAACCCGAACGTCGTAGGATTTTAACCTAAGGCTCACCATCATAATATTGAACCTATAACAACTCCATTGAGTCTTAATACTAAGTTTCATCATTTACGCACTTCATCAATTTCAACATTAATACCCACTTTACTTAATCAAAAATATATCCAATAATTCGGGCTTAATTCTCGAAGCCTAAAATTCACAACAAAACCCAACATAAATCAAAACCCATTTCTTAAATCACATTATTTCAATTAAATGTTCCTACTCATAATTTCTAGGAGTTCATATATCAAAAGCCCCAATCATAGGCATTCTTCCACAATAAATCCAAGTAACATATAGTCATGGTTTCTAAAATGCTCATAGGCCTAGAAACACAAAATGAAGAGTAATCACATATTCAACAATCATAGAAGTCACTCTACAAATGCTCCTAACAAGTTCTTACTTCCAAAAATCCCCAAATTGGGCATACAAAGCATAACAAGTGTTCATTGCCCACAAATAGCATACAAGTTGTTTTCCTTAGGTCAATGAACCAAAATCAAAAGGGAGTAACTTACCTAGGCTTGAGTGAAAACTCAAGAGAACCAAATCCGAGCGGTGAAGTTGTTCTACACGCCGAGAGGCTTCTTCAAGATTCAAGTTTGAAGGCAATCGGTTGGTTGGATCGTCTTGGATCGAAGAGAGAAGAAGCTAGGGCTTGAAATCTCCCATGGAGACTCTCTCTCTCTAATACGTATTGTGGAGGATGAGAAATGAGAGGATTTGGCTGAATTGTGAAGAGGTTAGGCTATATATACTCCCCAAGTAATGAGGGCAAAATAGGGAACTCCTTGGTACAATTAGTAGAGATTAGGATTAATAAATCACTAATCTAACCTTAATTAACTTCTAACTAATGTTAGGGCATGATTAGGACTAAGTATGGGTGGTTAGGAAGGGTTTAGAGGGGGTTTAATGAGGGTAGGATAGGTATAATTCGTCAAAACCCAAAACAGGGCAAAATTCCCGTAAGTGACATTTTATGTTGAGGCGGGCGCCTCACATTATTGAGGCGGGCGCACAGGACTCGACCCATCTCCAAATTTGCAATTTGCTCCCAGAACTTGAGGCGGGCGCCTCACTCAATGCCAGGCGAGCGCCTGGGCTTCTGGGCCTGCTCTATGCTCTCAAAACTTGGTCTAACATGTCCTAAATGTTCCCAAACTCATGGGCAACTATTCTAAGGTCTAACCCAACTCAAAACAAGTCGGAAACACACCCGAACAACTCCCGAAACAATTTGGAGCGAAACCGGGAAGAGGTGCAACAACGTGCAACCGAAACGACGAATGAACTCGCAATCGAACGAGCAATGAAAGGAGACTTTTAAGGCAAGTCTAAGGGCTAATGAAGAAGCTTAAATACTTCTAGAAAGTCGAATAACAACTAGGGAAATAAGAATCCCAAAGGAGAGACGATTACGCGACTCGATTCCCGAACTACGCGATAGAGACGAACGCTATCTCCAAAACTTCCAAATCATCGATAGACTTAAGGAACACCTCCAACTTGAAGTCTAATGCATCTAAACATGTTAATAAACCATCTTATAAAGGTCTAGGACCCAAACCGAGGTCACGAACGCAAAACGCAAGCAAACCCTCAATCGCGTCGCATTCCGACTATCGTCGAGTCACGACTTGTGACTTTAGCAAGTCAACAACTATATGGAGTCTCTTAATAATTTTTTGGTCTTAATATGGTCTCTCATACATATCTAGACTCTCTTGCAAACCAAACATATCGTCGACAAAGGAAGAAGTGCAAGTATAGCACGCAAACCGAGATAACGAAGGAGCGGGGTGTCACACCTATCATGATGATTATGGGCACACAATAGAGGAATGTTGGCCATTGAAGAAGGCCATACAGAAATTGATTAATGAAGGTCGGCTTGACCGTTTCAAGAGATGGAGGAAGCAGAGGAAATGTTCCTCGGAGAGATGCCCCACCGATCAGAGGTGTAATTAATGTAATAAAGGATGAAGAGCCCACTCCGACCCAGCTCGGTAAACAAATTTACTCTTTGTCGAAAGTTGTGGATCGCCCAACAGCTTTGCAGGTTGGAGAAGAAGCTATACAATTTACTCACAGCGAGTTGGCGAGTAATGTGGCAGGCGAGCAGTCCTTGATCGTTTCGGCCTTGGTGGATGGATGGGTCGTGCACAGAATCCTGGTTGATACCGGTGCTTATCGGGATGTGATGTATTACTCATGCTTTCAGGGCTTGGAGCTTAGCGATGATCGACTCAAGCCATATGCTGGAACATTGGAGGGATTCACTAATCATAAGGTACCGGTTAAGGGCACGGTCGAACTGGAGGTTTTTATTGGTGAAGGGAGTCGGACACGAGTTAAGAAGATCACTTTCATGGTGATCGATTTAAAGTCTCCCTACAACATTATCTTAGGCGTGCTGAGCATGACCAAGTTCCAGATGGTCGCATCTATTCCACATCAACGTGCTAAGTTCTATTGATCAAGGAGTGGGTGTGTTGAGAAGTCAGCCCCGGGCAGTGCTCGAATACGTGCGCGACAGTCAACGGAAGAAGCAGAAGCTGACCTTGGAAGATGGCGAGCAGAAGATAACTGTCAGTACCAAGGAAACGCCTCATGTGATGGTGGGGCCATCAGTAATAGCCATGGTGAATGAAGACCATGACGTGGATGATAGCTCTTTGCCGACATTGAAGTCGGGAGAGCAGGACGAGCACGGGGTTGGTGTAAGCTTGCCTGTGAGTCAGACTGGTGGTGATGACATTTGCTCCTTGCCGACATTGGAGTCGGGGGAGCAGGTTGAACAGCATGATGAGGCAAGTGTGGTTCCAAAAAAGGTTGGTGTGAGTCATGATGGTCCTTTGCCGACGCCTGGGGGACGTCGGGGGGAAGAAACGAAACAAATTGAGGATATGGATGTAGACCAGCTTGACGCGGTTGAGGTTCAAGCTAAGAAAGAGGAGAAGGTGGAGTGTGATACACTCCAAATGCGAGATGAGCCAGAGTTTACGACTCAGGACGAGCTCGAGGAGGTGGTTATAAATTCTGCCTACCCCGAGCAGAAAATAAAAATTGGAAAGGCTTTGTCGGTGGAAGCTCGTGCAAACTTGATTAAGCGACTTCAGCGACTTGGATGTTTTCGTGTGGAGACTGGAAGATATGCAGGGCGTAAGCGAGACAGTGGCTTTGCTTCGACTTAATGTGGATCCTGCTTTTCGGCCAATTCAGCATCGGCCTAGAATTTATTCTGTTGAGAAGGATCAAGCGATCAGGGAGAAAGTTGAGAAGTTGCTCAACGCTGACATTATCGAGGAGATACATTACCCAACTTGGTTGGCTAATGTAGTTATGGTTAAGAAATCCAACAGCAAATGGCGGATGTGCGTGGATTTCACGATTTGAATAAGGCTTGCCCGAAAGATTGCTATCCTTTGCTCACCGAATTGACAAGGCAGAGGCCCCGGTATAGCGTGAGGAGCTCCTTAGTTTCATTGATGCCTATGCGGATATCACCAAGTCAAGATGAATGAGCGGGATAAGGCTCAACGGCTTTACGGCGGCGGGGGGGCTCTCTTGTTACAAGATGATGTCGTTTGGTGCGAAAAATGCGAGAAGCCACTTATCGAGAGAATGGTGAATAAGATATTCACTTCGCGATTGGAAGGAATGTTGAAGCTTACATTGACATGGTGGTAAAGACTAAAGGGCACGAGCATCTCGATAGACTTGGCGAAACCTTTGCCAACCTCGGGAAAAATAACATGAAGCTCAACCCGAGCAAGTGTGTATTTGCGGTGGCGGGCAAGTTCTGGGGTTCATGGTGGCTGAGAGGCATTGAGGTCAATCTGAAAAAATAAAGGCATTGGTTACTATGAAGCTTCCCCGATGTATCAAGGACGTGCAAAAGCTTAATGGTAGAGTGATAGCTATTGGTCGTTTCATTTCAGTCGGTAGAGGTGCTTGTCATTCTTCAAGGTTCTTCGTGGGAACAAAGGGTTTGAATGGACACTGTGTCGAGAGAGGCCTTCGGCGATTAGTGAAGTACTTGGGAAGTCCTCCTTTCTTTGGCGGCCGGTTTTAGGAGAAAAAACATTTGTATGTTTAAGCGGCCCGGTAGCAGCTGTGTTGATTAGGGAAGAGTGTAATGTTCATAAGCTTTGTTTATTATGTGTCGAAAGCCCTCACTGCTGTAGAGGGAAGGTATTTTAATGCAGAAAAATTGGCTTATTCACTTGTCGTTCTTTAAAACTTCGAGCTTTACTTTCGGTGTGTGTATCTTGATATGCCTCTTAGAAAAATCTTGCACAAACCAGACTCTTCTGGTCGTTTGCTCACTTGGTCTATCGAGTTAACTGAGTTTGATATTGATTATCAACCTCGACGACGATTAAGGCACGAGCTTTAGCGGACTTTGTGGTGAGACTAGCTTCAAGGATTCTGCGAGGAGGAGGTCCCATCCAGGCGACATCGGCAAGTATACCAAATTCAAAACCCCGTCAGTATTGTTGGGAGTTACATATCGATGGTTCGGCCAGCAGGTTTGGGAGTGGAGCCGGGTTGGTGTTAGTTCCACCCAAGCAGGATGTAGAGTTTGAAAAAGCATTGCGCTTTAAGTTTCCAACTTCCAACAACCAGGCCGAGTATGAAGCATTGATCGCGGGGCTCGAGCTCGCGAGGATGTGGGAGTGCGAAGTGATTGTATATTGTGATTCAGTTGGTGGTAAACCAAGTCGAGGAGAGCAATTATGTGGTTCATCATCGGCCTTGGTTCATTACTACTGCGATGGTGAAAGAGATTCTAAAGGACTTAGATTATTGGGAATGGGTGCGAATTGCTCGTGAGAGATAACATGCGGGTCGATTACTTATCCAAAATGGTGAAGATGAAATTTAGTCTTTGCACCGGAGTCATGATCGAGCATTTGGAGGTTCTGTTATAGAAAAGGAGGTGATCATGGACATTGAGTCGACTTCAAAGTGTTGGATAGGCGATTTAAAGGCTTACATTGAGCGGGGACTTTGCAGGATAAGGCGGAGGCTAGAACCATTAAGCGGTCATGCCGATATCTTATTCGGATAACATAATTTATGAGGCGGTCTTACACGACTTTGCTTCGATGTGTGCGACCGAGAGATGGCCGAGGCATTTTGGGTGAAATACATGAAGGTAAATGTGGCGGTCATCAGGGCCAAAGGTCATTGGCGAAAAAATCTGGCATTTGGGTTTTATTGGATTACTTTGGCGGGGATCTTTGAAATGTATGTTCGTCGGTGTGACAAGTGTCAGCGTATGCAGACATACCACTTACCTCCGAGCGAGACTCACGTGGTTGCATCATGACCATTTATATGTGGGAATAGATCTCATTGGCCCATTTCCATTAGCTCGGTCAAAGTTTAAGTATCACGGTGGTCGTTGTGGATTAATTTACTAAGTGGGTGGAGGCTAAGCCTTTGGCGACCATTAGTGAAGTTAATGTGATCGATTTTGTTCACAAGCATATATGGTGTCGATTTGGAGTTCCACGAGCAATTTTGTCGATCATGGGACCCAATTTTACGAAAAGTTTACCAAAGCATGCGGCGGATGCGGGTGAAGCATTGGCAATCTCGGTGGCATACCAGAGGTAATGGGCGGTGAGGCGCTAATAAACAGTCTTGCATGTCCTTAAGCGAAACCTTGAAGATAAGAGGCGGAAGATGGGTGGATGAGTTGCCTTACCTTGTGGGCGGTTAGAACAACGATCGAGTGCACATAGACACCCCAATTTCGTACCCAGTATGTAAGCATAAAATATCAAGAAGCTGTTAAAACTTAACAAATGTCAAGTTACGAGGAGTCAAAAATGCGAGAAAACGGGGATGCGCTAAGCTTGAAGCTACGAGGGGTAAAGAGCACAAAATTGAATGTTGGAAGGCGGCATGGTGCCGCACCAAGGACCCGCAGTGCCGCACAAGGGTGGCCTTGGCAGCGCCATGCCTCCCATTTCGTCTCTCGAAGCCGGATTGTACAAATTCGAAGCCAAGGTACAAAATTGTTGATGCGTGATGCACAAATCCGAGAAATTCCCAGAGTCCTGCTCTGCTATAAATAGAAGCCTCGGCCTCTCGGTTTATTCATTTTTATCGCCTGAGAAATTCTCTGCGTTCCTTGGCGAATAGTTCGAGAGGTGCGAGATAGGTGAGTGGAACCCCTAAAGTCTTCAAACCCCGTCCAAACTCCGCCAAAATAAATATCCACAGGTTATAAGTAATCCTAGCCTAGTTGTTAGGTATCCACCTCATTTCGACCCAAAAATCCCAAAGTAATGGTTACTGCTTGGTGGCACCATAAGTCGTTATTCCGCCCAACCAAAAGGCCAAAACCACAAAACTAAGCCGTCATTCCTTGAGACCAAACAAATCAAAACTACCACATATAAGCCGTCACTGCGCCCAAATCACATCAACAACAAACAACAAAGTCTCCTACCACTGAAGAGCGAGCTGACCACCCTTCTAAAGGTAAAACCTTTAAGGGGGCCATTCATTTTTATTTATTTACTTTCTTGTCTTTTATCTTTTAAAAAGTTGTTATTTAAATCCGGCACAATGTAGCCATTATAAGCCGTTGTGCTGTCCGGATTAGAATAGGAAATATTATGTAAAAAAACCGTTATAATGGCCAAATTTTCTTAAATATGCGTAATTAATGAAAGGAAGCGGTACGTGAGTCAGTAAATAATGTAGCCACGAATGTATTTGTTTAAATTTCCTGTCATTTTAATACCTTATTTATTTGTGAAATAAATATGACAATAAGCATACTTGACCAAAAACCATTTCGAGGCAGAAAGAATGAGTTGGGTGCCTAGCACATTCCCAACTCGTAATTTAGCCTCCGAACCCGTTTTCTTTTTCTCTGGTTTATTTATTTATTTATTTTGGTTTTGCTTTATTTGCCTTAAAATAAAGATGGCGACTCTAAAACTTTCGGATTCAGTGGGGCCTCGCAACATTCCCTCTTTGCACTTTCAGTTCTTACAAGGGAGATATGGGAATGGAGGAGTGATGCATTCTCATATCTGGTATCCTAAACAAGGATAACTTGATACGAAACTCAAGCTCCATAATATGAATGGGCCATAAGGCTATTTTTAATAAAATCCAGTGGGGCGTCGCAATTTCCTTTTTGCACTTTTAGTTTTCCCCTAAAAGGGAAAATGGGAATGGAAAAGTAATGCATTCCCATATCTTGGTATCCCTAAACAATGGATAACTTGATGCGGGAAACCATAAGTTCCCATATTGGATACAAAATCCACTCAAGGCAACAGAGGCACATTCAAACTCTTAACATAGGCGGCCTCCCTACTTCTTTTGATTTCATCTTCCCCCAAACAAAGGGAGGGTGGAGCGAAGCGATGGTGTCCCGCATCACTGCGTCACGCACTATCAAGAGCGAGGCGCAGTCGCACACCAGGGAACCTCACGGTGGCGACTTCTGTTTGGGGTTGTTTTATTTTAAATAAAATGGAGGGCTAGACTCGTAAAATAAAACTTTTTGTTTTTATTTGTTTTAAAGGCTATGATATGCTTGTTATATTAATTTACGCATTTGAATAAAGTGTTCCTATCGGCTATGGCTATATTTGTGGATATGATCCTCCATCTTGCGAAGTTTCGTTCGATAAGCATTACAGTGTGTTTAAGAATATTAAAAATTCAAAAAAAAAATATATAAATATATCAATAAAAAATTTGAAAATAAAAAATATATATATATAATATATATTATATATGTTAAAATAAAATCCAGTGACACAAAAGGTGGGGCTTTATTTTATATATTCCTTTATTCTCAAACTTATTGTTCATTTTCTTTTTTATTATTATTATGCATTTATATATATTGCATTCATGTCATTTTATTTTTTGGGGAGCATAGGACCAAATTTGTAATTAATAGGGATAGATAGTTTCCCCACTTTTCTTTCTATTTCTTAATGTGATGTGCTTGCTTGCTAGTTCAAACTAAAAAGCGAAAATCCACACAAATAACAAGACATGCCATATATGTTTTATTTTTACGTTCATATATCGTAAATAAATAAAAGATTTTCTTGTTTTCTAGATACCACACACGTACATGCATATAGCTATATTCGGCTGTTACCCTACACCATGGCCGGCTACCCCTGCATGAAGCCAAGCGTTAGAATGCATATAGATTCTCGAGGACACTTCATTGACCGAATAGGTTTTTGTATCTACGAATTGTGAGTCGGCCCACACCAAAAAAAAAAGATATATGAAAAGAAAAGCAAATATATATATATATATATATATATATATATATATATATATATATATATATGTATGATATCTAAAAAAAATGCGCAGTTTAGAAAAAAAAATGAATGATAAAAATAAGCTGGCAACAAAAAAAAAAGATAATAAGTAGGGGCGATTATTATTCTCGATGCTTTCGACCTAGACCATTCGAATGGTGGATCACGGAAAGAGTATAGGCCACCCGCTGGGACCGATCCGGTCCCTGGGGAGTCGAAGGCGGGTGGAATACGTTGGTCGGACTACGGAGAAAGAATCCTTTGTTCGAGAAAAGTTAAAGAGACCATCAAAATAAAGCGGGTGCTTATCAGGTCAATTGTAGGGAACAAAAATAAATAATAATAAAGGCACGCTGTACTCCAAACCCAGAAAGCC
>CM028382.1:71668622-71702637 GCA_013146195.2 Codonopsis lanceolata | reverse complement strand
TAATGGGTTGTTGTTATCATCGAACATCTTGAAGGCTATTTATACGATCAGCGGCCTCGGCCGCTAATAGCGATGTTGCATAGGGACCTCATCCCATATAATCAATTTCGTCCCTAAACAACTCGCATGAATTGACTGTTTAGTGAAAGAACATATAGTGTCTTCCAACACATTCAATGGTAGACAAAATGTAGAATGTGCGCTTCTACCGCCTACCAACAATAATGATGCAATTCCGCATGATGCGACACAAATCACGATATGACCAAGTGGATCGGCATCTCCACGCAATGGTGTTGTATAAAAATGTTTTTCCTGTACCAGCACAAAGACCCCATTCAAGAAAAAGTCTTCCTTGATTTTCAACCACCGAAGAGATTACAACTTCGAAACAGAGTCGTTGACCATCATTCAAATAGTTAATATTTTCTTCCGCACTGCCTGCGCATCATCGTCTTGAGCTGCCTATGTTCCCACAATAGTCTCGTTGTTGCCTACGATTTGTGTCCAATTTTCATTTGGGAGGGCATCGGTGGAAAATCTTGTAAACCTTTACCGATTCTTGTAATATTTCATTCAAGAGATGCAAACCATAATCTGTTACTTGACTATCACTTGATTTGTAATTCCAAAATTTATACGCAATTGGTGTGGAAGATCATCACATATATTCAATGCAAACTTATTCCACAACTCATCGCCGGTATCGAGAACATTGTGTTAGTATAAGCGCAAATAATCTTCTCAATTGATATCCGCCTTCATAACGATGCTTCTTCTAAACATTGCGCCCATTCTTCATCATCTTCTAAAAGACCCCGTGCAACACATGCATCTTTGAATGTATCATATCGAACACCATTATACGTGCGTAAATTTTCCCACGATGTTGGGCCTTTCACAGTAATTAGTAATAGTCGAAGGTAAAATCTCTCTCCACTCGAGGGGCTAGCAAAATATATTCTACCAATAGCTTTGCTTGCATAGTTAGGATGCCCATGCGTTTCCAAAAAAAAATTTATTCCAAGTGTAATTTTGTGGCATTTGTTGATATGTTAAACCTCGGCCATTCTATCGGAAGCACAACAATTAAAAAAGCCATTAATTTTGTTACTTTCTCCGCAGCCTTGTTGACGATTCGATCTCCCGATCGCTTTGAATCAAAAGTAACATTATGTTCTCCAGGGAGATGGAGATCCAATCGAACAACATTAGGAAATTCTTCATGTAAAGTGTTGCCAAATAATCGCCATGCAGCTTCTGGCGGTCCAATATACCTATCAAGATATTGTTTGATCTCATCTCCTCTCCCCAAAACCATTGTTGCTCTATCATGTCCTTTATAGATGTATTTATTAATGTATTTCACACATCTCATCCCAAAGACATACTTCCACATTAATATGACAGTTAAACATCTCGTTAGATAAGGATTATACGGTACAACATCTCTATGATCCGCTTGTTTCCCCGCCACCATCAATACCACGTCATTCTTAAGGCGTCGACGATAGACGGATAACCGGTCCACAATCAATAGAAGTAGTTTCAAGCCCATAGCTTTGTATATCGCTTTCTTGCAAAAATTATTCTCCATACATTGCGCACTTGGGTTTCTCATCCCGCATGGTCCATGTATCATGCATCTTTTACTCTTGTGTCAAAAAGTGCAGGTTACTAATCTGGACGAGGTAACTCATAGAGACCACCCTATCAACTTGTTCTCGTGTTTTGATCTTATCAAAGTTCCTCAGGTTGAGAAAAAATAGAGCATGCATATGAGGCAATCCTCTTTCTCAAACTCGATTGTAAAAACATATGCTTCTATTCGCCCAAACACCCTATTTTCTTTAATCGCTTTTTATCAATTGTTTCCTTTAATTCAAAACTTCGCAACCAAATCCGGTCGATCACCTACGCTTGATTAGGTAGTAGAGCATCATTAATTTCCGCCACGCCATGGGTTAGCGATCATGGTTAAAAAATATCGGGGTGTTTGTATGCGCGAGTAATTGCCATAGAATCCTCGAAAATTTTCATACATCCTGTCTCGGTCCACCAAGGTGAAAGAAGATGGGAGAATATATCTTGTACCGCTTGATCCGGTCTTGATCCCTCTTCATCATGGATTTCTTGGAGGTCTTTATAGCGATCAACACGAAAAAATTGAAGGTTGTTTTCTAATGTAGTGAAGACGGTTTTGCTCGCAGTGTGCCTGCATCCGGACCAAAAATTCCCGAAGCGATTTTGGGCTCTCAAAATGGTTGAATATTCTAAGTTCGTTGGAATAGACGATAACTATAATAATCCATCATTGTGAGTCGGTTTCTTGTTGTTGTACTTGGAGCATCTATACGCACATCCCAAAGTGTCATTGACGGTTCCCACCCTAGCTCCCCAAATGGAAACAACAACACGTAGTGTAATGGTGCATATCTTTGGGTGACATTCAGCGATCCGCATTAAGCCTTGGTCTCCTCGTAATACACAACAATATCTCTTGATCCCCTTCTTTCGGTACCATCACCCGGCAATATTACTTGCAATCTCTATTGTTGGTGCATTATACGATGGATCGTTTTTGGATTGTAGCATAAAACCGGCGTAAATCTTGATTAGATTGATCTTCATTTTGTTGTAATATTTCGTGAGCTTGGCGAAATTTAGTTACAAATGGATTGTTTTGTAACAAACATTCTTGGATCATGGCCAAGAGTTCTCGATTCAAAGTCGGATGGCGTTCGCGGCTATTTAAGCGATCACCGGATCGTATATATAAGGCGAGAGCATATATGGGATTTGTATTAGGTTGTGGTAATAATGCACCGGTGCGATGTCGCAATTCACCGTGGATAGTGAAGCTATAAGGACCCCTCCCAATCGAGGACAACTGCGATCTATTGTACATCCAAGGCTTGTAAAGGCATTTTTGCATTATATTGTCGAATGTCTTTGAAAAAATGATTTCGACAGTCGTCACTACCTTCATATAATGTCCTAAGCGAGTAGGTGGATCACGAAGTGGAGGTAGCTTTGATTTTCCCTTGAGAGCAACACGTTCCAAATTTGGGATTAGACCTAGCGAGCCAACCAATCTTTCTTCAATCCAAAGATTGCAATGCTGCCATAGTTAAGTCGGGCAAATGACGTCCATTTTGCCAAGGAATGTCGACTTTGATTCAAAACTTGTTGATTTTCAATGGCGGGTACATGAATCACATCATCTTCAAAGTTACTTATTTGGTCATGTTCTTCTTCAGTTCTGAGAGGTTCTTCTAGTACGGTTGGCCTATATTTACAACATCAAATTATAAAGTTTTAAGGTATGTTTATTTGAATTAAAGAGTAGTGAAAGTGAAAGTAAGTTACATAATAGAAGCAAGTATGCTGTTGGGAGGCATGCATTTGACGTCTCCTCTATCCTAATGCACGCCTCGGCGAGGAGAACAATGTTTGAAGAAAGCGCTTCGGTATTTGGTCGAGTTCTTTCTCGCTCGGCTCTTTCTCTTGCATAACGTCTTAATTGTCCAATTCCACGTCTACCACGGGTGTTGAACGATTGGCAGTGAGATGTACTTTCTGATGATGCAAAAGTATTACGATTGGGTACGTTAATCCTAGAAGATGAGCTTTCTCCTAACTCCATGTTCAAAGAAGGTTGGAACATTTGATGGGTTCTCTTTCGACTCAATCGCACAGCCAATTCATAATCGTCATCCTAGAGAAATTAAGGGAACTAAATAAACTATCTATAATATAATATATATAATCTATATAAGTTCACATGTAGCATTGAAGTATGACAATGACATAATATAAATGTTGGCAATGTAATATTTTTAACATGTGTGAAAAATTGATATAGGACGATATAATGAAGTGTTTAAAAAAACATATATGTCACGATGAAATACATCTATAGCATGAGCATGGAAGTATGACAATGACAATACATTTTCTTCAAAATAGTCATACCTCTTGTACACTTGGTGGCGTTGGTGGTGCGGGTTCTTTTCCTTTTGTTGAATGTGAAGGTTGTTCCATATTATGAAAGTTGTTGCTACGTAGTTGATTAAGGGAGGGATAATTTAGTAAACGATCATAGTTTTGGATCAAATATTTGGTTTAACCTTAAACCGTGTAAACAGATGAATTGAAGTAGAAACTTTTTAAAATAAAGTTGGAAAAAACTATTTAAATATAAATTCAAAATCTCTTGTGCATGTGGTCATAGTTAAAGTATGAAGAAAAAATAAGAATAATTTGGTCAAAGAAATTTCTAAAACTGAACAATTTTTTTGGAACGGATAAAAAATAAACAAAAAAAAGGACCACGTTTAGAAAATTTCACTATTTGAGTTTTTTAAAAAAGGACAAAGAAAAGAAATAAATAAAGAGAAGTAGAAACTGACACTTTTATAGGGTAATAATAATAATAATAATAATAATAATAATAATAATAATAAATTTCACTTTTGATTTACTATGTAAAGCATGTGGGGTACAGAGTAAATTTTCTAAAGCTTTTGTAGAGAAAGAAGGTTGCATAGCAAAAATATCGTAAACAAAGTGTGACAAAAAAAAAGATTAAGAGTATGTAATAAACTGCTTCACTAATTCAACCCGAAACAAATTGATAAAAGTACGTAATTTTATTAGAATGTCTTCTATGATTAAAAAAAACTTAACTTTAAACCTTCACGTGTATAGCTGGGGTGTATGTGTGTGTATAATTAAATATCTAAATTGTACTATAAATTAATTTTACTGGCTTGGCTTGATGTTATTTCTCCAAATTCAATTAAAGCTATGTCTTTTCTCTCTCTCTCTCTCTCTCTCTCTCTCTAAGTAAAAGGATTCCATCTTAAGCTATTTGATTAATAATAATAATAATAATAATAATAATAATAATAATAATAATAATAAATTTCACTTTTGATTTACTATGTAAAGCATGTGGGGTACAGAGTAAATTTTCTAATAATAATAATAATAATAATAATAATAATAATAATAATAATAATAATAATAATAATAATAATAATAATAAATTTCACTTTTAATTTACAGAGTAAATTTTCTAAAGCTTTTGTAGAGAAAGAAGGTACGTAATTTTATTAGAATGCCTTTTATGATTAAAAAAATTAACTTTAAACCTTCACGGGTATAGCTGGGGTATATAAATTCAAATTTGATTATTATACTCTAAATTAAAGCTATGTCTTTTCAATTAAAGTTATGTCTTTTCTCACACACTCTCTCTCTAAGTAAAGCTATTTGACCTTTTCGATCCTATCACTTTAAACCTCGATCCTTACATCCTTCTCTTTATTTATTTACCCTCCCTAATCGCAAAAACATATACATATCTCATTTAATATCAATCAATACATTACTTTATCAAATAATGCATCAAATGAGAAATTACATGTTTAATACTCCTAAGTGATCCAAAAACCCAGCTCAACAAATAGAAGCCTATGGCCGGCCTATGGTAAAGCCTATGGTTGATCACTTTCCCATATCCCCAAACAAAGCACAAAAGCCACTGTTTTATAAAACCAGCAACCTCTTTTCATATCTCTCTCTCTCTCTCTCTCATAAAGCAAAATAATTCTCTCTCTACTTATACCTCTTCATCATACATCCTTCTCCTCTCCACCAACCGTAACCCATGAAACCCAACAGCCACACCAATTCCTACCTTCTCTATCCAGCCACAGCGCGGTCAACGGCCATGGAACCCAACAGCCGATTCCAACTCACCACCAACACCTTCCTCCACCTCTTCCACGCTCTCCCTTCTCAAGGAGCGAGATGAAAATTCTGGAGTAGGCTGATGGCTGCTGGGTGCTGGCATGGAAAAGCTGTGCTGGGCAAAAGAACAGAAAGAAAAGAAAAAGAAAAGAAAGCAGAAGAATGGAGCTCGAACTCTTTTCTTACCGGTAGACACTGGGTGATGGGTGATGGGCGGAGGCAGAGCAAACTTGTGATGGGTGGAGGCAGAGCAAACTTTTCAGTGTATAATTTCCCTTCCTTCGAAAGAATACAGATAGAAGAAAATCGGAGGCCGAACGGAGTTTGATAGGGAGAGAAAATCGGAGGGAGGGGTTTTGTTTTATAGATCCATTCAACCCACTCCAAATAGACTAAGGATTTGGATTTTCAATAACCAAATTAGAGGATGAAAAGGAGGAAGAATGCGTTGGTGGAAGCCAGAAAAATTGGAAGTGGAACAGAATAGGATGAAAAGGATGAAAAGCGGAAAAATTGCAAGCACAACCGTGAACAGAACAGGAAGCTGCATTTTAGGAATTTTAACCACCTTTCACACGCTTACAAAATTCATTTAATCTTGGCCGTACGAATTTGGTTACAAAATCAATCCCAACCCCTCATTGGCATTCATCAATTGCACATGTGCAATCCCATTTCTATTGTAATATATATATATATATATATATATATATATATATATATATATTTTTTTTTTTTTTTTTTTTTTGAAAACCTTTTATTTTTCGAATTTTTTTTTGCTTTTTTTTAAAAAAAAAAAAGAAGAAGAATATTTTTAAATATACCTGTAACAGTTATCGTAACGAAACTGCTGCAAGATGGAGGATCATATCCACAAATATAGACACGGATGTATAGGAATGCAATATTCAAATGCATAAATTAATAAAACAAGCATACTTTAGCAAGAAATAAAGAAAAACAAAAAAAGTTTTTGTTTTATGAGTCTAGCCCTCCATTTTATTTAAAATAAAACAACTTCCCAAATAGAAGTCGCCATCGTGGTCGCCGGCAGGCGCCCGCGCCCTGGATAGGGGTGCGCCAGACGCAGGATGCGGGACACCACTGCTCTCGTTCCACCCTCCCTTTTTTAGGGGAAGACGAAATTAAAAGTGCGAGAGGAGTGCTGTCTAAAATAGCGCGTTGGAATGCTCCTCGGTTGACTTTAGTGGATTTTTAATCCAATATGGGAACTTTGGGTTTCCCGCATCAAGTTATCCATTTTTTAGGGGATACCAGGATATGGGAATGCATCACCCTTTCATTCTCATTCTCCCTTTTTTAGAGAAAACGGAAAAGTGCAAAAAAGGATGTTGCGGCGCCCCCACTATGGATTTTATAAAAATAGCCTTATGACTCATTTCTGATCACTATGGGAGCTTTGGGTTTCCCTCATCAAGTTATCCCTTTTTTAGGGGATACCAAGATATGGGAATACACCACCCTTTCATTCCCATTTTCTCTTTTTTAAGGGAAAGCGGAAAAGTGCAAGAAAGAGATGCTGCGAGGCCCCACCAGATCCAAAAAGTTTTAGAGTCGTCATCTTTATTTTACGACAAAATAAAGCAAAACCAAAAAAAGATAAATAAACCAGAGAAAACGAGTTGGGAAGGTGCTAGGCACCCAACTCGCCCTTTCGGTCTCAAAAATAGTTTTTGGCTAAAGTATGCTTATTGTTATATTTATTTAGCAAATAAACAAAGCATTAAAAGACATGAAAATAAAACAAATACATCTGTGGCTACATTATTTACGGACTTGCAGTCATTTCCTTACAATAATTACAAATATATTTAAAAATATTTGGCCATTATAACGGCTCTTTTACATAATATTTTCTAATCTAATCCGGGCAGCACAACGGCTTATATTGGCTACATTGGGCCAGATTTTAAATAACAATCTTTATAAATGAATAAAAAAAGTGCCGTTAAAGGCTATTACCTTTTAGACCTGAGTGTGCTCGCTCTGTCCTTCTCGGGAGAGGGAGACTTTTATTGCTGCTGTTGCTGTGATTTGGGCAGAGTGACGGCTTATTTATGGTAGTTTTGGCTCACTCACTCGGGCAGAATGACGGCTTAGTTTTGGTGGTTTTGGCCTATTTGGTTGGCCGAAATAACGGCTTATTTCGGGTGATTTCAGTCTATTTACTCAGGCAGAGTAACGGCTTACTTTATGGTTTTTGGGCTGAGGAAATGTGGTGGATACCTAACTAAAGGGCTAGGGATCACTTCAACCGATTGGATTTGTGTTTTGACGGAGTTTGGATAGGGTTTGGAAGCTTTATGAGAGGGGAGGAATCACTCGCTCACTGATCGCACACCGTGTAAAAAATATGCAGCGTAACTCTGGGCTTCAAGCCTTCGTCAAAAAACTGTGTCTCAAAGCGTAGCCGGGCACCTCTATTTATAGTTGGATTTGTGCTTCATCGCTTGTACCGCACGCTTGACATTTTGTACAATGCGTTAACTGATCGGGCACTGTTGAGGACCTTGGCGCGGTCAACAAACTCCCTTGGCACGGCGCCAAGGCCTCCTTGTGGCGGCGCCAACCTACTATTCCAGCTTCAATTTTCGACACTTCCCCCCTGCAGTTCACTATTCATGCATCCTACTTTTCCTTTTGCATTTTCAACCATGTAACTTGACATTTTGTTAAGTTTAAACAGTTCTTGATATCACATGCCAGAGTTACATACCAGGGGTACGAAATTGGGGTGTCTACAGATGGTCCCATAAAAGTTATTTGATCGTAGGCTAAGAATGTATAAACGCGATATGTTTCCCCCAAGCCATGCAGGAACAATTCCAGATAAGTTGTTTACTCCGACATCCCAAAGTCTCAACCGTGTGCAATTTGATAAGGGCGAAGGAAGCTCTCCGGAGAAGCTATTATTGTACAAATATAATGTCTCCAAGTTAAATAAAGATCCCACGGAAATAGGAATTTTCCAAGAAAGTTTGTTGTGTGCTAAATTAAGAACAATAAGTTCTTGCAGTTTTCCTAAACAATAAGGAATTCCCTCTGTTAGGAAGTTATGAGATATGTCAAGAAAGGATAAGGCCGCTTCACTTAGTTGGCATAAGAAAGAGAGGGTTCTGGAGAAGTTATTTTTAGAAAGATTTAATGATAACAAACTTGAAGGAAATAGAGGTATTGGGCCCTCAAAATTGTTTGAACTCGGATCAATTACTGGAAGCATGGCAATTGTTGATGACAAATCTGGTAATTTGCCTCCAATACTGTTTGAAAATAAATTCAAATATTCGCATCATCCAATGAGTTCCCAAAACCATGTTGGAATGTTTTCTAAAATACCATTGTTGGAAATATCAAGATAGGAAAAGCTTTTCTGAGTTCGAATCCACTGTGGGAAACTTGGGCCTAGATTGCAAGACTTCAAACCTAAGTAATATAGCTGGAAATGGGGAACCCATTGAGGGATTATTTGAAAATCCAACGGGTTGAGGGACAAATCAAGATGGGATAAAAATGAGAGATTTGACAAGTGAGCTTGTGAGACAACACCAGTTAGAGAGTTGAAAGAAAGATCCAAATAATCAAGCTTTGATTGTGTCCCAAAATTTATGGTTAAAGTTTCATTCAATGCATTGTGGGACATGGATAAACCTCTTAGGGAAGAAAATTTCATGATGCCATGAGGTAATGGCCCAAAAAGTTTGTTACGATCAACATTCAATGACTCTAATGTAGCCTCAGGACACCCAAACAAGTTGTCAACAAAGTCTGAAAGGTTACCACTTAAACTGTTTTCCCACAAGAACAGCTCTATCAAATTGCACATATTTCTGAATGATTTGGGTATCATTCCTTCTAGAAGATTATAACGCAGATTAAGATGTTTGAGAGAAGGCATATAATTCCCAAAAGATTCTGGAATAGGACCTTTGAGCATGTTGTCTTGAAGACTAAGACCAATGAGGTCGTTGGTCATGTTGAACAACCAATAAAACATGGATGATGTCAAATCGTTGTGGGAGAGGTCAAGTTATTTGATCGACGTAGAGTTTATCAAAGAAATAGAAGGAGACGCGATCTTTGAGAGCTGACAGCTTGTTAGACTCAAATAAGAAAGAGAAGGGAGGCTCTTGATTACGTCTAGCCAATTAGTCGTTCTACTAAGGTTAATGTTGTTCATTATGAGGTCTTTCAAGGAAGATAGTTGAGACAACCAATCAAGGTTCTCAACAGAGAAGTTTTTGCTATTACTGGAGAGTGAAAGAGAATTCAAGTTAGAGAGGTTTCCAAGTTGGGAAGGAATGGTTCCAGCCAAGCTAGAGCTAGAAAGATCAAGATACTGCAATTTGGTGAATGAACCAAAGAACTTGGGGATGGGCATGTTTTCAAAATCATTACACTAAGGTCGAGATAGTTCAATTCCCGTAATTCAAGCAATGAAGGACTGATGTTACCTCTCAGACTGAAACCTTGAAGATCAAGCTCTATTACATGACCAGTTAGATTGCTGCAAAAAATAACACTTGTTTTGGGCAAGAATATTTTAAAATTGTACCCATATTTAGGGATGAAGGAAGTATTAATCAAGAAAGAATGCATGAAAAATCGACTTCACTTAACTTCTTGAGAGTTTGGTGTATTTATATAATTGTACTAATCATTTTTTTTCTTTTTTCAAAGTAGAATTGTAATCATAATATGATATTAAAGAATGTAGTAAATGTAACAATAACCTAAAGAAACACGCTGAACATGAATTAAAGATACAAATCGAAAATAAAAAACTAGACAAATTTATATAAATATCGTATAATTAAAAAAAACGTTAACATTCACGGCAACAAGAAAAAATAACAATTAAGAAAAAACAAATTAAAGGAAACCATTACAGTTTAAGCAAGCTACTGAAAGAAAACAATAATGAAAATATATACCAATATAAAAGAACTACATATTAAATAAGGGACCGAATAAGGGAGTTGGAGAGGATTGAGAGGGTGATTGATTGAGTTGGTTTTTTGTGTTCATTTCTTGATTTTCTTCTCTTTTTGTCACTTTAGAACCATCCTCCCTGAAACATGTAAAAAACTTGTATTAGTGTATTTTACGATAATTATTAGACAAGATAAAATAGGGGTATGAAATTGATGTCTACACAAGAATAATTATTGATATTAATTTGTTCTTACCTTTAGAAAGCTCTTTGTCGGGCTAATTTCATAGCCATCTTCACATAAAGCCAGTCTCTCAAGTCATCTAAGAAGAGAAAAAAGGCATGTCTTCCACGACGATTGAGAAGCAAAGCACCACATGTTCCCCAAAATCCTGTTGCGAAACCCACACTCAAGCCGATGTGAAGCCATTTCTTGTACTCATTGTTGTCTTCTTCATTGTCAGCGATAGTTGATGGTGGCTCATCTCCAATACAATTTGATGGAAGTGGAGGCCCACAAAGTCCAATATTCCCAATATAATTGGAAGCATTAAAGCTTTGGAGTTGAGTGCCAGATGGTATCTTGCCGGAAAAATTATTGTACGACACGTCTAGATAATCTAATAAATTGAGCTGAGACAAACTCGCTGGTAATTTACCAAATAATCTATTTCTCGATAAGTCAAGAGACAAAAGTGAATTTAGCTGACCAATCTGTTGAGGAACCTTGCCATGTAATGCATTTCTTGATAAGTTCAATGCAACGAGTGCAACTAGCTCTGTTATTTCACTTGGAATTTCTCCGGTTAAATCATTGCTCGAAAGATCAATGCACTTCACAAATCGAAGATTATTTCCAAATTCAAGCTCTCTTCCTTGCCATCCTATCATTGAATGGTCACTGTAGGAAAATTCATGATGACTGGTACCCATCGAATATCCTTCAATCGCATGGTCATAATCATTGATTACGTGCTTGAGTTCTTTTTGGACCATGGCATTTAGATTGTTTAAGCATGGAGGAATGGTTCCAGATAGGTTGTTAATAGAAAGGTCTAGGACATGAAGAGCCATTAACGAACATAAATTTGAAGGGATGGTCCCCAAAAAATTATTTGATCGTAGGCTAAGAAAGTATAAAGACGACATGTTTCCCCCAAGCCATGGCGGTACATTTCCAGATAACTTGTTTACTCCAACATCCAAAAATATCAACTTTGTGCAATTTGATAAGGACAAGGGAAGCTCTCCAGATAAGCTATTATTGTACAGATATAATGATTCCAAGTTAAATAAAGTTGCCACAGAAGAAGGAATTTTACCTGAAAGTTTGTTGTGTGCTAAATTGAGAACAACTAGGTTATACAATTTTTCTAGACAATGTGGAATTTCCCCAGTTAGAAAGTTGTTTGAGATGTCAAGAAGGGATAAGGCTGCTTCACTTAGTTGACATAAGAAAGAGAGTGTTCCTGAGAACTTATTTCTAGAAAGATTTAATGATTCTAAACTTGAAGGCAATGGTGGAATTGGGCCCTCAAAACTATCAATATTGGAATATAATGTGCAATATTGTTTGAAGATAAATTTAAAGGCCAAAACCATGTCGGAATATTATCAAAACTATTATTGGAAATATCAAGATAATAAAGGCCATGCTGAGTTCGAATCCATTGTGGAAAATGTGGGCCTAGATTGCAAGAACTCAAACTTATATATTTTAACTGAAAAGAGGGAACCCATAGTGGGCTTATTTGGAAATCCAACCGGTTGAAGGACAAGTCTAGATATGAAAAACTTGACAAGGGAGCTTCTGTGACGACACCGAGAGAGTTGAAAGAAAGATCCAATTCCTCAAGCATTGATATTTTCCCCAAATTTTTGGTAAAAAATTCGCTCAACTTATTTTTGGACATGTATAAATATTTGTCAATGAAGAAAAGTTTAAGATGGCCTGAGGAAATGTCCCAAAAAGTTTGTTACTATCAACATACAACGACTCTAATGTAGCCTCAGGACACCCAGACAAGTTGTCGACAAAGTCTGAAAAGTTTCCACTCAAACTGTTGTTGTGCAGGTACAGCTCTTGCAAATTGCACAAATTTCTGAATGATTTGGGTATCATGCCTTCTAGAAGATTATCAAAGAGAGTAAGATGATTCAATTGGACCTTTAAGCATGTTATTTTGAAGATTAAGATACTCGAGGCTGTTGGTCAAGTTGAACAACCAGTTATACATGGATGATGTAAAACCGTTAGAGGAGAGGTAAAGTGTTTCGATCAAAGTGGAAGAGTTTATAAAAGAAAGAGAAGGAGACACGACCTTTGAGAGCTGACATTCTATTAGACTCAAGTAAGAAAGAGAAGGGAGGCTCTTGATTATGTCTACCCAATTAGTGGCTCTACTAAGGTTAATTCTATACATTTGGAGTTGTGTCAAGGAAGATAGATGAGACAACCAGTCAAGGTTCTCAACGGACAAGTTTGTGCCAACATCATCATTTTCCAATGAGAGATAATTCAAGTGAGAGAGGTTTCCAAGTTGAGAAGGAATGGTTCCACCAAAGTTCGAGAAAGAAAGATCAAGATGCTGTAATTTGGTGAATGAACCAAAGAAATTGGGGATGGGCCTGTTTTCAAAATCATTGTCACTAAGGTCGAGATAGTTCAATTCCCGCAATTCAAGCAATGAAGGACTGATGTTACCTCTCAAACTGAAACATAAAGCTCGATTACATGACCAGTTCGGTTGTTGCACTGGACTCCACTCCAATTGCAGCAGTCTTTATGAACTTCTTCGCTGCTCCAAGATGAGAGATAGTCGTACTCGTCTATAAGGCCGGCTTTGAAAGTGAGAAGTGCTTGTCTCTCCTTGTTGATGCAGTTGGTGACTTCATGATTAGAACCATTTTCAAAACCAAGGGAGGAGGCAGTATCAATAGAATTCACAATTAGCAAAAGTAGAACAATAGCAAACATGATGTAGTATATGTTATACTGAAGAAACAGAGTGGACTTAGTGAACTACTCCCGTGCTCATCTTATTGATCATATTAGGATATATAAATACTAAAGAAATTGACTTGTTAGGAAATCGATATTATAGTAATTTTAAATTATTTGCCCGCTTTTTTCTATTATTTAAAATTACTTTGTAAGTCTTACAAAAAAAAGATAGTCTTCGTGTGGAAATATTTGAATAATGACAAAAGTCTTCCAAGTGAAAGACAAGTTGTTCTTGGGGCAGACGAGTCATCACGGATGGTGATTTCAATGCAGACAAGGACAAGGCAATTCCAAGATCTTAATTCTTACAACAATTCAAAGTCCAAAATTAATTAAGAGATAATGGATCTGGGCATTTTTACTCGGGAAGTTATTCAAATAAATAAGTACTAGTAGGTAATTGATTTGACCAATTATATGATAATATTTTAAATATGACCAATATATTTACTAATTGAGTGCGATACGATGATTGTCGTCAACGTCATATCCAATTTTGTAACAGATTTGTTAATATGGACTAACCGAGGGATTTTTATGAGGGGTATTGTTGTACATCTTCGTTCCACTAATGACAAAAACCACATCGCACCCAATTACTGATCATTGGTCACATTTAGGATATTATAATGTGATTGATCAAATCGGTTACCTACGGATAATACGATCGTTATTTGAATAATTTTCACATTTACTGGAAGCCAGAGTTGATACAAGAGACATGATGGATTGGGAATGGATAAATTTTGTGGTGAGACAACACAAGATTGAGTAGTGTTTTTTTAAAACTATAATACTCTCTTCGTCCTAGATAAATGTTTTTGTAGTAAACAAAATACAAGGATTAAGAAACATCTTAAATGGTGGGTTGTAAAATGTGTTCTAATGATAATACTCATTACACTCTCTCTTCCACATTAATAATGTACCAATTAAATTATATTTCTCATTAATTATTTAACTTCTCTAATATGTGATCGTTTTACCGGTATTTTTTCTAAGAAAGATGGCTTCATCCAATTTTTTTTGTAAATTGCACTAAAACAGCTTGATCCAAAATTTTGTACCCAAAGAAACTATCAAACACTAGCGTGAGTTGAAATTTTTTGTATGATGACAATTAGTCTTTTGAGTGGAAATTTCTCCATAATGACTAATAGTCTTCGGGCGTATATTCCACAAGCAAAGACAAATAGTCTATTATCTTGATGGAAATTTCTGCATAATGACTAATAGTCTTCGGGCGTATATTCCACAAGCAATGACTAATAGTCTATTATCTTGGTGGAAATTTATGCGTGATTTATGTGGGGAAGATGCAAATGGATTGGAGGGGTATTTATGTCTTTACAATCATATATGTGAAATGTATTAAGTATGTTCTTTGACCCAAGAAGTTATCTTTTTGGGCCTGTGACTCTCTCTCTCTCACCCCTAGTCATAGTCTTTGTGCTCTCCCTCTACGCCTTACATCGTCTTCCCAACCTTCAAACACCCTAGGTTTATCTCTTTTTCTCTCACACAGTGATATCACAGGGAACCTATTGCATGTCCAAGGTATGCATGCCCTTGTCTCTCTTGCTTTCTCCTAGTTTCATATTAAATAAATAGAGATTTCCTATCAAGATGTGGAACACACAAACACAAAAGTACAAAACCATATACAGTGAGGATAAATGGTTAATTTGACGAATCTTTACATTTTATCACTGTATTTTATAAATTATTTTTGTATTAACGTTTTTCAAAATCCGTTATAATTGAGAATTATAAAGATAAGATTATAATTGGGAAAATTTTGGCTTGTTTTTTTTTTGAATAATACTATTTTTTGTTATAAGAAAAAAATTCTTTTTAATGTTATTTGATGATTTATGTATTATATGTTTTATTTAATAATTATTTATTAATTTAGTAAATATTATTTTAATAATTTATTTCAAAAATAAATATTTATTTAAATAATTCATTTAATTTATTTAACAAAATTATAATTTTTTATTAATTTATTTTAAATCATTATTAAGTATTTTTGTAATAATTTAGTAAATAATTTATTAATTAAAAGGATAACCACCTTCACACATGTGATTAATCTCAACCGTTAAATATTTTAAAATGATTTAATCTCAGTCAATAAATAGCTTTCGCCAATCGTAAGTGAGCTATTGAGCACTATTGTATTATTGATATTCTTCTCTTAATTTTTTATTTAGGCAAAATATATCTTTCCTTCTTATTTGCATTTTTATATTTCATTCATTTTTTCCTTTTTTAGTTCATAAAATTTATTTTTTAAACCTCGAAAAAAAACTTATAATTTAAGAACCATATATCATTTAATTTTTAACTTCAACTATCATTAAGCATCTTCCTACAGTTTAAAAAATCTTAAGGAAGGCAACTGAAATTAATTTCGTTAAAAACTTGATGACAGTTAGTGATAATGGCGAAATTGCATGTCCCTTTTCAAGTACAATAGCAATTTTGTTTGAAAAATAGTACAGTGTCAAAATTGAATGATTGGTCCAAGTACAATGAGAAAATTGGCCATTTTTTCCCATATAGAAAGAGGAAGAGTCGAAGAGATACCGAGAGGCTACAACTCTAGAAGAGAGACGGAGTCACGAAGCGATATTCGCGTGTCGCTTCAACGAACTGGGAGATCTGGGATGGAACATGGGATTGGGAGCTAAGAGCATCCTCATTGTATAAATCTTCCTATACATATTTTTAGCTGGGTCCTACTGCCACCTATACATTTTTATCTTTTTATTCACTTAAAAATATATCTTTCATTGTATAATCTTCTTACACATCTTATTACACAAAAAAATATTAAATTTAATATCATCCTACATAATAAAAACAAAACCCTCCCCCCACCCACACACACCACACAAACTTCTCCTAGGTGGTGGCATTTAAGAAGATGCATAATAATTGACAAATTTTATTTTTTTAATTGGAAGAATGGAACAATGGGGATGCTCTAAGACCATGTTTAACGGGGTATCTTCCCATCCTCAAATAGATATCTATCCATTTAACGGAGTATTTTCCCAAATCATTTGGGAATCTTTGTTTAGATTTGTTGTTTAAATCGCTGTATAAGCGACCGAATTTTTTCGAGAAAGCTCCTTGAAATTGTTCTCTTTTCCAGGTGGGCCACTTTATTTTTTTCTTTTTCTTTGATTTTCAGTTATTTTGGAATTCAAAAAATAAAAAAAATTATTTTTAAGAAATAAATATTTTTGTGATAGACTTGTTTGATTCATTCGACACCGAATTAATTTTTTAAAATTTAAAGATATTGGAAATAAAGACTCTCTTTATTTGTTTAGGATATAAGTATCAAATTGATTTTTATATTTATTTTTAATGAGTTTGAGTATTATATAAGGATTTAATTAGATCCATTGTTGTACATGCTCTAAAGGAGAAAAAGAGGTCATGAGTGACGACTCACGAGATTGAGAGGGAGAGAGTGTCATGACCAAGAGAATAATAAAAATGAGAGCTACTGACTTACTGTCCTCTACTCCTCTAGACTAATTATTACTAATTAAAAATAATTTGTTTTTAACTCAAGTGGAGGGGGCACAATGGTGAGATACGAGGGATTGGTTGTTTTTATTAAAAAATCAAGTGGGGGCACTGTGTCCCCACACGATTCAATGGGTATTGAGACTTATTCATGCGCGATATTTACATTTCATCCAATGACATTTTTTGAATATCATATTGTGATCAAGGGACCCAACTTTTTTGTTTTTTTTTCTTTTTCTTTTGTATTTATTAAAAAAATATAGCCTTCTAAATGAATAATAATTGGAAACAGAATATTTAAACAGATACCTCACAACTCACAAGAACAACAGAAACGAAAATTCTTCCAATAATTCTTATATATATATTAAATAAAAATTGCAATAGAAATTTCGTAAGGTAACTCAACTAGCCTAAGGGGGTTTCGGTGATTTCTTTGAGGTTTTGCCTTCTAGTCCTTCTTGACAAGTTCAAGAACTTAATTTAAATCCAGCGAAACTCGGCTTCAAAACATCTCTCTCAATATCATTTTGTCACACGCTATGTTTTATTAAATTATAGCCGCATGAAAGATCGAATTGTGATATATAGGTGTTGGGATAAAAAATTCTCGTAGGGGTGTCTAGTAGATCGTCTTTGATTGGGCGGATAGAGATAAATTAATTGAGGCGCGACAAGTTGCCTATACCATTTTACTCTTATTTTAATTCTCACTTTGTTTGATGTCACCGGTATTATATGGGTATTTTTAAAAATTACACATTATTCTAATATTTATAATAAAATATTTGTGTACGGATCATTTGTAACTTTTTTGAGGTTGAAGTTAACAAGTGATGTTGTTCAAACACCCAAACATAGCTTGTGATGATTTTTGGGGCTGAAAAATGTCAAGGTAAGGAAAGAGACCGTGAAAGCCAGTCTCAAACTATCTCTATATATAAAAGTTAATGTTGTTTTTTACAAATTAATTGATGGATAAAAATAACTTTTCACCAAATAAATTTAATTAAGGACAAAACAAGTAAATTTACCATGTTAAAAAATAATGTTTACACGAAAATAGACCTAAATATAATAAATCACTCACCCACCATTAATTAAGGTCAAACAAGTACATTTGTCATAAGATAATTAATTTCATGAACAATTAAATAATAGTTTGATCCCTTGACTTGTACATATTTTAAAGTTAGGTCCTGTATTTTTTAATTCTACTTATTTCGTCTTGTATTTTAATCTTCTTATCAATTTCCCCCTCCTACCATTATCGTTACAAATATCGTCCAATATTTTCTAAAATGACAAAAATACTCATACTTAATTGAGAGACTAAAACATTATTCAAAACAAAAAATAATATGGTTTTAATTTATTGAATGTATTTGGGAAAGACATTATTAGATGTATATGAAATATTATAATAATAGATTTATTTGTAAGTCGAGATATTAAGCAAATATATAGCATGTTTAGTTATTACCCGTGAATAAACTAAGACAAAAGGATTAAGAAAATATGTCATAATGTCAAGAAGATGGAAAAAAATGAAGAATCAATTGATGAATATGTGTATTTTGTTAGAAAAGAAAACTAAAATCTATCATTTACTTCTTTGAATTTTCAGACTACTACAAGCAGCCTTAAAAACTATTATACTGGTCTCTAACTTAAAGATATTACAAATAAATCCAGTGTTAGTAATCACAAATAACTGGGTTTAACATATTTTATTTATTTTCATAATTGGGTTCCAAGCCTCTAACTTCTTTTGGTCTGAACTTGTTTCCTCCTCTTCATATGACCCGAGGTAGTTACATGTGAGAATCTCTCTATTCCCCTCCACTAGCTATCGACTCTTTTCTTCTACCGCAACTCTCTTTTAATTGAAAGAGATGGTCACCATCCGTCATCCTTTCAAATAGTCCCACCCTAAAATCAAATTTTCTCTTTGCTTAGTAATTTGACACCGAAAGTAGATAGGAACTAAGAAATGAGAACGTTCAAAGAAAGAAGTTTGACTAATCAAAAGCTAAAGAGAATATATATCTCCATTTGAACAAGGTGATGTGAATGCATTTCTTGGTGGTGGTGATGATCGTGCTGACGACTGCAAGAATGGTGGTGTTAGAGGTGGTGGTGGTGGCGATTATATGGATGACAGTGGTGGTTTAGATGAAATACAACATTGTGAGATTTTCAAATATCCATATGGGTTTCGGTTTCAATTTGAAAATTCAAAAAAAATAATTTGGGTTTGTAAAAAGTGATTTAAGGTTGTGGTGGTGGTGTATCTATAATTGATGGGTTTTGCCAATTGGTTATTTTGAAGGAAGGAGTAAGGAATTAGAAAAAGAAAAAACTAAAATCAAAAATGGATTTATGGGTTAATGGTGTTATTTGAGGTGGTGGTGGTGGTGGTAATGGTGGTGGGTCTATAAATGATGGGGTTGATGGAATAAAGTGAAGGATAAGAAAATAAATTAAATTAATTCTAAATTTCATTTTAGGGAGTAATGCATTTTTTTTGTACTTTAAATTTGAATATGAGAAAAATTATAAATACAACATTATTAGTCTTGCAACTAATTTTATAACTTTCCTTACAACTAAGCCTTGAAAAATGATAAAAATGTTTGCCCAAAACAACTTTACGCTTTTTCAAAGCTTTGTTGCAAGGAAAGTAGTATAATTAGTTGTAAAGATAGCGCTTTGCTTATAATTATGTCAAATTACAATCCACCCCCCCAAAAAAAGTATCCATCAACATAGTGCACCCCAAGGTCCCCAATATAAGGTTTGTTTCATAATCGTATCTAACGTTAATTGTTTTCCTATTTTCCACAATAACCGCAACAGCTTTTAAAAAAGTCACGTTAAATAACATGTGGTCTTCCACGTGTTGGGTATTATTTTTGACATTTCCTTGTGGGCGTTAACTCGAGGGAAATATTAGGAATTTTGTGTAAACTTTGGGGTGCTAAATGTATTTTAGCCTAATAAAAATTTAAATAAATTATATTTTTCTAAAAAATTATATAAATATATGTGGAAGTTAAAATGTTTAAAAAATGAAGTGGCGTTCACCATTCCATTTGTTCCTGCTAAAAGAAATCTAGAGAAAAGACCCACCATTTTTTTAAATCTTTACTCCCAAAACAAAAATTAATCCAAAATCCGATTTGGGTTTTGTCTACTCCTCCAAATTTCTCTCTCTTAACCAGGAAATAGATATGTATTTCCATTTCATTATCAATTTTCTTATCTTGATAATGAAAACAAAGTAATCGAAAGATATGAAAACTCTTACCCATAGTTACTCGTCTCCATCTCCAATTTCATGTATGAAATTGGATCCATTCACCTTCTCCGGTGAAACCCAACCACCACCGAAATCAATCAATTTCTCACCCCCCCCCTCATCCTCTTACATGACTTTACCTTTATTTTCTCTTTCTTAATTCTTTATATAATCCAACCTGATCGTTATAGCAGCCACTCAAAGGTTGAAATCATCTAGAGCCAAAGCTTCTTCAACACTTATCAATTCTGATACTTTATTTTAAGTCATTTACATGCCATCCGTATGCCCAATTTTCTCCAGTATTTCAATAAAACCTTACAATTTCTCTTCATTCTAGCACGTCTCTTCTTCTGATGAATTAGTCGATAAGGGTTATGGGTTTTCTTTTAAGCATGTGTTTTTACAAGGGCTTTTTAGTAAGTATACTCTATAGCCTCTGATTTATACTTTAGGCGCGACTTTTGCAGGGGAGAGAATGAGGGAGATCGGAGATGTAGTGTGGCTAGAATCGAAGGAGGACGAAGCTAGAATTGTGACAGGCATGATCGGAGTAGGAAAGGTTTGGGCTGAAAATGGCGGCTACTATGGTGAGGCTGGAGATGGTGACTATTACAGTAGAGCCAGAGATGGAAACATGCACCGGGAGAAGAGAGAAGGAGAGGATGTTAGATTAGGGTTTTTACTTTTAATATATTTACTAGGGGTGTAAGTGGTTCGGTTTTGTTTGGTTTATGCCAAAACCACAAACCGAACCGCCTCCTAGTGGTTCCAAAAATCTCAAACCGAACCGAACCGAACCGAACCACTCGGTTTGGTTTGGTTTTGTGGTTTATATAAATTATTTTTAATGAAATTAACCAACATTAAAAATAATATTTTAATTTGGAATTAACATCAAAATTAGGAAAAAATCTATTAACAACAAATTATCATAAATAAAATAATACAAATTCTAAAATAAACACAAACAATGGAAGAAATAATAGTTCTCCAATAATCAAGATTTTGTTTGATTTAGTATCCATCTATATATATATATCAAAGGTTCGAAATCGTTAATAGGGTGGTTTGGTTCGGTTTGGTTTGGTTCGATACCAAAAACCGTGAACCGAACCGAACCGCGTGGTTTTCCAATTCTTGAAACAGAAACCAAACCGTCTACGACCAAAACCAAACCAAACCGATTGGTTTGGTTTGGTTCCGTGGTTCGGTGGTTCCGATTTACACCCCTAATATTTACTCATTAACCAGATAACGGAAATGACATTTTTGCTCCGCACGTGGAAGACCATGTGCTATTTAACGTGAATTTTCTAACGTCCATCATGGGTAGAGTGGAAAATGGGGAAAAAATGTTACATTAGATACCATTATAGAACAAACCTTAGGTTGTGGTGCACTTTGCGATTTGATGGATACTTTATGTGGAAATGAAAATTTGGTCATATAATTATTTTTGAATTATTGAAACAATTATTTATTATTTTCATTTAAAAACATATTTTAAATACTAAATGGTTAACTAAATAATGAAGTTATAACCAAATCTCATTTTGCACCCCAAGCAAAATGACCAAAATAATCTTCACGTGACATGCACATACTATTTTCCGTTACTATTTTAAACGTCCATAGACAGGAGGGGGCAAAGTGGTACAAATAGAAAAATAAGATATGAAAGTGAGACACTTCGTAGGTTGGGATGCAATATGAGATTCAGTGTGTAATTTTGGGAGCTAATCATATTTTGGCACCATCGAAATTAGTCCAAAATGCAATTTTCCCCTAAAGTATCCATCAAATCCAATTTGGCCCTCAATGTAGTTTTGTAGCATTTCCATATTCCATGTTATATTTGGTGATTGGGATATCATGTCTGATAATCGTAGTGATAGACATCGTAGCGAATAACATTTAAGATTGAGAATTTGCTCCATTCAAATCATAAACAATAATAACGGTGCATATGATAAATTTGTTGGAATTGAAGCTAGGGACGATGAAGACGAATTGAACCTTGTTGTGTCTCATCATTTTTGATAGGTTCAAATATGGGTTTTGAAATTTCATGGTGCATGCTTGTCTATTGTGTGGTATGAGAGAAAGAGAAAAATGAATTGTGGTGTTGGTCATTCAATATCGGCGGCAACTTTAAATTTTTGTGGGTTCTTATTTATGGCGGTCTTAACACACGAATGTGATTATCTAATCTTGAGTTATATCTCTCAGATCTCTCATGAGTTTTATCTCACTTAAAATTTATATAAGAGGTCATTGCTAGAGAAGAAGAGAGAAAGCATTGCCGAAAAATGACCAAAATGCCCTACACGTGAAATACCATGTGCACCTTACCTTCATATTTCTAACCTTCGTCGTGGTTAGGAGGAAAACTAGAAAAAGTTATAAAATGAGATATGATCAAAATGACACAAAACTTAGGTTGGGTGATAAAATGAGATTTTATAGATACTTTTGGGGAATTTTGTATTTTTTAGTGTAATGACCTCATGAGAGATCTGAGATAGATAAAATGAGATTTTATATACTTTGGGGTTGAGAGTTTGATTTCTCTAACACAATATATTATTTTCTAAAGAGAGTCTAAATTCCAGAAACTGAATAATTAAGCAAAGTCTTTAACAACAATGTGATAATCTAAGATAGTAAGTTTAAATTGTTTTTAATTCACACTATTGAAAAAAAGATTTAAAAATAACCAACAAAAAAGACAAATGTGTATGGATAAGTTGTTATACTATTTTTAAAAGCAAACATTATAAATGACCGAAAAACAAAGTATCAGAAAAGCTATGCGCACAACACAATTATAAGTCTAAAAAATTGTAAAGATTAAAACACAATAAAAAATACAATAATTAAAAGTAAACCAAACAAAAAGAAGGAATTAGCAAATCATTTTTTTAAAAAAAAATCATTAACCCCATTTGCATTCACCACGTGCAACGCACGTTAACCTTACTAGTCTATATTAAAATAAACGACACCAAATTTCATTAATTTTCCTTCAAAATATAACAAAATGGTCGCTCACTATATAATAGAAAGAAGTTTAGACATATATCCATAATTTTAAATCAAATCATCAAACTCAAAGGCCTCCATATTCTAAATTGATTTTCAATAGCAAAGTTTCTTCAGCCTCCATTGATTGTAGTTGTTGTTATTGTTATGTTGATCATGATTGTAGGGTTTTTCAGGTGGTTGGTAGACGTTTTATAGGTTGCCCTTGCCCACATATTCATTTTTGTTGCTATTCTTGAGTAGTTGTGATTTTGGTTATGAGAAAATCGAGTTGTACTGTACAAGTAAATAAAAACTTTCATCTTCATTCTAATAAATTGATACTTTTTTTTTTGTGCAATGATGAACCTTTATTTGGATTCAACATATTGCAAAAAACAAAATAAGTGAACAAGTTGTTTATACATTCTCCAAATTCATTATCGAGGGTTGTTCCAACCGTCTTACTTGTCACCCATTTTTTATGCTTTATTTAACTAACCTTTTTTTTTTCATCATACTTAGTTCTATCTTTCTTTCTATACTATTATAAACCAAGTTTATATTAGAAATAATTAATCTAAAAAATAAATAGAAAATAGTCTCAACCACTAGGTCGATCAACCTTTGGCAGGCGCCTCTCCTTAGGTGCAATGGAGGACGCCAAGCTAGGCCAATAGGCCATGAGCCTTGTAGATCACCCATTGACACCGTCCAAGTATGTTTTCCAGCGGCCCAAGCTTTAACCATCTATGGTTAAAACTGAAGACCTGATATACATCACAGATGCCCGCATACCAATGGCAGGAAAAGTTATATGTGATGGCACTAGCTTATTACTAAAAGAATCGCATTCATATTCTGAGTGTTGACGACTCGCCAATTAAGGGATTGGATTCTTTTGTTAGAAATAATACAGGGAAATAAAAATAATTTACAGAAGAGAAAAACAATTATAGAAATTGTTGTTGCTGTTAAAAGCTTGAAGACTGTGGATGCTTCAAATATGTACTGGTAATCTTCAAGTCTGCTGGTATAGGTAGACGTGAAGGTCTGCTGGTAAGTCTTCAAGTCAGTTGTTGCTTTTTGTGAAGTCTCCTGGTGAACCTTCAAGTCTGCAGTTACTTTTTGTGAAGTCTGCTGGTGTACCTGTGGAAGGAAAGTCTACTGCTAGTCCGAGGCATGTGTCAAACACATTTTCCTTAAAACAGATTTGTCCCTTTTCGTAAGTACTTGAAAACTTAACTAGACGTTTGTCTCTCAGGATACAACGGAGACACTGAAGTGACCTTTAGCACGAAGGTTTCTGGTGAACTGAAACTTGTGTCTGACTCAATCACCAAACAGAAATATAGGAGGCTAAAAGAGACGCTAACAAAATATGATGCAAGAGAGTTTGTGGTGATTGTTCTTAATCGTGCCTTTCAATTATGGATGTTATATTCATTATATAGATTGAAGCAAAAAACAAATTGATTATGATAATTAATCAGAAGTTTTGATTCCATAATGAATCTCATTAAAGTGTCATGAAGGCAGATTTAACAAAAACAAAATTAATGAACGCGCTCGCAAATAAGTCCTCCCAGATACTAAATTGAACCATGATTTGCACTCAACTTGCATAGGCTCATGCGAGAGAAAACACCTATTTCATAATTTATCATTTCTACATAATGTACCTGTATATAAACCACTCAATCTTTTGTTAATTTTGCAATGTGGGATAAACACTTCCAACACCACACTTCAACTAATCATAGCTTATTCATCTCGATACCAAATTGGACCAATAAATATATAATTTCGATGTTCTCACTGAGTATAACACATTTTCACAATTACCCTTGTCATTACACAAATGATTTGTAAAGAAATCTGTGTCACAAGATTGCATAATTTTATTCTTTAAACACAATTTTTCCAACATCTTTTGCATTCATATTCTGAATCTCTAATTATACATTGGGCAGTAGTTTTTAATAGAAACGATATCTATGGATGATTGTTGAGCATATATATCTTCGGTGTTATTGACATTCCAATTTAGAATTATAGTTTGTTCATACTATTACTCTGGTCGAGTAGTGGGAGAAAAGGTTCAGGGAAGAATTGAACCAGGACTGCGAAAAAGATTTTGATACCAATTCGTTTACAGTTTGTTCGGTCACACAATAGAAACAACCAAAACACTTCAACTAGAATTAGTAGGGGCCGCGCGAACGCAGGCCCCCGCTACCACAAATTATGACGTAGGCTCAACCACTTGGGTCGACCTTAGGCAGGCACCCCTCCAAAGTGCAATGGAGGTCACCAACATAGGCCATGGGCCTTCTTGATCACCCATTGACCCCGTCCAGGTAAGTATGTTGTTTAGAGACCTGACCATCAAATTAACCAGGCAACCGCTTCTTCCCTTCCTTTTTAACAATCAATGTGGGAATCAACCTTGCTAAAGACTCGATATTACATGTGCTCGCTTACCGTACAATCTTTTTCTGGAGGCAGGAAAAGCTATTAATTAACCAAATTCAAAAGCTGGGAGCTTAAAGCAACATTGGCTTGTCGAAATGTCTAAGCCCAATGGTAAAGAATTTGGTAGTATGGATGGAGGCCATGTTAAATACATATGGAATATATATCGTCCAAAATTAAGGCCAGCAGGGATCAAACTGGGGGAGAAAACAGGAAATTGCAAGATCTGTATAATGGTTATCAGAACATCAATGGGATATAATGGTAAAGATGTCAGATAAACTTATGCATTTCTTGCCCTAATCAGCAGCAATTCCCGCCCATTCTTTAATCTCTCCAGCCTTGTCCAAGTGCTCATCAACCTAAATTCTTAGGGTCCCAATTTGGCAGTTGGTAGCTTCATAAGCTTTTTACTTCTTTTTTTTTTCTAGATTTATCTTTTCATTTCATCTTATGTTAACTATTAGATCGTAAATATACAATATAACCAATTGATAAGAACCACCCCTCGTTCAGTGGCACGGCAAACACAGCTCTCTGCAAGTTCATATTCAGATTAAACATCGAGAGAAGACAATCAGCTGAGACTTTCAATTCTATCTTCAAAAGTTTCTTGGGAAGAAATATCCGGCTATATTGACTTCTTCCTTTGAACCAATACAATACTTCTTTAATCTTTCTTTCCTTGAGAGAGATGTATAAACAAACACCATTTATAAAACATTTTTACTTTCAACTTTCAAGTATAGTTTTCAATTTTTTATCTTCCAAGATTACCCAAGATGAATGGGCTGTAATTATACTTAATTGAGGCCCAAAACCTCTTAGATTTGATGCGACAAGACGGGTAGTTTCGTTGATGAGTTCGGCTTTGGAAATTCTTCGCAAAGGTCAAGATCCTGTACACTTGGTTAGGATGAAGTTCAGACTCATGCAGGATATATAGGATCGACGGGCGATGGTTTGAAAGGAGAACTCAGTGCTAAAACATCTGCATTCGTGACTCTCGAGAACTAGTAGTGATGGCCTGGGAGCAGCAGTAAAAAGTTGAAGGATATGATGCAAACTTCTCTAATCTGAAGCCACAACTAGACTTGGAACCGTTGGTCGGCTCCGCAAGCGATTCATATTGTTTAGAGTGGCGCGCTAGATGACCATCACCCTGAGAAATTTAAGATCCGGGTCAGACTGACTCTCAATAAGATGAAACTTAACCCCACCAAGTGTGCCTTTAATATCAAAGTTAGAAAATTCCTTGTTTATATGGTAAGCAGCAGTGGAATAGAGCCTCATCAGACGTTGCACAGGGAAGAAGACTCAGATCTTTCTCAAGCTGGCTGAACACAACTGATCCCTTTTCGTTAGAAATATATTGCTTAGAGCCGTACGTGATTACACTAATGATACAAACAACAATAACAATTCAACTAAAATGAGTAGGGGCCGCGCGAACGCAGGCCCCCGCTACAACAAATTATGACGTAGGCTCGACCACTTGGGCCGACCTTAGACGGGTGCCCCTCCTAAGTGCAATAGAGGTCCCCAACCTAGGCCATGGGCCTTCATGATCACCCATTGACCCCGTCCAGGTAAGTATGTTGTCCAGTTGCTTAACCTTCTTTTTAACTAGCCAAACGACTATTTGATTTCTCTTCAACACATCAATGTGGGAATCATATCTCTCCTCACCCAACATTATAGTCTGCAGATGCTTGCCTACCCTATAATCTTTTTCTCAAGGTAGGAAAAGTTGTTAACCCATTACAAAGTCGAGAGCAGAATTGAAGATGTCAATTCATATGACGAAGAAGCGCAGTCTAGTAGAAACAAGGTGGTCACAAATGAAGGAAGATATGTGTGGGCTTTTGAGAATTGATCGGATTCCATACCAAGGAAGTAATCGAGGAGTTGGTGGATAGACAAAGATGGAGGAGGAAAGAGTTTGCTAAAACCCGATCACAAAATGATGGAAGTGTTGGTCTTTCTTTCTGAGTACTTATTGTTCGTAAGAAGATCTGTATTTGGATTGGGTTTATCAGAGCATCAATGGGATTTAGTGGGATAATGTTATGAATTTATTGTCCTTAATCAGCTGCAATTTCCACCATTTCTTTAATCTTTGTCCTTAATCAGCTGCAATTTGATCGTAAATATACAAGTATAACCAATTAATAACAAGTAATCCCAACAAGAATCACCCTCCTTCAATGGTGGCAAACACAACTCCGTTCATATCCAGATTATACAAACTCCTTCAATGGTGGCAAACACAACTCCGTTCATATTCAGATCAGATGGCAAACTCAACTCCGTTCATATTCAGATTTAGGGACAATGAATTATCAATTAATCAAATTACTAATATCATAACTTTCTGGAAATCAATTAATTCAGATAACTGACTTAAAAGAATACCTACTTAAATTCGAATTTTAATTAGTTCACCTCAAATTTATTTTTATTTTAATACAAAATTTAAACTACAAATTGTAGGACCTTACCCTGGTTAGAGGGAGCCCTTCCAGAAATTCTCGATGGCCTCTGGTTGAACCAAAGGCCAAAGAGGGGGTTTGGAAATAGTTTTCAACCAGCAATTGACGCGCCTCGGTTTTTACCTCACTAGCTGCGTCATTGCCCCAAGCGCAAAGATAGTTTTAACACCAGATCAACACCCCATTTTATATCTGACATCTGTTCAAATTCTGCTTCTTGTTCAATGTGGGATTTGGAAAATCTTATTTCCACCTATATTGACTTCTTCATTTGAACCAATACAGTACTGATTTTACCTTTCTTTCCTTGAGAAAGAGCTCTGCATCTAATTGTATGGATTAAGAAGCATCAGTTCTATAATCTCTTCACTTTCAAATACAGTTTTCAGTTTTATATCTTCCAAAAATACCCATGATAAATGGGCTTATTTTCAGTTTTCACTTTCAAGATTTGTACCTGGAAAAATCTGGAACACTGCCAGTCTAGTGAGTATACAAGTACAGATTAGAACTTGGGATTTATTTCAATTATCCTTTGTACTTTTGTATCTACATCAGCTTCAACTCTAAGTAACTCCACCTAAAGCAGCAATATTAAGCTTACAAATTTCTTGGTTATAATCTTAAAATCAAATGCAATTGAACCAACCATCGACAGCTTGTTGGATTTCCCGAACAACTTTTTATTAATTTGTTACACTTGCGTGTTGGCAATCTGTTGAGCTTTCGTGAAACACATTTGATGGATTCCAAAGGTTGATTCGGATTCGTGATGCAAACGGGGGAGAATCAGATTCTGGATGTGTTTACAGTTTAGTACTCTCCAATTTGTTACTTTTGTTTACTCCCCGAAAGACAGAGGACTATGCTAGAAGTGGGTCGCGTCCAGTTTGACCAAGTAAAGGTAGCTTTGAGGCTGTAACCTAGACCTTAGATGCACTCCTTGGAAGGATGTCCTCCACACTCCAAAGTTCCTTACCATCTAACATATTCCACCTGGAAATTAGAGACTGGGGACCTACCAAGAAGCATATACTTCAAGCCATCTGTACCTAAAGTTATTCCTAAAACTTATCCGATGAAGATGATGAACGTAGCTGGCTGTGACGCTGGACTAGGCAAAACATTGGAGTAGCACGTATAACCCCACACTTGAGGGTGGCTGAGATCAAAGTCCATTGTCTAGGGAGCGGTTTTTGACAAACACGAACTAGTAAAGATGATTGATGAACGTTTGGGTCTGACAGCCGAAGAACTAATTAATTGATAGACCTCAATACAGGAAGCTAAAACGTGAATAAATTGAAAACTTTGGAAATGTAAATGGCAGATCAGATCAATAAGTGAGAAGAAGGTTTTGGAGGGAAAAGCTTTTCATTCATGAATCGTGTATTTTGTTACAGAAAGAAATGGATCTGCAAATCCCACTATATAGCTACAAAATGCTAGTCTCAACCTCCACTAACAAACTAACAACTAATTTACAGCCTGGCAGAAAATATCTCATAACTAACATCCAACACATTAATAAAATAGATACAAAAATACCCCTAGATCATCTCCATATATCCACACATGGTAGTTGGATAGTCTTGTAGAATCTTTGTAAGTCTGCCTTCATTTTGTTTGATCTGTGCACATGATTTGCTTGAGGCTCAGCCAGCTTGCCCATATTACTTACTTCAGCATTGTCAACATAAATAGACCGCAAATATGCATTCCCAATGGAAGTTAGAATCCCCCCCACCTCTCATAATTTTTTGTTAATTCATCGATTGACGGTCTAATGTGGGGAACTCTCAACCAATGAATTTAAGATTGTTCCCCATCTGTCTTACCAACCAAGCCTTGAAGTGGTATATCCATCAGGACTCGGTCCAATCTTGGGCCAAACTTGAAGAAACATTTCATACCCAATTCTTCACGAGTGAGCCTGAGATCAGTACCACTGAGGCACTAAACCAACTCCCTGGAGAGACCGCAGAGAGGTTTATAGTTTGCGTTAGGCAAGCTAAGAACAGGTGCCTCGCCTGAGTATAAGTTTGTGAAGTTGGTTCAGCTTGGTCTAAGCCTTGAACTGAGAAAGAAGTTTGAAGGCTGTGAGTTTAGATATCTTTTTGAGTTGTTCGAAAAGACAACTCGATATGGTTGGTTGTGCTTCCTTGGAGTGACTCCCGTGTTATAGTTCTGTGTCTGTTCTTGCTCAGAATGACTGATGAATGAGATTACTGTTTTGAAACAATTATCAGTTCTTTGAATATTGGCAAGGCTTTTCTTTAGTGTGAGCTTGACTTTCTACTTGAATGATAGCTTGATGAGTTTCTCAGATGATTAATGTAGTAACAACAGAGATTGTAGATTTTTCATTCTTGCTTGAAACAGTCTCTTTTGGTTGGCTTTTCTTCTCTGTGTAAATCTCTTTTCTCTATACTAGTAAGATTCACGTGCGTTGCACGTGGTTAACGCACGTGGTGTTAATGGGTTTTTAAAGTGATTTGCCAGTTTCTTAACTTTTTTGTTTACTTTTAATTATTGGATTCTTTTTGTATTTTAATCTTTATAGTTTTGAGACTTATAAATTGTGTTATTGTGTGTTTAGGTTTTTCGATATTTTGTTTTTCGGTAATTTATAATGTAAGCTTTTAGTCATTATATTGCAACTTATCCTACACATTTGTCTTTTTTATTGGTTATTTTTAAATCTTTTTTTAATACCAAACATGAATTCATTCACTTTTATCGGTGTTGGAATTGAAAACAATTCAAGCTTACTTTCTTAGATAAGCACATTGTTGTTGGAGACTTAGCTTATGTCGTTTGTGAAATTTATGACTCTCTTTGAAAAAATAATAAATTGTTTTATTGAAATCAAACAAATCCCAAAGTATATCTTTCACACTCTAAAAATACAAAATTCATGAGTATCTATAAAGTCTCATTTTACCACCTAACCTAACTTTTGTGTTATTTTCATATGTCATTGTATAAGTTTTTCTAGTTTGCCCCTAGACACTACTGGGTTACTGAATATGACGTTAAGGTGCACAGGTATTTCACGTGAAGGACATTTTGGTCATTTTTAACAATGTTTTCAGTGCTTTTATTACCCAAAAAACTTCATTTTCTTATTCTCCACAACGCTTTCTGCTTCTTCTCCAACAATGACATCTTATTTAAATTTTAAATGAGATAAAACTCAAGAGTGTCTAAATCTTTTATTCAAATTTTTTTTTATAGAAAAATAAATAAAAATAGTGAGAATAATCATATCGAGAGAAATAAAACACGAGAAGAGGATCATATTCAGTGTCAAGGCTGGCCATGAATAAAACCCACAAAAATTAAAGTTGTCGCAGATGTTAAATGACCAAGCCACAAACACAATGCATAAGCATACACGATGAATTTCAAAACTCATATTTGAATTCATCACAGATGCATACGACAATGATAAGGCACGTCATGATTCAATCCGTCTTCATCGTCATTAGCTTAAACTCCAACAAATTTCTCCTTGACACCATTGATATGGTTTATGGTTTAAATTGAGCAAATTATTGATCTTAAACATTATTCGCTACCATTTTTATCACTACGATTACCACACGTTACATCACAATTACAAATTTGATATGAAATATGGAAATGCTACAAAAGAATTACGTTGAGAGCCAAAGTGGATTTGGTGGATATCTTAGGGGACAATGTGTATTTGGGACTAATTTTGATGGGGCAAACATATGATTAGCCCCAAAATTACACACTAAATCTCACATTTGACCTCAACCTACGAAGTGTCCTACTTTCATACCTTATTTTTCTATTTGTCCCACTTTACTCCCTCCCGTCATGTGTTAAAAATGTAACGTTACGGAGAAATATAACGCATTAAATGATGTGCATATCACATTAATATCATTTTGATCATTTTGCTGGGGGTGGAAAATAAAATTTAGTTATAACTTTATTATATAATTAACCATTTAGTATTTAAAAAATGTTTTTAAATAAAAATAATAATAAATAATTGTTTCAATAATTCAAAAATAATTATATGACCAAATTACAATTTCCCCCAAGGTATCTACCAAATCGTATAATGTACCCCAACCTAAGGTTTGTTCCATAATGATATCCGATTTTAAAACTTTTTTTTTTTCAATTTTCCAACCTATCCGTGATGGACGCTAGAATATTCACGTTAAAGCTGTACACATGGTCTTCCACGTGCGAGGTACAAATGACATTTTCATTATCTCGCTAGATAAATGTATTAAAAGTAAACTCTAATCTCACTCTCATTCCTCTTCTCCCGGTGCAAGTGCCCTGTCTCACTCCACCAAAATAGCCGCCATCTCCCAGCCCTAAACACCTTCCCTGCACTTCTGTCACGCCATATCACAACTTTGGCCGCCTTCGTCAAACTCCATCTCTCGATCTTCATCATTCTATCTCATGCAAAACTCCCGCCTAAAGTAGAAATCAAAGGGTATATACTATACTTCATCGAAAACCTAGTAAAAACATGCGATTAACAAAAACACATAATTATGAGCCTCCATCTAATTCATCTGAAAGAGAAACGAGCTTGAATGCAGAGAAATGGTAAGCAAAAATGCTAACCTTAAAACTAATTATACTACATTCCTTACAACCATGCTTCAAGAAGTACAAAGTTGTTTTGAACAAAGACATTTTTATGCTGAAGGTTTAGTAGTAAGAAAAATTATAAAATTAGTTGTAAGGCTAGCAATGTTGTTATTTTAATTTGTCTAATAATTAAATTTAGAATTTATTTAATTTATACACCCATCATTCATACACCCATCACCATTACCACCACTACCACCTCAAATAACACTATTAGCCTATAAATCAATTTTTTTTATTTTATCTTATTTCTTTGTTTAATTTCTACTCATTTATTTAATGTCGTATTCCACATAAATCACCACTTTCATGCTTAAAATCGCCCACCATTACATCATCCCTTCAAATGCCGCCACATATCACCACACACCAAGAAACGGTCCACCTTGCCTTGCTAAATGGAAAATAACATATCTTTAGCTTCCAAGTTAAGTGGAACTACTTTCTTCAAACGACTTTCCTATCGATTCTAACTTAATTTCTTCTCTAGCAAAAACATATTTGTCAACAAATTCTCTATTTTTCTTTTATCTTCTTAACATTATATCACCTTTCTTTAACACGCTCTTCTTAGCTTATTCATACGCAATTACTAAGCACTACAGATTTGCTTTAATATCTCGATTCTCACCAACCAATGTATTATTATAGTTACAATTTTTCATATACATCTAATAATGTCATTCCTAACATATGATGTCTCACTCTTCCTCACATGTTTTTCTATTTGTCCTCTCCCGCCTATGTGCATTAAAAAATAGTGATGGAAAATCGTGTACATGAGGATTATTTTGGTCTTTGCTTGTGATTTG